>CM028361.1:66141284-66665974 GCA_016624345.1 Platycodon grandiflorus | reverse complement strand
TTTAGTCACCCTAAGAAAACAGGATGACTAAAGCAAGTCTAGAATTCTACTCAAACCTATTAAATTTGTCAAAGGCAAGACTGATCCCAACACTGCCTATAAAAGGGTAAAAGAAGTGAATTTCGCAGATAAAAGCTTAAAGGACATGTGCTCAGAATACAAAATTTGATAAGAGGTCTACCTATGGTAAACCTAACATCAACAAGAAAAGGCATTATCAAACCTAAGTCCTATAGGCCAATTATCGCAGAAAGATCATTCCAAAGACTCGCCGATATTAAGAAGCCTCAAAAAGAAATCATTACTCATGTTGAAGGATTTCACAAATGCTCTTTCGCAAATGCCATGGTCATGAGATTCATGAATGCCTTCGAGATTCACACCTAAATCTAGAGGATTTACTCCTCCAAAGGTTAAACAGTGGATCCCAAAAGGTTGCTAACCTTGAGGACCCAAAAATAAAAGGGGACCATATTCTTAAATGTCTATATTTCAGAATGCTTCATGGTCACAATGAAGAAGAGAAAGATCTATGGTATCTAGACAAGGGATGCTCAAAGCATATGATCGTGATCCAAATCTTTTCAAGCATTGTTGAAGCAAAGGTCCCTCACCATATTTGGAGATAACTCAAAAGGGAAGACCATTGGTTATGGAAGTATAATCGAGGCAATCTCTCCATCAACAAAGTCTCTAGTTGAAGGTTTAAAGCACACCGCTAAGCATATCACAATTTCGTGATAAAGGGCTAACATGTCGCTTTTCCTCTAGTCAATGTCTCATAAAGGACAATGAGACATGTTCAACTATCCCGACCGGATTCGTAAAAGGGAATGTCTATGCTGTTGACCTAAATGCCGTTGGAAGAAAATCAAATCTTTGCTTGGTTGCTAGGTCATCAACTGACAATACTGGTTGTGGCACAAAGGCTTAGTCATCTCAATTTCAAATACCTGGAAAAGCTATCAAAAGACAATCTAGTTTCGGTTTGCCTAAAATATCGCCTGAATCACACACCTGCAGAGCATGTCAACCGGGCAAACTACATAAATCTTCCTTCAAAAGCAAGCCTTGCCTATCAACAACTGCATCCCTACGGCTCTTGCACATGGATCTGTTTGGACCGTAACTACTACAAGTCTTGGTGGCGCAAGTATACTCTGGTAGTTGATGATTACTCAAGATTTACTGGGTAGAAATGATGTCCTCCAAAGATGAAGCATATGACATCATTACCGAACTCTTCGAAGACTACACTCGTAAGCGGATGATATCTCGATGTCGATCGGACAATGGAACAGAGTTCAAGAACAATGGTGTTGCTAAATATTGTGATGACCATGGAATTGGTCACAATTTCTCGCGGTTGGCACACTCAACAAAATGGAGTTGCTGAAAGGAAGAACGAACTCTCATTGAAGCAGAAAGACAATGATTGCCGAAGCCAAACCGCCTATGTATTTTCGGGCGTGCCGTGAACACCGCCCGCTTCACACAAAACAGTCCATCATAAATAAATTTCATAACAAAACTCCATATGAAATATGGAGAGGCAGCTCCCAACATTGGATTCTTTAAAATATTTGGTTGTAAATGCTATGTTCTTTACAATGGTAGAGAACATAGAGGTAAGTTTGAATCCAAAAGTGATGAAGGAATTTTTCCGGGATATGCCAAGTTTTCAAAAGCATACAGAGTTTACAATAAAACTTCACTTAAAGTTGTTGAATCTGTACATGTTTCTTTTGATGAATTTGATTTCATTGGGCCACATTTGGCTCCTAAGGTTACTAATGATTCGATGAATATGAGACAGTACGTAATGTACCCTAATCCCGATCCGCTCGATCCTCCTTCTTCACAAGATCTTCCAAGAGTCAACCCGTTAGAATCCTCAAACGAACCAACAAATGAACACTCGAAAACCCCGAATCCCCTTTGCCTTCCACACCGAAGTCATACAACCTACCTTGGAATTAACCTACCCTTAGAAAACCAAGCTTGATCACTTCTACTTCTCAAGAATCCAACTCTGCATGCACAATAGGACAAGTTCAACTGCGAAGTTAGGGAAGTAAAAGATCATCCTATCACTCAAATCATTGGAGATCTTAATGCTTGGTGTTCAAACTAGACAAGCTTCAGGAATGAATGCATGTATTCTGCATTTGTATCTAACATTGAACCCAAAAGATTGATGAAGCTCGGAAGATCCAAGGCTGGGTGGAAGCTATGCAAGAAGAGCTAAACCAATTTGACGATGCCAAGTGCGGTCACTAGTCCCTAGGCCCAAAGGACAAGCAGTTATTGGCACAAAGTGGGTTTCGAAACAAAATGGATGAAAACGGCAATATTACAAGAAACAAGGCAAGGCGGTAGCCCAAGGATACGAGACGGGAGGAGGGTATTGACTATGATGAGACATTTGCTCTGTTGCAAGATTAGAGGCTATCAGTTATTCTTGGCCTATGCCTCTTACAAGGACTTCAAAGTTTATCAAATGGATGTAAAGAGTGCATTTCGAATGGAGAACTTCAAGAAGAAGTCTATGTTGAGCAACCACCCGGGTTCATAGGCTTCAAGGAGAGAAGATGTCTACAAGCCGAGGAAAGCCCTTTATGGACTTAAACAAGCTCCAAGAGCTGGTATGAGACCCTTTCAAAGTTCTTGATATCTCAAGGCTTTGTAAGAGGTCAAATTGACACTACTCTTTTCATTATGAAACATAAAGGTCATTCCTTACTTGTTCAAATATATGTTGATGATATTATCTTTGGTTCTACTAATGAAAATCTTTGCAAAAGGTTTGAAAAGCTTATGCGAGTAAATTTGAGATGAGCATGATGGGAGAGCTCAATTTTTCCTTGGTCTTCAAATTCAACAAAGTTCAAATGGTATCTTCATCAATCAAGCCAAATATGCAAAGGATGTTATCAAGAAATTTGGTCTTGAGAATGCAAACTTCGGACTCCTATGGCTACTAACCGCCATCTTGACAAAGATGAGAAGGGCAAGAAAGTGGACATGACTCTCTGAGAGGCATGATTGGTTCACTTTATACTTAGCGCTAGTAGGCGATATCATGTTTTTGTTTGTGTTTGTGCTAGGTTTCAAGCTGATCCAAAGGAGTCTCACCTACAAGCCAAAAGAATCATCGATATTCGATAGATACTCCCAATTTGGGAATCGGTATCCTAGAGATTCATCTTTTAATCTTATAGGCTATTCGATCTGATTTTGCTGCATGTAAAGTTGACAGAAAAGCACAAGTGGGACATGTCAATTCTTAGGAAATAGACTTGTCTCATGGGCCGGCAAGAAGCAAACCTCTGTTTCAACTTCAACAAGCGGCAATACATAGGCTATTTGCTGCTCACAATTGTGTGGATCAAACGGCAACTAGTTGACTATGAGATCAAAGCGATGATTGTCCTATAATGTGTGACAACACATCAGCAATTTCGATCTCTCAAAATCTGTCATGCACTCCAAAACAAAGCACATTGATGTGAGATATCACTTTCTTAAAGATCATGTTGAAAAAGGTAACATCGGCATGCAATATGTGCCTCGAGAGAATCGTAGCGAGACATCTTCACAAAACCACTTGATTCAACAGGTTTGCTATTTAAGAGGAGAGCTTGGTATGCTTGACCTCAATCCTTAATCCTTTCTAGCAAATTCTTTAAGTTATTTTATAAACTGCCGTTATTAAACCGCCTATGTGATCGGCCGATCTCAACTCGCGAGTAAATAGACAACCTTGGGTAAGTGACTATCTCCACATCGGCCTTTCGATAAAATAGGCGACTCGATAATATAGGAAGACTTAAGGGCGCCATACGTACTGTGACTCATCGGGTAATAAATGCGGACTTCAAATTTTATCAAATTCCATTTAGTGGCTGTCGAGGTATAAAAGGGTAAAATGTACAGTAACTCTTCACAACTCTCAACAACCGCCATTTTCAACTTTCAAAAACCTTTCAAGCTTCCAATCTGTAATCCAGCTCAAATCGTCTCAAACCTCCAAAATCTCAAGTCTCTATACTTAAAATCATCAATGGTAAGGATTTCTACACCTTCTTGATTCATTTAAATCCGTTTTAGGTCTTGTTTTGACCTAATTTGAACTTTTCAAACTGTCCGCCATTGATGAACTGTGCTATTTGCGATTGTTGCTTGAATCATGCTTTTTGTGTAAAATGTGTTGTAGAGATTCTGTGGTACTATGTTTTCGGTTTATATCAGTTTGTTTGCTTGAATCTGACAAACTCAGTCGATATTTGAAAACCCAGATGATGAACTGTTCTTATATTATGCTTTAAATTGTCTATATTTTGGGTTTTGATCTGAACAGTACTTGTTTATGTTAATATCTGCTGATTTCTTGATTATCTGCTGATTCTTGCATATCTGCCGATTTCTATATATGCTGTTCTCACATCTGCCGATCATGTAGGGAAAGTCTAAATCCTCAAAGGCTGCTGCCACCACTTCATCTTCCGCCTCTGCAAAGCCAACGAGTGCATTGGTGCCGAGCTCCCAATCGGGATCCTTCCCGTGTCAAGTTATCATCCGGGATGACCATAGACAGAGACTCCATCATTAGCACATCCGGTGATGCCCTTCTAAAAGATTTGGTGAGTGTGGCCTTCTCCCCTGTTCCAACTCAACGACACCCACTACGACAACTATCTAGCGAGGAATTCTATACAAGGATGATTACGCCTCCTCCTCGGCTAATGCCTCGAGCTATCAACTTAAGCTATATCAAGGGCTACATCGGAGGCCACTACATCAAGTTGACCTACAAGGATGTTGGAGAAATCCTTGGACATGTTGAAGGCAAATTGGACTTGACCGATGCCGAATCGGCACTTGCTGAAATGATGAGGATCTGCCCAACCGAGAGGTTCTCAGAGATGTCCGGAACCTCTTCCCGAAAACCCCTATCATATCGGCCATCCGCTCGACAAGAGCATCTTATTCAAAAATGGCTCGAGGGACATCTTCACCTCCCAACGGTGATGTGGACCAAAGCTGTGGTCCTTCGCAAGCAACTCAATGGGCAAAATCATCTTCTCAATGCTATCCCGGAGCGTTCTCAAGTCCAAGCTCACCCTTCCATGAAGAGGCCCTTTGTAAGGGTTATTAATGTCATCCTCAGACGTTATGAGGAGATTGATGAGTGTCGCTTGCGACGACCTCATCAAGGTGTCCAACACCTACGTCTTCACGGTCAACAACATCACCCGCTATCGGGATGATATGGCCAAAGGACAACCAACGGTGAGGCTGCTGGCTTCTTCTTTGCCATCGCTCGGCTTCTGCCGCACTGCTCTCTATCGCTCGGTGGCCCCTCTACCCAAGCCAAGGGGTAAGAGGAAGGTCACCTACCCGCCGGGTTACCAACGAGGAGGAGGAGCCTACACCCATTGGGGCTGAGCCGCTGAACATTTTGACCTCGGAAGCTAGACCATGATCCATATGAGCCTGTGAGCCTCCTACCAAAAGCCCAAACACTCTCCTCTCTCCTCCTAAACTCAAGCAATCCAGAAGCTCGCTCAAAGGCGGCCTGAGAAGGACCCATCAACCTTCCAACCATGACCTCTCCAAACCCTCTAAACCTACCTCCCATTCCTCCAAACCCAAAACCAAACAAACCCTCCTACCCACGACGAATCATTTGGCCTTCCTAAGGTCTCATCCACTCTTCCTCCACATTTGTTTCCACCGGCTTTCTCCATCGTTGTTTCTCCACCGCGGCCTCCAATCATCTCCACCACCGCCGCCTCTTCCACTCCTACTAAGTCCAAACATGGCAAACGTTATAAGAAGAGTGCAAAGAAGGTGCATTTCGAGGACTGGCGATCCAACCACTTCTCCTCCACCTTCACCACCTATGCCTACTACCACTACCACCTCACCTTCTTCCTCCCTCCCTCTGCTCCCATCCAAACAACCACCACACAAGAGCCATACATCTCACCTGCCACCTTCTCAACCACCATCCTCCAAACGACCTATCTCTCCCTCTTCGACACGCCTACTCCCAAACGCCTCAAAACCAACCCTATATCCACCTACACCCGAGGTGCGAGGCTCTGTGTCCTTCGAGACAGGCCTAAACCCAACCATGCGACACGACCCTTTCTTAGCCACCCTTGACTACCCCAAGAGATTTCCTGTCGGCCTATGTCGCGGTGAAATCATCTTTCAATGGGGTGCCTACTATGACCCTCTTCCTCCCGCTGGTCCCAACTCTTTTTCTCCCACAACTCGGCGGTTCAAGATCTTATGATCTTCAACCAATGGGTTGCAATCCATAAGGACCTAGGCCTTCCCCTTCCCACCAAATCGGACATCTCCCCTTCCTCTCTCTGCCTAAACCCCGGTCTTCACCATTATCGGCCATCCTTCCATCCTTTTTCACCCCGTGGTCTACACCTTCATTGATGTAGTCACCACTTACCTTGGCTTCAACCCTCTCATCCCTATTCTCTTCCTTTCTCCTAGCCTTTCCCTTTCTTTTCTCCTCCCCCTTTCTTCATTCACCCCTTTCATATGTCATCTACATAGAAAGGCTCTTCCTGTTCCTCGCTTCCCCTAGCCTTCCTCCCCTATTGATATTTCCTCCACCATCCATTCTCCCTCATCCTCTAGCCAATCCTGTCTCCACCGGCCATCCTCCACCCTCACCTACCCAAGCCACCGGCCATCCTTCCCTCGGCGGGCCCATCATCTCCTCCCGAGTCATCGACTCGTCGATACCTATCTGCGAGGCGTACATAAATTTTTGAAGGATTTTGAGGTCATCTCCGTTGACGACCAAGGCCCCGCACCAACTCTCTGCAGATCGGTCTCACATCACCCATGTGCGGTGACCGCATGACAAGTGATGGAGATTTCAAAGGGTGCAAAGGCCGCTTTGATGCCGCCTACGATCCATCTCGGCCACCAACCGCCTCGCTAGCCAATCTCGGCCTCTTCATCCAAGACATCGCCATCTTCGAAACCAAGCTGGGACAACCTCGCCACTAAGATGATGCAGTCGTCGACATGGTTGAAGCCGGCTACAAGCTTGTGCTTCACTCCCAACGCCGGCAAATCGCTCTGTTCATTCCTCCGTGCGGCGACGCGTAATCTCACGACCAAGCACTTGGCTTACTATCGCAAAGAGCGCAAAACCACGAGAACCGCCTCGGCTTTATTGATGCCTCGCTTGCGTCCATGAAGGAGGAGATGGCCGACTCAACAATGATCAGCGAGACCAAGCTCATTGAGCATAATGCTCGCTCAAGCGAAGAACAAAGAGCTCTCCTACGAATTGGCGGACACTAAAGAAGAGCTAGCGGCGAAACGAAGAAATTGCAAGACTTAAGGCTCTTGACTCTAAATGGGCATCAAGAGCATATGGGCAATCTTCATCGTGCAAAGGCAAAGGTCGTGCATCATCTCGGTCATCCTCTCGAACCGCCGATAATATTTTGTATAATCTTTTGCTAAACTTTGTAATTAAACAACTTGTTTAATTAACAATGTCTATGTTTTAAAACTTCATGTTTATTATGAGCGCTTATTATGTGATTGCATGAAATTTAAACCACCGGTTTAAAGACATGTCCTATATTGCCTATTCGCCTATCTGCATGTCTTTAAATTCAGCTTCATTACAAGTGTCGATGCTTAATTTCCTATTTGTAAACACTTTGTAATTCTTGAATACAATGACCTTTATGTAAGTTCATCTAGGGCATGCTTATTTAATATATCAATCTTACAAGCATGTTATTACTAGACTTGAACATGGTCACCGATATTGTATTCGTAGGGTCATGGACTCAAGCAAATAGGAGGAGATTGTTGCATCTTAGCCTAGATTTGCTTGAATCCATAACCTAAGTCTAAGACAAGGTGACTAATGGGCTGCGTGTGTTAGAGTGGCAACTTGTACTTAGACATAGCTTGAATAGCCTAGGATTGCTTATTGTATTGGTCTTGAAGAAGATAGCCTATAGGACATCGGACGTCCTTCGCACAATAGGCAATTTATGCATCGCCAGCCTTCCTTTCGGATATCGGACAAGCTCATATCGCCAAGCTTCATCGCAATGTTGAAGACCTCAAGAACGTCCGATAGTCTTGACCTAAGACATGTTCGACTTGAAGTCTTCATTGACTTCGATGCAACGTTAACCCGCAAAGCGCATTCAATGAAGGTTTCCATTCTTGGCATACACTCGAAAAGGACATTCCTCCCGCAAGCACGCACCGCCTATTTTTAGCAAAGTGTCGAGGAGACACGCAAGCTACAGCCGCCCTATCGAGTCAACAACCGATTAGAGCATTAATTGCTCTTAAATTCAAATTAGAAGACCACCAACGGCTCCAAGCTTCCTCCTACATATAAAAGGAGAATCCATTGCTGCATTTAACACTTCTTCAACAACTACAACTCTGAATCTTCTTCATCTTCTTCAAGTGCATTAAAAGCTTAAACGTCCTATCTGTACTTCCTTCTTTGAAGAGCCTCACTCTAAGACGATCAGTCCATTAAAGCTCTTCATTGATTGCAACACCTAGCTTTTCATAGCTCACGAGAATTGTATCTTATTGATACCAATTCTCCCACACAAACACTTGGTCAACAAAATTTTTGTACACAATCCATTAGAGATTTAGTTTGTAAAATATCTAGTGGAAAAACTTAGTACACGATTTTCAAATCCAAAGTTGACCACTTTGGTTGTGGACGTAGCACTTATTTATAAGTGTGAACCATATTAAATATTCTGTCTCTTTTTGTGTGATTGTGATTTGATTGTGTTGCTTTAAATTTCCATTTCCAATCATAAGAACCGCCGATCTTGTCCCGCCAAGATCGCCCATTCTCAACTTGTCCCGTGCTTCACAAGACTTCCGCCTGCAAAATTTTTAAATCCCTAGTGAAGTAAGATTTTTGAATCAATTTCAAAAATTGGACATAGGCTATTCAACCCCCCCCTTCTAGCCTATATAGAGCAACCTTGGACCTAACACCTCGCCCCCTATGCTCCTCTATATCCCCTTCTATGGCATAGGCACGGTCCACTGCACTCCAATAATCAGCTAGCTGTTGGGAGAGCAACTATTTTTGGTATTTTTTTTTAGAGAAATAGGGACGGCACCCTGCTAAATTTTATTAGAAAAAGAAAAGATACAAACTTGAGGGGGACAACCAGCCTGGCCCTTATAAATGGGAGGACAAAGGAGCCTGACCTCGAAAAGGGAAATACAAAGCCTAGCCTCAAAAAGAAAAACAAACAAGAAAATAAAACAAAGGAAGCACTAATGATGAATATAAGGAGTTTCCTGGATGTCTAATAAGATAAGACCTCGAATAACAGACAGGAGGTCCCGATAAGAAGAAAACTGAGAACTAGCAAGTCTCTCGCATCCTAAAGATGCTAACTTATTGGCCACTGCATTAGCCTGACGATAACAATGGCTAACCTGAAATTGCATAGACCTTTGGATGGCCAAAATACGCTGAACAAAGTTCCAACATTGCCACGGAGGAGTAGAGCCTTTTGAAATACAATTAAAAATAATCTTCGAATCAGTTTCCACAATGACATCTCGATATCCATTATCCCGAAGCCAGATGGGACCTTCAAGGAGGGATTTCGCTTTAGCAACAATGTTCAGAGAATTGCCATAGAAAGAGACAAACGCATAGATTAACTGCCCATTAGAGTCACGAACAATACCTCCTCCACCACTGAAACTCGAGTTGCCTTTAGAAGCACTATCAAAATTAAGTTTAACAAAAGAACAAGGAGGTTTAGCCCACACAACAGTACGAATGGGAGAACGACGTTTGATAGACAAACCTGAAGTAGGAACCAACTGAGAAAGATCAGAACTAATATCGAGGATAATTTGAGCACTCGATGATCCACGACCATCAAAAACCAAGGCATTTCTATTTTTCCAGAGTCTCCAAAGAATCAGAGCAGGGATTGTAATATGATGTAAAGAAGCATTCGGGATAAGCCACCAGGATAAACACGCCTGAGGAATAGAAAAGGAACTGAAATGAATGCCAAACTCCATGCTGAATTTTTGCCAGATTTCCACAGCCACAGCACTGGAAAGAAAAACATGCGAAAAAGTCTCAGCAAAACCAGAAGCACAACAACGGCATTTAGAAGCTAACTGAATTCCCTTACGACATATGGCCTCATCAATCGGAATTTTATATTGAAACAGCCGCCACAGAAATATGCTAATCTTTCTCGAGATGCTGTAATGCCAGATAAACTTCGAGGAGAACAGATTAGGCTTATGATCACTCACTAGATCCACTGCAGAGGAGATTGAGAACCGACCATTAGAGGAGGCTGTCCAGTAAGGTTTATCCGAAGAGCTGGAAATAAAAGTATTGCTGGAGCGAATTCGATCAATATCACCTTCAGAAAGCGAGGCTAGAGCACTAGGAGATAGGTCCGAAGAGGAATCAAAGAGCTCCTTGATAGAAACAATCCCATAGCCATTTGGTTGGGTAAGTAAACCATCCTCAAGCCAAAGATCAAACCACGGAGATCTCAGACCAGAGCCCACTAACCAGCGCAAATGTCTTTCAACCATAGGCCGAACATCCAACATTCTCATCCAAGAAATAGACCCTTTTTGATTAGCTAAACAAGGATGGGATCTCGAGCAGTACTTAGCTTTCATAAAGGAAGCCCAAAGAGAATCTTGGGTGCGAAATCTCCACCAAGAGCCAGCAGAGTAAGCCCTAGACAAATCTTTCAAAGATCGAATACCAAGACCTCCCTCAGACACAGGTAAGCAACAATCGGCCCAAGCAATCCAATGAGCCTTGTTTTTTCCCTCACATTGACCCCAAAAGAAGTTAGAAAAAATAGTCTCAAGACTTTTAATAACAGATTTGGGAGGGGCCAAAGCAGCGAGTTGATAAGTAGTAATGGAGTGAAGCACATGATTAATTAAAGTGACACGACCAGCATAGGAGAGGAGTTTACCCAACCAAGAATCAATCCGGTTGCGAATTTTGAGCAGAAGCGGATCAAAATACCTTTTTAATTTCTTCCCAACAAAGAGAGGGCATCCCAAATAAATAAGAGGCAACTCCTTGTGATGAAAATCCAGAACTGAAGAAATAGATTGAATTCTCGAAGCTGGCATTCTCGTAGAGACTGAAAAATTACTTTTATTAGCATTAATGCGTTGGCCAGAGCAAACTTCATAATTAAGAAGAATATCCTTATGACGATCAAGAGAGCTGCGACTACCATTACTAAAAATAATAATGTCATCGGCGAAGGAAAGATGGGAGATAATAGGACATCCAC
Organism: Platycodon grandiflorus; assembly: GCA_016624345.1. Taxonomy (NCBI): domain Eukaryota; kingdom Viridiplantae; phylum Streptophyta; class Magnoliopsida; order Asterales; family Campanulaceae; genus Platycodon; species Platycodon grandiflorus. Next base: position 66,654,614 of record CM028361.1, on the reverse strand, counting down.
TAACAGAGGAGTAGGCAACTCGAGATTGGGCCGCATGTAAAGCATTGAGGCTACGACTGAGAACTTCAGTAGCAATAATGAACAAGGCCGGGGAGAGAGGGTCACCTTGACGAAGACCATGAGAAGACTGAAGGAAACCAGCTGGGGCACCGTTGACAAGCACAGAGAACCAATTGTTGGATAGCAGACGCCAAATCATATCAATAAAGGATTCACAAAACCCAAATCTCCGTAAAACTTTTATAAGAAAAAACCACGAAACTCTGTCGAAGGCTTTCATCATATCTAGTTTAATAACAATATTAGAGCCCACCACCTTCTTGTCTAAGTACGACATAAGCTCCTGAGCCAAAAGAACATTATCCTGAATAAGACAACCCTTAAGAAATCCACTCTGATTATTAGAGATAATAACCGGCAGAACATCACCTAATCTGGTAGACAAAATCCTCGAGATAATCTTGTTACAGAAATTGCATAAACTTATGGGACGGAATTCGCTGAATGTTGAGGGGTTATCATTTTTGGGGATCATAACAATAGAAGTGCTAGTCCAACTTCGGGGAAGCGCAGAACCACAGAAAAAATCCAGCACAGCAGAATAGAGATCCAGGCTTATAATATCCCAACAATAAGTGAAGAAAGAACCATTGAAACCATCAGGACCAGCAGCACTGTCGCCATTCATTGAGAAAACCACAGCTTTAACCTCCTCTATAGATGGAATTTTAACTAGGGAATTATTCATATCAGTAGAAACCAAAGAAGGAATAACATCTAAAAGATCATTATCAACCGTATTAATCGCCTGCAATTGCGATTGAAAATGGGCCACTGCAAACTATTTTCGATATTCCGTCTTCAATCCCTTAACAAATTTCTGTGTCTCCTGTGCTTTGTCCGGAACCAAGTAACTGCAATAGCGAGCCAACTCTATAAACCTCACTGAGTACTGTGCCATAATCATGTTGTCCTATTCCAGATCATAAAATTCACGTTCTCTCTTCTCTCGCACCACTGTTGGGACATACTGTGCCTTGAACTCCCTCAAGAAGTTAGGCCAACTCTGCTGTACCCCTTGCAACATCCAACTTTCTTGTAACACCTGCCACCTGTGCTCTGCTACTCATTCTAACTTAAACACAGCGAGGATAACTTTTTTACCATCGGTGCATCCCAGAGCTGTAAATATCTTTATAATGTGTTCAATCCACAACTCAGCCTTAGTAGCATCAAGTTCTCCCAGAAAAAAATGTGGTTTCATTTTCAAGAATCGTTCAAGGTTGTTGGTGTTATTTCTGTGCCTCACCTCAAGTTGTGGTACTACAACTTTCGATTGTGGAGGTATTTTTACATTAGGTTGTGGCATCGTTCCTGCATTCATTCGCTGAGTCATCTTGTTCATAAACTCTATCATTCTCCCACACATATTCATCACGATATCATTCTAATTAATCGGGTTCGGTTCGGGAGGAACATTTATCGCCTATTAGCATTCTCTTTATTCATACCCGCACTCGTACCAACCCGACTCGTACTTGCTCCATGCCTAGTTTCCACCATTATGAACCTACACATAACATTCGATGTTAATATCTTAATAATAAACCATACCCACCTAGGCCAAGGAACCTATCCCGGCGATAGCAAAACTATTGCTCTGATACCAACTGTGGCGCCCCGACCCGGATCTCTATACGAAATCCCAAGGTCAGTTCGCCAAACAATACAACCAAGCCCACAAGAAAAGCACGTGGTGTAACCACTCATACTTACACAAAAATACAACAAATAAAACTTGCAATAAAATAAAACAAGTCTTCGGCGACACTACAGCTAGAACCCAACTAACAAAATCACAACATGCTAAAGAAATAAATATAAACCACGGGCCACAACATGCTGGAGAAACAAATATAAACCACGAGCCACAACATGCTTGGGAAAGAACTAAATTAACAACCAAGTTATATATACAAGCACGAAGTTATCACCGAGATATATTGGTCCGTTTGAAATCCTTGAGAAGGTCGGGACATTAGCGTATAGAATTGTATTACCACCGTCACTGTCAGAGATTCATAATGTGCTTCACGTCTCTATGCTTCGAAAGTACATGAAGGATGACTCGCATGTATTAGAGTATGAGGAGATCACTTTTGAACCTAATCTGTCATTTGTGGAGCAACCGGTAAGGATTCTTCATACTAAGGAGCAAACTTTGTGAACCAAGCGGATTCCACTTGTTAAAGTACTTTGGAGAAATCATGACATTGAGGAAGCTACTTGGAAAACAGAGGTTGACATGCGAGAGAAGTACCCTCATCTTTTCAATGAACTTGGTAAGGAATTTAAGGACTAAATTCTTTTAAGGAGGAGAGGATGTAACACCCTGGATCCTCCTACGTATGATTTTTTTATCTTATTGTATGATTGACATGTTAAACATACTTATTATACTTGTTTAAGTAGCATGTTAATTGATTCATGTTCTAATTAGTTATTTCATTTCATGTCTACGAGAATTGTTATGTTTACTACATTGTTATGTTAGACTGAATCTGGGAGTTATGCGGCTGCATAGTGCTAGCGCGCATAACCCCTCAATTCTCTGAAATATATGCGGCCGCGCTATGCGCCGCATAGAAGCCATGCGGCCGTCCTATACGTCCGCATAGAAGACCGGCAGCTTATGTTGACCTTATCTAATTTGAATATTTTTGCCCAATGAGTGGCTCTCCTTGAGCCACGTCATCACTACCCCAAATCTGATGTTTTAGACCACTTAAATCAAGTGGAGATATTTCATTCTCTCCATTTTTCCCTCCATTAAAGCCTAGAGTGTATGTGTGAGAGCTTTGATGAGATTGGTGTGTGTGTTTGAGTTCCCGAAGATCAAACCATCCGATTGACGATTCGAGACCGTCATTGTGTTGGCATCGAGTAGGGGAGCAACTTTAGAGCCTTTGATCGTGTTTTCGTTGGCTTGATATTCGGTTCTAGGTAAGTTACTAAATCCCCTTTTGTATGCTTCAAGCTTTAATGTATGCTAGTTCACCATTAATCATGTATGACTTTCTATGAATGTTGTTTTCATGTATAAATCCTATGTTAAGATGAGTACATTATGCTTGTGATGTGTTCTTGGATTAAATGATGTTTGATGAACTAGGGTTTGAACATTAACCTTAGGATTTGAATAAATAGAGAACTTGAGACTTGAAATTGGGTAATCTTGCCTATAGCATTTGAACCCTAATTTTGTGAACTTTAGCAATGACTCCGAGAAGTCGATTTTAGAGAAGATTACGATTCCACGAACAATATGTCAAATTACTACGAGGTTTAGAGTTCGATTGATTTAGATTCTAGTCCTCCGTGTTTTTGGTACTGTTAATGTAAAGACCTAAATGGCTCTAATCTGTTGATTAGAATTCTTGTAAATATTGGTTGAATGATGATTGGTGGTAGAATAGAATAATCTACTTGCTATTTTTCAAGTTCACTACTTTTAAACTTGATGGCTATTTGCATTAGATGAGTGAGAACATCTATTTGTGCATTGTGTATGTCCAGCTGGCGTCGTTGGTCGAGTAAGGTGGGACGACCTATGGTCTTCACAAATCAATGTTTGTGATCGCTATAAGTCGCCGTACCAGAGTTTTACACACCCCTCTTCTATTGGCCACAGTTGAGAAGTAGCCCCACTGTTGTAGCAATACGCATGGCTTTGGTTTGCTAGATTGAACTCATTAGTATTAATTGGGGACGTCGATACTACATACACGAGTATCGAGGCACATTTGGTTATTTGTGTATTGTTGGAGCAACGCAAAGATGGACAAAGAGATATGATATCCTTTATAATGTGGTTTATTACAAGTACTTATGTGAACATCAAAGTGCTACGTATGATTTATGTGATTTATGTATCAATAATGATGCAACATGTTCAGTTGTGATCTATACAAATGTATTACCATGTTATAATTACCAGTTGAGCATTATGCCATGACATACAGTTGCTGTTAGGTCCGAGGGTTGCTCAGTGTATAGGCTAGAGGGGGGGGGGTGAATAGCCTATACTTGGTGTAATAAAAATTTCATCCAAATTTTACATTTAGATTGAAGAGTAGATGAAATGATTACTACACATAGATCATCTTCCTCATACTGAATGATTAGCTGAAGATAGAGTGATCGGACATCTAGGATCAGCAGATATGAAATATGCTTGGAAGATGTATGTTGAACTTAGCCGATTGAAATGAGTTTGAGCAATGAAGAATAAACAAAGATAAGTTTAACAATTTAGATTAAAGTAATCAAAGATTTGATATGAAAGAGAGCTTGACAGTTGACTATAATCTTGTATTAGATGCATCATTTACTTTCCTTAAACAGATTGCACATGATAAAGCAAATTATCCACGAAAGAGAAATCAAGGCTGAATGTAACAATTATATATATTATATTAAAATTCAGCAGAGGTTTGCTCAAAGGCAAACATGCTTAGTACATCAACCTAGACTCTCTAACCTAGCAATCTCCTTAAGAAAAAGAAGGAGAAATGAAGAAAGCGAAATCAAATATATCGAAAATACATTAGAAGATGTACTTAATATTTATTAAGACATCTTCCTGTAGTTTCAATTTGATATATTTGTTGTGAGAAGAGAATATTAGGAGTTGTTCAAATAGCAAGTATTTGAACAACTGAGTGCTAAGCACTCGACCAAATATGATGACACCTTATTGCACAATCGGCACAGCTTATAATGTAGTATAAGTCTGCCGATATGAATGCAACTGACATGTAAGTTCGGCTCTTCATCGGACATCTTCAAGCTTGATCTCGCTTCAACGATCTGTAAGATACTTGGTCTCTTTACTGGATGATGGAGTTGAGGCCACTGAAGAGACTGAGTTCTTCGAAGGAAGAAGAACTCAAATCAACAACAAGGTTGTTGATCAAGCAGAGCTTCTCAGCTTTTGGATTTTCTTCTCTCTCTCTCACAAAGTGTTTGTTCTTACACTTGTGATTTCTCACTCAAGGAGTGGTTCGATTGAAGAAATGAAGATCAATACCACAACCTTTCTCAAGCATAAGCATACACGCTTGTGTTCTAGTGCTTGTGCTCTCTCCCTTGTGCACTTGTGCTCTCTGGAAATGAGAATAAGAGTTTTCTTATATAGCTGGAGAAGAAGAGATGACCGTTGGTGTATTGAGTAGGTTTATGCCCGTTGGTGATCTGAATCTCATAATGCAGCAGAGTACATTTTTGGATTTGTTGGGCAAAGACCTTCAGTTAGGTTTGAGTCTTGAAGATGATCTGTGACACAGGCTGGACATAGATGGACGTGTCGAGCTTAGCCTGGATGCGCTTGATTGATGTGGACGTATCATTGCTTTGACCGAAGTGCGTGTCCGTGCTTGGCCTTTTCTCGAAATGAAGCTTTGAAGACCGCGAACACTGTTCGAAGAGGAAATGTCTATTGGATAAACGTGAAGGTGCGACATCGATGCGTATCTTGGATTTGTCGACGCATCTTGTAACGGATCTATTTTGGCTTGAAGTGCGTTGAGTAACGACCGATGTATCTCGTGATCTTACGCTTCTAGTTGTTCGATGAGGGATTTGGCCGATTTCGAAATCGCCATTATAGAACCGCCGATGTAGAAACCGATGGTCACGATGTTCCTCTTGAATAAATAGCTTCTCTGCTTGCTCGATGAAGTGCTTTGGCGGATACGAGAATCGCCGATATAGAACCGCGATGTAGAGATGGCTATTTAGGCAATATAGCCGAAGGAAATGTCGCTAGTGAGACATCTGCCGATAGTCACGTCAACCGGCAAATTGAAGAGCTTGATTCATATGAAGGTTTGTCATCATTCGGTAGGACAAAGACTCGGATATGTACAAAGACTTCCTAGTCTAATGACCTATGCATTTTTTCAACAAGCCGCCACACTAACCGCACGCACCCTTTAGCCACTTGTGAAACATGCGTTGTAATGGGAACAAGCAAATCACTGTTGGAATATGCATACATATATATCACTGATTTACAGCATATTCCTAACAATCTCCTCCTATTTGCTTGGGACCATTACTACAATTGACTTATACATATAGCTCTATGAAGCGTTTGTTCAATCCTTAGTAATAACATGCCACTACTGAATATTCAGTTTATATCAAGGCATGCCCTAGGTTGAACTTACAAGCGATAGCGTATGTATAGTCACCTATTGCTAAGTATTTACAGACTCAATAATTGAAAGAACAAATACGAAGCAATAACTGAAATGATTGATTAGGCAAATGATAATATTGCCTTAAGAGTGTGTTTCTTGCATCGGATGATCTGAAGAATGTTGCTCCAGCAAGAAGTAGAAAGTATAATTGACTTTTTATCTAGTTCTTAATCGAATTGATTAAGCATCTTCATATAGTCAGCGTATTATAATAGTCATATAGTATTTTGCTGTATGGGTAGATACACAACCTTACAACAGTTCTACAAGTTGTCTATCTCTCCTCCTTAATATGTGTTTATCTCTCCTCCTTATAATTTCACACTTTTCGGGAGGACATTACAACTTCATAATCTCTCCTCCAGTGTTAATCCTACTATAATTTCTTAAGGCCTAACTTCCTTTATAATCATTTGGGGCCATTATTTTGCAATTTTCACAATCTCTCCTTTACTTCAATTTCCTCTCCTCCTTAATATTTGTTTATCTCTCAATCTTACTAATTGTCTATCTCTCCTCCTTAATACTTCACACTTTGGGGCCATTACAATTTCTCCTCCTTAATGACTAGTGTTCTGAATAGTGTCAATCTTACTGTAATTATAATTACTAGGGGCCTACAATTACTTGTCTCCTTTCCTCCTTACTAGTTCTCTCCTCTTTACTAGTTGGGTTTATTACTACTTCACACATTACTACTTCACACTTACTACACTACTTCACAATTACTTGGGGCCATTACTACTGTAATTATCTCTCCTCCTTAATGGCCACAAGGTAAAGATAGATAGAGAGTTATCAATTGAATTATGTAGTGTTAGAAGCTAAATATGAGAGAGAACATGATTATGGTAATTCATAAGTTATGAATTTTGACAGGTAGAGGGAAGGAAGTTTGGTCTTGGTAAATGCTGTCTTTTTAGAACTGCGGAAGTGATTCGCAGGATGTAATTCTGCAGAGAATATAGGCCGTATCGAGTAAATACAGTTACTTGTCATATTGACAGATTCTTAGTGTGCAGATAGCTTATGATACACAACTTTCATGTATGAGACATACATAATAGGATATCGAGGTTAGAAATTGTGTTTCCATTGCTTGTAAGAAGATTTTACAAGAATGTAGTGTGATACGCTTTATTTTGGAATAGGAGAGGCAAAATAGGGTAAGCTGTTGAATTAGTGATACCAATTGGTGAGTAGTAAAGCATTCAAAATAGTCTTCTCCTTAAGGTATATCAAGTCAAAGCAGGCAAGTATAGCTGAGTCTTATGTTGACGTTTGTTGGATGCATGAGATATACATCTAAAATATGAGGAGTAAGGTCCTATGAGGTATTGCAAGTTCATTAAGAAAGTAAACTGCAGCATAAATGAGTATGTACCAGACAAATTTAGTATATTTAACACAAAAGAAAATGTCAAATATAGACAAACAGACGTACACAAAACTAAACACATTACATATTAATTTGATAAAACAGAGACCTAGCTAGTCATCCTAATGAGGTAGAGTTAAAGGATGAAGGTCTGCTGATTCTAATCGAAGGGAACATTGACCGCTGAATTTGACGCAGAATTGGCGTTTGCTGGCTGAAGCTCCTCCTGAGATGATGGTTGCTCAAGGTGAGCATTTGAGGCGATGGGAGCAGGAGCAGTAGGAGCGGTATTGTCTCTTGTGGGAATCCAAGGGATGAAATTGGATACACTGTTCCTGGGGTCTCGAAGACGATTCCTTACACGACGAGAGATTCGACGAGGTCGTTGAATCACTGGTGGAGGAGGAGTGGCAAGAAGGACCATCATTCGATGACGCCATTCAGTGTGGGAGATGGGTCGATGAGGAGGACTAGGCAGATTTGGTGAACACATGATGCAAATGACTCTATTGGTGGAGAAATTTTGAGGTACGCATAAGTCAGTTTGCTGTTTTTGGAGACAGATATTAATTTTATACCACTTTTTGAATTTTTAAGAAGATGAAAGGGTTTCTTGATTAGAGGAATGGGAAAAGACATGTTGGGGGCTTAAAGAAGTGATTGCATTTAATGACATAGTAATGATAGTCTGATTTGGGATTATGTCATCATGCTTTAGTGTAATTATGGCTAGTACATAGGCAGTCTAGAAGATATTTATATTAATTTCAAACGAGAGGTTTAAAATTAATTTGTGACCAAATTAATTTGATTGCCTTTATTGTGATATTAATGAGTACAACTGCTTCCAGAGATAATATAAGCTGTTATTTTACTTCAAGCGAATTGTTTGAGTAAATTAATCAACAATAGAACAGCATTGGTTGTTTAAGAATGAATTGGGGACAAAGTAACTTGTCCAAGCCATATGGCACAGTTGTACATGACACATATGTGGAGGTTTTAGATGAATGTGTCTTAAGATTGGCTGATATCAATCTTGAAGTTTGATACCAATTTTGAGAGATTTGAAGTCTTTTAATGAATGAAGACACTATCAGCAGGTTGTATTTGGTATTTGCTAAAGTGGGAACTGCTGATATCAATTGTTATGTCTATCATTGGTAGTGTGATTAATATCAGCTAAGGTAAGGACAGCTGATACCAATTGAGTAGACTCTATTTATAATGGACATCAATCTATTTAAGATTAATAAAGCTTAGTAAGAGTATTAAATAGATCAAGTGAGATATTACATGTGTACCTGAAGTGATGTCCGTTCTTCTTTCTATTCAGCAGATCTAGGCATTCTACACCAAAGGAAGAGATCTCGAGACTAGACTTGTTCTCAAGAGAGTGAGACGTAGCCTATATACGGCAGGGTCATATCGGTGTTCACTCGAGGAAGGACTTAATATTTGAAAATATTAGTCTTCCCAAGATTTCTTGAATGTCCGATTATCTTGAGGATAGGTCGAGTTACTAGAGATTTTTAACTACATCCTTTTTTAACAAAGAATCACATGATAAGGTGTAGCAGAGTGTTTTGAATTCAATCTGTATACCAATTAGCTGTTGAGCCATTATAATGAGAACAACTAATTAAGCCTTTATAACCGCAATCTCATAAGGTACGCAAGATTTTGTAGTTGTCGTAACTAAGAACACAAAGTGCTGTTGAATTGTCTTGAAAGGTTCAATTTAGCAGACACTGTTGTTCAAAGCAGATTTACTAATAATCTTGACCTTTTAATCATGAAGGATAGAGATTGAGTAATAGCAGATTCATTGATAGGTTGACATGAGGTTATGAATACCGCCGCCTATTTGTTAAGAGACTATAGATTTTGCGTAACTTGAATTTACTCTTTGTGAAAAGATTAAATTCGAAAGGCAATTATCATGGTGTCTAAGGATGAAAGTTAAGCGAGTAGAAGACCATAACTTGATGTAGCGATTGTTCAAGAAAGGTTTGTCGATGGGATATCGCAGAGTTTGTGTCTCTAGAGAGTGATCATTTCATTAAGAGCAAATCTTTTAATCACCGTAATAAAATGGAGATAATAAAGAATAATAAGTTTGATCAACACACTTAACACAATAGTTCATGCTATCAAAGGAATGCACAAGTAGATGAGCATGAGAAAAGTTGCGAACTTGTATTCAATAATCCAAGTAGTTTTACACGGTATGATGCAAGGATCACTGATTACAAGAACAATACAACTGGATTTTTGACCGAACCGCCGATTACATGAGAAAGATACAATGATTCAATTTACGTAAAGAAATACATGTTACAAATTTGTGTCCTATAGGTCCTAATCCTAGACATTTAGATGAGGAGTCATCGGTCAAGGATTTAGAAGGAGTTGGATGATAAGAAGATGGCCGTGTTCCCTTTTGATCTCCTCCAACTCTGGGAGGCGTAACATCTTCACTTCTTCGGGTCATTATGAGAGCACCGAAGGGTGATGGCCGTCAAAGATGTACCGCTTGGCCCATGAATCCCCTTTGATAGATGAGGGAATTGGTGGCGACTATTAGCAGCTCATCATCCTCATCAATTCCATATTAGCTACTTAATTCAGCGAATCGAATTATCTCGCATCGGCCATCTTTGAGGTGATGGTCGGCATACCTACATATAACCGTAAGACTTGTTGCACATGGCAATATGTTAAATGTTTTCCAAACATTTGACATTTCTTTTCGGGATCTTTTCGTGAAGTTCAAGTATGCAAGCGACTTCCAAAAGTGGAATGAGTATGTGCTAATAGATTTTCCCTGATTCATCTCGTAGACATTTTGGAGTATCAATGAGATTGATAGCTAAAAGTTAGAAGAGAGAATGAAATCACTTTTGCGGCATTAATTGATGGTTTTCAATCTTACTTTTAAAACTAATTGACTAAAAGAGTTCTTAGGTGTTCGACAATCATGGTTTGCAACATATAAATCATGCTTGATGGCAAACTTCTATGATTATCTGACAAGACAAAAGAAGATCTTTTTATCAATTGTTTTCACAACAAGACTGTGGAACCATAATTAATGATTTACGCACACAAGACTTGATGCAATTTCTCTCATGTTTGTAAACTGTATTGAAAAAGATTTTGGAAATAATTTTCACAGCTTTATGAATGATTTTGGAAATACATTATTGAGAGAAATTTAGATCAACTCTTGTGAAGTGACGAAATAAAATCGAAACAACATTGAATGAATATGAAGGAATCATACCCGTTGTTAAGGAATTGTCTTGATCCAATCTTAGGACTTGGATTTAGTAACATTTGTGAGATTTTGAATCATCGATTTGTAACTAGTGTAATCTATAGCGGTTTGTGAGTTTTGTCATAGTAGAGATTGGAATGAAGAAGGAGCTCTACTTATACTCACGGAGGTTAGATCGAAGGATACTCAATAATGAAGCATTACCGTGAGTTGTCCTTCCGATCACGCCATGGCAGGATAGGTGAAGTCTAGATATTTTCAAGATTCTTGGTAAGGATTGATGTTGACTGTCTTGTCGTTTTCCAAGATTTTGAAAATAGTCTTAACTTTAATCGAAGCACCAAACTTCGAAAAGTGTGCCTCCACCTTTAATTGACTTGAGAGAGTAGGTCATTAAAGGATTTTACTCCTATAAGTCAGCACATAAACCGAGCTTATGAAGTGTTGGTTGGCGATGTGGAAATTCACCAACTACGGGGTTTTGAAAAACATTTGAAATCACCGATAGGAAAAGTGCCGATTTGTTTTTGAAAACCATTTGCATAAAACAAATCATACAATCAATGTATATTACTAAAAGTGCAGTATGACATGTTATTATGCATTGTTGTCTGATGATATGTATGAGCATATTAGTTCAGCAGACATGAGCACAGGTCATTGGAAAGCAAATAGCTGACCTGTTATGTATAGGCATGAGAGAGGGTCTTTATCAACTCCTTTGGACTTATCAGCAGATTTTTCACTTCATTGTTGTAAAGTCCAGCAGGTGAAGATTTTGACCTTGAGTGAGTGAAGGACATGAGTGAATTCTCATGAGTGATCGCATCCTTCATATATCGCCACCATGTTACTATCTGCCGATGGAGAGAGGTGTTGCATGATTGACCTTTTCTTTCATATGAGTTCCTGCCCAAAGTACTCATAGAGAAAATAAGCAACATTTATGAGCTAAAGATAGCTCTAGTAATCCAATGATGCAAATGAGACTTAATAAGCATGACAAAAGAATAATTATTCAAAATACGACTTATAAGTGTAACCCAAAGTGTTAAGAAATTAGGAGTGGGTTACTTCCTCATTGAACTCTTTGAACGCGTCTGCTCATAGTCGTTGAAGCACCAGTTCTAATATTGAGCATAGGTTCTTTGAGTGTATTCTTGATCGGCTGAGGCTCTTCATTGAAGGAAGACAAATTCATCATTGATGTCCTTAGGCCAAGAACTTACAATTTCAGTGATTTTGAAGATGACATATCTTTGATTTCCTTTGAATTTCCTTTGAAACTCTTCTTATTTCCTCTGCTCTAAACTTTTATAAAAAGTTTTCTTGAGAAGGTGTTGGATTGGAACAATCGTTAGCCTTATGTCAAGAGAGCAAGTTTTTGGAAGGGATTCTAAGTTATTCATCCATCAAATATGAGTTTAACCCATTTGCCAAAGAAGATGCCAAGAATTAAGAACAGATTTATTAAACATGCATAATCTTTTAGCAAGTCAACTTTCACTATAATACTTCTCTTCACATTATCAATGTAATTCTGATATATGATAAATTTTCTTATAGTGAACACATAGTCATCACAATATTCTTTCTCACATGTTTTTGAAAACAAAATTTATTTTGATTTGTAGATGGTTTTCAAAAGGCTTTCGGATTCTCATCAAAAGGTTTTTGTGGATAAAAGATTTTGAAAAGACTCCTTTTGACTATGCATCTAATCTGAGCAGCAGGATCTAAACTCTCAGGTTATTAAGCCTGAAATAAGGTTTACAGAGTACTAGCTCTGATACCAATTGTTAGGTCCGAGGGTTGCTTAGTGTATAGGCTAGAGGGGGGGGGGTGAATAGCCTATACTTGGTGTAATAAAAATTTCATCCAAATTTTACATTTAGATTGAAGAGTAGATGAAATGATTACTACACATAGATCATCTTCCTCATACTGAATGATTAGCTGAAGATAGAGTGATCGGACATCTAGGATCAGCAGATATGAAATATGCAGTTGGAAGATGTATGTTGAACTTAGCTGATTGAAATGAGTTTGAGCAGCGGAAGAATAAACAGCATAAGTTTAACAATTTAGATTAAAGTAACTGTAAAGATTTGATATGAAAGAGAGCTTGACAGTTGACTATAATCTTGTATTAGATGCATCATTTACTTTCCTTAAACAGATTGCACATGATAAAGCAAATTATCCACGAAAGAGAAATCAAGGCTGAATGTAACAATTATATATATTATATTAAAATTCAGCAGAGGTTTGCTCAAAGGCAAACATGCTTAGTACATCAACCTAGACTCTCTAACCTAGCAATCTCCTTAAGAAAAAGAAGGAGAAATGAAGAAAGCGAAATCAAATATATCGAAAATACATTAGAAGATGTACTTAATATTTATTAAGACATCTTCCTGTAGTTTCAATTTGATATATTTGTTGTGAGAAGAGAATATTAGGAGTTGTTCAAATAGCAAGTATTTGAACAACTGAGTGCTAAGCACTCGACCAAATATGATGACACCTTATTGCACAATCGGCACAGCTTATAATGTAGTATAAGTCGCCGATATGAATGCAACTGGACATGTAAGTTCGGCTCTTCATCGGACATCTTCAAGCTTGATCCGGCTTCAACGATCGTAAGATACTTGGTCTCTTTCTTGGATGATGGAGTTGAGGCCATCGAAGAGACCGAGTTCTTCGAAGGAAGAAGAACTCAAATCAACAACAAGGTTGTTGATCAAGCGAGCTTCTCGGCTTTTGGATTTTCTTCTCTCTCTCTCTCACAAAGTGTTTGTTCTTACACTTGTGATTTCTCACTCAAGGAGTGGTTCGGATTGAAGAAATGAAGATCAATACCACAACCTTTCTCAAGCATAAGCATACACGGTTTGTGTTCTAGTGCTTGTGCTCTCTCCCTTGCACTTGTGCTCTCTGGAAATGAGAATAAGAGTTTTCTTATATAGCCGGAGAAGAAGAGATGACCGTTGGTGTATTGAGTAGGTTTATGCCCGTTGGTGATCGAATCTCATAATGCAGCAGAGTACATTTTTGGATTTGTTGGGCAAAGACCTTCAGTTAGGTTTGAGTCTTGAAGATGATCTGTGACACAGGCTGGACATAGATGGACGTGTCGAGCTTAGCCTGGATGCAGTTGATTGATGTGGACGTATCATTGCTTTGACCGTGCGGTGTCCCGTGCTTGGCCTTTTGGAAATGAAGCTTTGAAGACCGCGAACACTTCGAAGAGGAAATGTCTATTGGATAAACGTGAAGGTGCAGACATCGATGCGTATCTTGGATTTGTCAGACAGATCTTGTAACGGATCTATTTTGGCTTGAAGTGCGTTGAGTAACGACCGATGTATCTCGTGATCTTACAGTTTCTCGGCAGTTGTTCTGATGAGGGATTTGGCCGATTTCTGAAATCTGCCATTATAGAACTGCTGATGTAGAAACCGCTGATGGTCACGATGTTCCTCTTGAATAAATAGCTTCTCTGCAGTTGCTCTGATGAAGTGCTTTGGCGGATACGAGAATCTGCCGATATAGAACTGCGATGTAGAGATGGCTATTTAGGCGTCATAGTGAAGGGAAATGTCGCTAGTGAGACATCGCGATAGTCACGTCAACCGGCAAATTGAAGAGCTTGATTCATATGAAGGTTTGTCATCATTCTGGTAGGACAAAGACTCGGATATGTACAAAGACTTCCTAGTCTAATGACCTATGCATTTTTTCAACAAGCTGCCACACTAACCGGTACGCAGCCCTTTTAGCCACTTGTGAAACATGCGTTGTAATGGGAACAAGCAAATCACTGTGTTGGAATATGCATACATATATATCAGCTGATTTACAGGCATATTCCTAACAGTTGCATTTAGTAACTTATTGAGTTTCGACTCACCCCGTTTATTGTTTATATGTTTTTCCTTAGCTCCGAGCTAGGCAGGGAGTTCGCGGTGAGGTCGGATAGTATTATCGTTTAGCTCGTAGGTGGTCTTTTGCTTTGTAATCCTTGGAGCTCTTTTGTTGATTAGTGATAGACATTCTTTTGGTGAGGACGATTGGTTATGTAAAGTCATGTAGACTTTACTTTGGGTAGTATTGTTACTTTGTTTCCTATCATTCTTTTGGTAGCCGACACGTGTATGTCGAGCTTGTACACTCTGTGATATCTTTAATTCAGTTATTTTCCAAGCATGTTGTAGCTTGTGGTTTATGTACAGTTGTTCCGGCATGTTGTGGCCGAGGTAATTCTTGGTATAAATGGATTTATTCAAAATCTTATACTTGTGTTTTATTAGTTGGATTCCGGCTGTAACGTCACCGATGATTGGTTTTATTTTATCCAAGATCTTATTATTATAGTTTGTTGTAAGCACGGGGTGTTGCGCCAAGTGCTTTTACTGTTTGTTGTTGTTGCTTGTTCGTTGTTTTGGCGAGTCGATCTTGGGATTTCGTATTGGAATCCAGGTCGGGGAATCACAATCTATATCTGCTGATCTAAGTTATAATAGTCAGACTACAGCAATTTAAAGGATGACCTTTCATGTCTATACCTACCCTTTAAAGCTGTAAACTATTTACTCAATCTCTAATTTTATTTTTTTTTAAATTACAAGGTCAGTAGTACATCCGTTATAAACAAAGGTTGTCTGATGTATGAAAGAAAAGACGGCTGAGAATTCTATTTTTCAAAAATAAGATTACCTTTATCAAAGTGTATGGAAATACTTACGTGCTTTAAATTCAAAATCTCAAGTGCTTCATAAAATTCAAGGCTGTTCTACTTCTTTTAACACAACAACAACTAATGTTCATTTCAAGACAACTACTTTACATTGTATAACTATTGAGATTGTAGTAATAGAAGGCAAGGTTAGTTGATTTTATAATGATATTAAAAAACTCTCAATTATCTATATCCAAAGATAATTCGTGAGAAATAACAATTGATATATGTATACATCTCTACACACACAACAATTGGTATCATCTTGAGTAACAAATAATCAGTAGCCAAGCTAAATTCAAATCACCTTGTTATACTTTATCATATGAAAACTTGATGAAATAAAGAATCGGTATTGTTTAAAGAACTTGACTTTACTCAAAAGATAGTTAAATATTCTTAGATTCCCAGAAAATACTATTGTTTTCAAATATAGTTTTCCTCAAGAATGAGCAGATGATATAACCCCTGCTGTCATATATGATGCCTCATTCTCTTTGTTGGAAGATTCGGTCCAGACATGAATGAACACTTCAGCAAAGTCCATACTCTGCTGATTAATATCACGACCACTAAATTACTAATCTATCTTCTAACTAATCACTAGACACATTACAGCAGTCTCAAAATCAATCACTTCTATAACTGCTGATCCATGTCCAACAGTGTTTTATCAGTATCTAGTGTGACGCCCTCATCCGGACCTCTATACGAGCTCCCAAGGTCGAGTCGCAAAAACAACATCACAACAAGAAGAGCACAAGGCGTAACTAACCGTACTTACGATAAAACATAACTTATGAAAACCTGATTTAAATAAAATAAGTCTTCGGCGACTAAACCGCCGGAACCCAACAACTAAAACCACAAGTTTAGAACTTTGGAAAATAAACAACAATGACGAAAACCACATCAGACACAACATGCCGAAATGTAAACATAAACCACGAGCTACAACATGCTCGGGAAAGAAACTGAATTTCTAACAAGGTTATACACAAGCACGACATACGCATGTCGGCTACCAAAAGAATAAATCGTGTTTACAAAACGCCAAGTACTACCCAAGCAAAGTTGATATAACTTTACATAACCACGTCCTTACCAAAAGAAATACTATGTAACCCAAAAGACAACCTCCAGATATAACTCAAGCTATTCGTCCTCACCGTGAACCACTAGGCTGGCTCGGATCTAAGGAAAACAGTAAACAATAAACGGGGTGAGTCGAAACTCAATAAGTTACTAAATGCAACTACATGACATGGCATAATGCTCAAGCTGAAATCATAACATGACATTAACATTTATATACCACAACAATACATGTATCATCATCATTGATATACAAATTATTCAATTCACATAGCACCTTGATTAAAACATAAGTGCTTGTAAATAAATCACGTTTCAAAGGATATTATTTCTGTTTCTGCTTCAACGTTTACTCCTGCAATACGTGAAAACAACAAAATGTGGACCAATACTCTTGTGGGATGTATCAGTATTCCATCGACTACACCATTCGGAAACTATCAAGCCAAAGTCAGGCGTATTGCTGCAACAATGGGGCTACATCTCAACTGTGGCCAACAGAAGAGGGTGTGTGATAACCGATACGACGACATAGAGTGTTTACAAACATTGATTTATAAAGACTATAGATCGTCCCACCATAACGTTAGTACGACGACGCCAGCTGAACTTATACAACACATAAGCAGGCATTCTTACTCTACTTACGAAAATAATCGTCAAGTTCAAAAGTAGTGAACTTAACAAATAACATGTAGTTTATATTATTCTACAACATGTGATCATCACTCATAAAATTCAAGGACTTTAAAACACAACATTAGAGCTAATTTATAAGTCTCTAATTTTACAGTATCAATTACCCGGAGGGCCAAAATCGTTATCAAACGAACTCTAACTTTCGTAGGACTTAAACATGGTATTCATTAAGTGATACTCTAACTAAAAATCCAATTCTTAGAGTCTCTACAACACCTCTAAAAATCTGGGTATATTTGCTATATGCGAAAATTTCCCAATTAAGTTTCTAACTTGTTCTTGAGTCCAATTCCATGATTGTGGGTTCAAAATCAACATGCAACATCATTCCAACTCATCACTTAACACATAAACATGTTATACACTTCCTCATATCATTCAAACATGAAATCATCAAGAATTAGGGCATATATGAACAATATATCACAAGTATGCAACAATTTACCAAGCATACATAAGGGGGTTAGTAACTTACCTTAAAAGCACAATCAAAATAGGAAAATAAGATCAAAGCTTTGCAAGGTTGTCTACTAGCCTTCCTCTTCACATGCAAGGTCTTGGGTTGAGAATCAAATGGTTGAAATGGAAGAACACTCACTACACACACCAATCTCACCTCACAGCACACACACCAACTCTCTCTATGAAGCTAGGTTGATTTGGGAGGAAATGAGGGTGTAAACTCTCTCCCTAAGGTGATAAGGGGCTGGTAGGAGGTGTTGGTTGGGGTCAAGGGTCATGGGTGTAAGTGGGCTAAACCAAGGCTTAAGTTGTAAGTGAAATAAATTTTTTCGGGAAAATAGAGTCACCAGTCTGACCAGCCTCGCACGGCCGTGCCAAAAATACATGCACGGTCGTGCCAACGTTCACAACCAAACTCTGGACTTTCTGTCCACTCTCGCATGGCTGTGCCAAGTAAAGGCGCACGGTCGTGCCAAACATCACAGTCCAGTCCCACTTCTATTTTACTCTATTTCCTAGGTTTGATCACTTGGCCACTCCTAGGTTTGATTACACAACACTTATAACACATCTAACAAATATCATAATTCACAATAATCAACTTAACAATGCATTATAAGGTGTGTGATGCATAAACTAGAAAATGTAACAAGAATTAAAACATAATTAATCTAACATGATATTCAAGCAAATTTTAAACACTTATAATAACATTTTAGCATGCAACAAATTAAGCACATAGGTCATAATTAAATCCAGGGTATTACATCATCTCCCCCTTAAAAGAATTTAGCCCCTAAATTCCTTACCAAATCCATCGAATAGATGTGGGCACTTCCCACGCATCTTAACCTCAGTTTCCCACGTAGCTTCTTCAATCTCATGATTCTTCCACAAGACTTTTACAAGTGGAATTCGCTTGGTCTGCAACACTTGCTCCTTCGTATCAAGGATCCTCACCGGTTGTTCTCCATATGTTAAGTCCTGCTCAAACGTGATTTTCTCATATCCCAACACATGTGAATCATCTATCATATACTTTTGAAGCATCGATACATGGAATACGTTATGAATTTCCAACAAGGATGGTGGTAATGCAAGTCGATAAGCTAATGTCCCAACCCTCTCAAGTATTTCAAAAGGCCCTATATAACGAGGTGATAGTTTACCTTTCTTCCCAAACCTCTTAGTACCCCTATGTGGCGATACCTTAAAGAATATGTGGTCACCTACTTGGAATTCAAGATCCCTCCTTTGATGATCGGCATAACTTTTCTTTCAGCTCTGAGCTGTAAGCAGTTTATCACGAGTTACCCTCACACTATCAACCGACTGCTTTACCAAATCTGAACCCCAAATTTTATCCTCACTGACTTCATCCCAACAAATTGGAGATCTACATTTTTGCCCATAAAGTGCTTCGTATGGTGCCATCTGGATACTCGCTTGAAAGCTGTTATTGTACGCAAATTCTGCCATATGTAAGTGTGAATCCCAACTCCCCTTGAAATCCAACGCGCAAGTACATAACATATCTTCAAGTACTTGAATCAACCTTTCCGATTGCTCGTCCGACTGAGGATGAAAAGCTATACTAAAGTTTAACTTCGTCCCCATAACCTCTTGCAATGCACCCCAAAATCTCGATGTAAACCTTAGGTCTCTATCCGACACAATACTAACCGGTACTCCATGTAATCTAACTATCTCTTGAATGTATAATGCTTCCAATTGATTCAAAGAGTAGGTCATCGCAATAGGTATGAAATGAGCTGATTTAGTTAACCTATCAACAACAACCCAAACACCGTCGAAACCCCGACGAGTATGCGGTAATCCTGTGACAAAATCCATCGTTATGTGTTCCCATTTCCATTCTGGAATCTCAAGTGGTTGTAACAACCCTGCGGGTCTTTGATGTTCAGCTTTCACTTGTTGACATGTTAAGCATCTAGACACATACTCTGCTATTTTTCACTTCATACCATTCCACCAAAACTGTTTCTTCAAATCTCTATACATTTTTGTGCTTCCCGGATGCATGGTATACTTGGCCTTGTGAGCTTCATCAAGTACTTGCCGTTTCACAATCTCATTTGATGGAACACAAACTCTCCCTTGAAAAGTCAAGATGCCACCTTTATTCATCGCAAAGTCAAGTGTCTTACCTTCGTTCAACTGACCAATTAACTTCTCAAACTCCGAATTACTAACCTGAGCTTCATCAAGTACTTGTCGTTTCACAATCTCATTTGATGGAACATAAACTCTCCCTTGAAAAGTCAAGATGCCACCTTTATTCATCGCAAAGTCAAGTGTCTTACCATCGTTCAACTGACTAATTAACTTTTCAAACTCCGGATTACTAACCTGAGCTTCTTTGATCCATTGTAACAAGACTGGAGTAGCTCGAACATTAGCAAAAATCACACCACGCTCCGTCTTGCTAGGACTCCAATCCCTCAACTCCTCTAACGTCTTCCACTCATGAACCATCATACACGACATATACACTTTCCTACTCAACGCGTCCGCAACTACGTTTGCTTTCCCCGGGTGATAAAGAATCGCACAGTTATGGTCTTTCAATTTTTCCATCCATCGTCGTTGCCTCATATTCAACTCCTTTTGGGAGAAAAGATATTTCAAACTTTTGTGATCCGTGAAGATTTTAAATTTCGCCCCGTAGAGATAGTGCTTCCATTTGTGTAACGCAAACATAATCGCAGCCAATTCTAGATCATGGGTAGGATAGTTCCGTTCTGCATCCTTTAACTTCCTCGAGGCATATGCAATAACCTTCCCATTTTGCATAAGTACACATCCCAACCTTCCTTTGACGCATCGCTATAAATCATGAAGTTATCACCACGACTAGGTAACGCTAATACAGGAGCTATTGTCAATCGTCGCTTCAACTCTTGGAAACTGTTCTCACATTTATCATCCCATATAAACGGTGTTATCTTCTTTGTCAAGTTCGTCATAGGAGTAGCAATCTTTGAAAAACCTTCAATAAATCTCCAATAGTAACCCACTAAACCCAAGAAACTTTGGATCTTTCTCACAGTAGTCGGTCTCTTCCAATTTGTTACTGCTTCTACCTTGGATGGATCTACCGCTATCCCATCTTTTAAAATGACATGCCCTAGAAAAGATACTTCCTCGAGCCAAAATGCACATTTACTGAATTTAGCAAATAGCTTTCTCTCCCGAAGGACTGATCATACCAATCTCAAATGTTGCTCATGTTCTCCCCGAGATTTAGAATACACAAGTATGTCGTCGATGAATACTACTACAAAGCAATCCAAATACTCGTGAAATACCCGGTTCATCAAATCCATGAATACTGCCGGTGCATTCGTTAACCCGAATGGCATAACAACAAACTCGAAATGACCATACCTCGTGCGAAAAGCTATCTTGGGAACATCTTTAGCTCGCACTTTCAACTGGTGGTAACCACTCCTCAAGTCTAATTTGGAATACACTACGGAACCCTGCAACTGATTAAACAAATCATCAATATGGGGTAGGGGATACTTGTTCTTAATTGTTACCTTATTCAATTTTCTGTAATCGATATACAATCTCAAAGTACCATCTTTCTTTCTTACAAACAAAATTGGTGCACCCCACGGCGATACACTTGGTTTAATAAACTCCCTATCAAGCAATTCTTGCAACTGTTCTTTCAACTCTTTCAACTCTGCGGGTACCATTCTATACGGAGCTTTAGAAATTGGAGTAGTTCCCGGTAATAATTCAATACAGAACTCAACTTCTCTATCAGGAGGCAAAGCATAATCACTTGAGAACACATCCGAAAATTCACGGACTACCGGAACTTCCTCTAACACCGGGGTAACAACACTCCTATCAACCAAACATGCTAAATAACCCGCACAACCATGTGACAATAATTTCCTAGCTTTCAAAGTATAAATAACATGTAAACCACTTTTAACAGCATCATCCGCAAACATAAATTCAGGTACACCCGGCATAGAAAAAGTAACTTTCTTCCTATGACAATCTACTAAAGCATGATATGCACATAACCAATCCATGTCAAGTATCACATCAAAATCACGTATGGGCAACACTACTAAATCAGCTTGCAAAGTGTGATCACCTACAAGTACATCACAAGCCCGGTACACATTCGAAGCCAATATATGCTTCCCCAACGAGGTAGACACCTCAAGAACAAATGACAGCGACTGGGGTAATACACATAAGTTGTTCACGAAATGAGAAGCAACATATAAATGCGATGAGCCATGGTCTATAAGAACTCGTGCTCTACTACCGAAGATAGAAGGACTACCTCCTATGACAGACGTAGACACCGGCACTCCTCGCTGATTAAGTGCAAACACGCGACCCTGAACCTTAGGCCTACCGTCGCTATCACACTTCATGCCACTCGACTGTTGGTTAACACTCCCCGACTGACTACCTCTCGGCTTAGGGCAATTTTTCTTTAAATGCCCCGATTCACCACAATTGTAACATATTCCCGACGGGTTTCCCAGCTTGCTCCATCACTTGTCTTCTGAATGTCCTGGTTTCGAACAATAGCGGCATGAGAATTGACTATTCTGTTACCCCTGAGTGTATGTGTTACTATTATTTCGTCCACTTGGTTGTTGTCTTGATTGCCCATCCGTCTGTCCTCTGTTCTAATTTCCCTTTTGGTTGTTATTATTACTCCCATGCCTGTTACCAGAACCTTGTCCTCACCCATGTTGATGTGATGACTGTTGAAAACTGTTCACATTTTCTCTCCCTCTATGCTCCTCAATGTCACCCTCGAAGGCATAGCCGCGATCCACTGCATTCCGATAATCGACTAGCTATAGGGAAAGTAGCTGTTTTCGGTATTCGGTCCTCAACCCCTTAATAAATTTTTGTGTCCTCCGTGCCTCATTCGGAACCAAGTAACTGCAATAACGAGCTAGTTCCGTGAACCTCGCCGAATACTGTGTCACTGTCATGCTGCCCTGTTCAAGGTCGTAAAATTCCCGCTCTCTCTTTTCTCGCACCACGGTTGGGACATATTGGGCCTTAAACTCCTTCAAAAAGGTAGGCAAACTTTGCTGTACCCCTTAAAATTCCCAGCTTTCTTGCAACACCTGCCACCAATGCTCGGCTGCGGCCTCAAGTTTGAACACGGCTAGGGTAAGCTTATTCTCATCATTGCATCCTAGAGCTGCAAATATTTTGATAATGTGCTCGATCCACAACTCGGCCTTGGTAGCATCAGGCTCCCCTAGAAAAGCACATGGCTTCATCTTTAAAAACCTCTCAATAATCGTGGTATTGTTTCTGTTTCTAACTTCTGGTTGTGGCACTACTTCGGGTTGTGGAGCCTCCACTTCCGGTTGGGGTATTTCTACATTAGGAGGTGGCATCATCCCTGTATTCAGTCGCTGAGTCATTTCATTCATAAGTCCCATCATTCTTTCATACATAGCTGCCTTATTTTTATTCAGATTCTCTTGGTTCAGTTCAGGGGGAGTCATTTGCAGACGATTAACATCGTCATCTTGACCATCATTCCCTCCGGCACTCGTACCGATTCTACTAGTACTCGCTCCGCGTCTAGTCAGCACCATATTTAACCTACACACAACACTCGACGTTAAAAATCTTAACAATAAAACCATACCCACCTAGGCCATGCAACCTATCCTGGCGAGTAGCTAACATAAGCTCTGATACCAACTTTGACGCCACGACCCGGACCTCTATACGAGCTCCCAAGGTCAAGTCGCCAAAACAACATAACAACAAGAAGAGCATAAGGCGTAACTACTTGTACTTACGATAAAACATAACTTATGAAACCTGATTTAAATAAAATAAGTCTTCGGCGACTAAACCGCCGGAACCCAACAACTAAAACCAGAAGTTAGAACTTTAGAAAATAAACAACAATGACGACAACCACATCGGCCACAACATGCCGGAATGAAAACATAAACCACGAGCTATAACATGCTCGGGAAAGAAACTTAATTTCTAACAAGGTTATACACAAGCACGACATACACATGTCGGCTACCAAAAGAATAAATTGTGTTTACAAAACGCCAAGTACTACCCAAGAAAAGTTGATATAACTTTACATAACCACGTCCTTACCAAAAGAAATACTATGTAACCCCAAAGACAACCTCCAGATATAACTCAAGCTATTCGTCCTCACCGTGAACCGCTAGGCTGACTCGGATCTAAGAAAAACAATAAACAATAAACGGGGTGAATCGAAACTCAATAAGTTACTAAATGCAACTACATGACATGGCATAATGCTCAAGCTGAAATTATAACATGGCATTAACATTTATATACCACAACAATACATGTATCATCATCATTGATATTCAAATTATTCAACTCACATAGCACATTGATTAACACATAAGTGCTTGTAAATAAATCACGTTACAAAGGATATTATTTGTCTTTCTGCTTCAACGTTTACTCTTGCAATACGTGAAAACAACAAAACGTGGACCGATACTCTTGTGGGATGTATCAGTATTCCATCGACTACACCAGTCGGAAACTAGCATGCTAAAGTCGGGCGTATTGCTGCAACAATGGGGCTACATTTCAACTGTGGCCAACAGAAGAGGGTCTGTGATAACCGGTACGGCGACATAGAGCGATTACAAACATTAATTTGTAAAGCCTCTAGGTCATCCCACTATAACGTTAGTACGACGACACCAGCTGGACTTACATAACACATAAGCAGGCATTCTTACTTTACTCATGAAAATAACCATCAAGTTCAAAAGTAGTGAACTTAACAAATAACATGTAGTTTATATTATTCTACAACATGTGATCATCATTCATAAAATTCAAGGACTTTAAAACACAACATTAGAGCTAATTCACAAGTCTCTAATTTAACAGTATCAATTACCCGGAGGGCCAAAATCCTTATCAAACGAACTCTAACTTTTGAAGGACTTAAACATGGTATTCATTAAGTGATACTCTAATTAAAAATCTAATTCTTAGAGTCTCTACAATACCTCTAAAAATCTAGGTATATTTGCTATATGCAAAAATTTCCCAATTAAGTTTCTAACTTGTTCTTGAGTCCAATTCCATGATTGTGGGTTCAAAATCAACATGCAACATCATTCCAACTCATCACTTAACAAATAAACATGTTATACACTTCCTTATATCATTCAAACATGAAATCATCAAGAATCAAGGCATGCATGAACAATATATCACAAGTATGCAACAATTTACTAAGCATACATAAGGGGGTTAGTAACTTACCTTAAAAGTACAATCAAAATAGGAAAATAAAATCAAAGCTTTGGAAGGTTGTCTACTAGCCTTCCTCTTCACATGCAAGGTCTTGGGTTGAGAATCAAATGGTTGAAATGGAAGAAAACTCACTACACACACCAATCTCACCTCACAGCATACACACCAACTCTCTCTAAGAAGCTTGGTTGATTTGGGAGAAAATGAGGGTGTAAACTCTCTCCCTAAGGTGATAAGGGGCTGGTAGGAGGTATTGGTTGGGGTCAAGGGTCGTGGGTGTAAGTCGGCTAAACCAAGGCATAAGTTGTAAGTGAAATAAATTTTTTCGAAAAAATAGAGTCACTAGTCTGACCAGCCTCGTACGGCCGTGCCAAAAATACATGCACGGTCGTGCCAACTTTCACAACCAAATTCTGAACTTTCTGTTCACTCTCGCACGGCAGTGCCAAGTAAAGGCGCACGGTTGTGCCAAACATCACAGTCCAGTCCCACTTCTATTTTACTCTATTTCCTAGGTTTGATCACTTGGCCACTCCTAGGTTTGATTACACAACACTTATAACACATCTAACAAATATCATAATTCACAATAATCAACTTAACAATGCATTATAAGGTGTGTGATGCATAAACTAGAAAATGTAACA
Source organism: Platycodon grandiflorus (assembly GCA_016624345.1). NCBI lineage: Eukaryota > Viridiplantae > Streptophyta > Magnoliopsida > Asterales > Campanulaceae > Platycodon > Platycodon grandiflorus. The sequence goes on along the minus strand of CM028361.1, from coordinate 66,628,738 downwards.
AGAATTAAAACATGATTAATCTAACATGATATTCAAGAAAATTTTAAACACTTATAATAACATGTTAGCATGCAACAAAGTAACCACAGAGGTCATAATTAAATCCAGGAAATTACTTCTAGTGTGTTCATTCTGCTGATCACACTAATTTGATATCTTGAATATCTTATTTCTTGCTAACAATTGATATCTTACTTATCAACAATAGGTATCAATTCATTTCTGATGATTTTGTTCTCCTAATGCTTGATATAGAATTTCTCCTCATCAGATCATCTTCAGAACAACTCTATTCAACTCTGCCATTATCATCATTTCACTCTGGCTATATCTTTGCCATATTTAATGTACACATACCTATGCTATAATGTCATAACCATTTATTTATAACGTCACATCACTGCAACTTCATTAAATTCATTTTTACTCTTAAGCCACATTTGTGTCTTATCAAATTAGTATCAAATCTCCTCACCCAAGGAGTCCATTCAAATTCTCAAAAGTTTTAAAGACATGCTCATTAAGACTAATGACATGTTTCTATTAATTCTCATTCTGTTCCACCTCAAATTTTCTCTATTATTTCGTATTCATCTTTCAAAACTATGAGGAACATAAACTCCACTGAGCTAGCATCTCGTCCTATTCCTCACACCGAATGGAGATTATGGATGATGAATGTTTTGACACCTCTACCTCAAACGATTCAAAGAACTCCTCGAATCAGTCGACGACGTAGAAATCGACGTCAAGATTCCAGGAACAATGTTTCAAATTTCATTGCCTAGATTCCCACTAGGAATACTACATCAACTATTGAGTCTAAATCTTCCCCTGCTTCTTCCTCCACTCCCTCAAACGTTCGATTCGAGCAATTACCCATTCAGGAGGAGCATCCATTTATGGGCGAAAATTCTGCACCAGACTACATAACTACTCAAGAAATTTCCAAAGATTAGGAACGAAAACTTGCTTCTTTTAACATGTTTTATAAATGCATTTCCTTTGTTGATGTTTTTGTTAAAATAGTATCTCTTATATCCGCATGGTTTTTATGTAATATATTCTGCTTATATTTAACCTCTGCTATTCTTTATTGTGAGCATTTTTTTTTTCTTGTTTCCCTTGCTCATTAAGGAGGAGAGTACTGTAATCTTTATACATAATTTAGCAAGAAAATACTTAGTTATATACATTTAATACTTAGATATATACATTTAGTACTTGTGACCATGTGAACATATACATTCAGTACTTGAACATAGACATTCTGAAATGCATGCCTCATACATTTTTGACATATATGATACTTTAAATATGAAGGAGAATACAAAGAAGTAGACATTAAGGAGGAGAATTATATTTTGATATATGTCTTATACATTAATATTTTACTTTGATCTATATAAACATTCTGAAATGTATGCCTTATACATTCAGGAAGAGAGTTACTTTGACAAATAATATCTTGACATAGCATACTTTGAAGTATAATATTTTAACATTCTGAGATGTATGTCTTATACATTAAAGAAAAGTTATATAACTTGACCATTAAAGAGAAACATAAACATATGACTCATATACTTGAAAAATGTATGCCTTACGCATTCAAAAGGACACATACTCTAGACATACTATAAGAAAAGACATCTAGATACACATATTCAAAAGGACAACTCAACATTTAGATAAAAAGGAACACTTGGATATATATCTTGAGAAGAAGTCTGATTAAGCCGTTGTAACAATAAGCAACTTCTAGAAATACTATTTCTTCAAACACATATGTTCTTCAAAGTACACTCTTGTAAAAACTCTTTACAAACAATGAAACAACACCTTCAAAAGAACATTTCTTACATTATGATACTGAACTAGTTAACACATGTTTGCGTACTTTACTCCCTACTTTTGATACATATATCTTATTCATTATGGCTGTGCACTATAACATATACGCATACTCATGCTTATGAAAAATGCCTATGTCCTTAAGAAGGAGAGTTTATGATCAAAATTTTTTCTTGTGATCATTAAGGAGGAGAGTTTATAAAAATCGACATATACATATAAGTTTAAGAAGGAGAGCTCGACATAATAGACATATGCATAAGGAGGAGAGTTAGTGAGTTAGTCGACATATAGTTTATCGACATATACATATAAAAATTGACATACATATAAGAAAGAGAGTTTTGTGTAAAGAAGAGATTAATATCTTATACTAAAATAGACATATACATAAGGAGGAGAGTTAATGAGTTAGTCGACATATAGTTTATCGACATATACACATATACATATAAAAATCGACATATACATATAAGAAAGAAAGTTTTGTATAAAGAAGAGATTAATATCTTATATTAAAATAAGAAAGAGAGTTCTGTGTAAAGAACATGACTAATATCTTATACTAAAAATAGATAGATACATCCTGAAAATATGATCAACATGACTAATCAAGTTGTCAGATCATCAAGGGAAAATTCATCAACAGCAATATCTAAATGGCTATTCTTTTACACGACACTATTATTAAAACTACCTTTGAGTATTTAACTTATTTATAACATGAGCATCTCCCTTAAAATTACTTTCTTGTAAAAAGTCTACACAAGAAAGGGATTGTTTTTAAAATTATCTGATACTTAATCAATTCAATTAAGTATGCTGATTCAAAATTCTTTCTTGCTCAAATTCCTTCAGCTTATACACATTATATCGCAAGAAAAATATCATTATGGCTTACTCATCAATTATATCTCATAATTGCCTAAAAATGTTTTTGCTATTGCTTCGTATTTGTACCTTTATTTATCGAGTCTGTAAATACTTAGCAATAGATGACTATACATACGCTATCGCTTGTAAGTTAATCCTAGGGCATGCCTTGAGATAAAATGATCACTCATTGGAAGGCATGTTATTACAAAGGACTGAACATCTGCTTTAAAGAGCCGTATGTATATGTCAATTGTAGTAATGGCCCCAAGCAAATAACAGGAGATTGTTAGGAATATGCCTATGAAACAGCTGATACATATGTTTGTATATTCCAACACAGTGATTTGCTTGTTCCCATTATAATGCATGTTTCACAAGTGGCTAAAAGGGCTGTGTACCGGTTAGTGTGGCAGCTTGATGAAACAATTCATATGTCATTAGACTAGGAAGTCTTTGTACATGTCCGAGTCTTTGTCCTACCAAGAAAATATGACTAATCATATGGATTAGCTCTACTAGCGCCAGCAGACATGTCTACCAGCAATGTCTCACCAGCAGACATCTCTACCAGCAATGTCTCACCAGCAGACATCTATACCAGTAATGTCTTATCAGCAGACATCTCCACCAGCCATGTCTTATCAGCATTCTTTACCACAGCAGTTTTACATCGGCAGATCCTAGTATCAGCCATGCTCTTCATCAGACAACTACCAAGAAGCTGATAATTATCAAGAGGAACATCGGTCGTTGCTCAAAGCTACAATTCAAAAATAGATCCGTTACAAGATCTTTCTGACAGCTCAAGATACGCATCGATGTCTGTGCTTTGACTATTATTCAGAAGACATTTCCTCTTTCGTGTATTGGTTCCAGTCTCCAAGACTACATTCCATAAAAAGCCAAACACAGTGCGCTACATCCCAGGCTTGCATGTCACGTCCCATCCTAACAGCCTGAATCACGGATAGACTTCAAGACAAAGCTTAAACAGAAGGTCTTTGCCCAACAGTCCACACAATACACTCTGATGCATTAATAATTTAGATCGCTAACGGGCAAAAAATCATCCAAGCTCCAACGACTACTTCATCTTCTCCAACCTATAAAAGAAGACTCTTATTTTCTCATTAAAAGAGTGTGGTGGAATGTCGATCTATGTGCTTTCAATCTGTAACCACACTGTGTGAGAAAACACAATTGCAAGCACAAACACTTTGTGGTAGAGAAAACAGAAATTCCTACAGCGAAGAAGCTCTGCTTGATCAAGAACTTCGTTCTTGATTTGAGTTTTTTTTTTCCTTCGAAAGACTCAGTCTCTTTAGCTGATACACTTCAAATCCACAGCTAGAGACCAAGCCTCCTGTAAGTCGTTAAAGACTGATCAAGCTTGAAGATGTCCGATGAAGAACCAGAGCATAATAATTCATACTACATTCATATCGGCAGACTTATACTACATTATATGGGCTGTCGATTATGTAATGAATTCTCATCACTCTTGGCCGAGTGCTCAGCACTCTGTTGTTCAAATACTTGTTATTTGACCAACGCCTAATATTTTCTTCTCACAAAAAATTTATCGAGTTAATACTACAGGAAGACAACTCAATAAATATTAACTACGTCTTCCAATGTATTTTCGATAAATTTGATTTCGCTTTCTTAATCTCTCCCTTTTCTTTCCTAGGAGATTACTAGGTTAGAGAGTCTAGGTTGATGTACTAAGCATGTTCGTCTTTGACCAAACCTCTACTGAATTTTAATATAAATCATATTTTGTTAAACTCAGTCTTTACTTATCTTTCCTGTAATTTATGATATGTATCTTATGCAATCTGGTTGTGGAAAGTAATTGATGCATCTAATACAAGATTTTAGTTTGCTGTTATGATAAACATGTACCTATTTCCTTACAGCTGCTTTAATCTTGACTGTTATACTTATGCTACTTATTCTTCCGCTACTTAAAGTCTTCTATACCAGCTAAGTATAACAATATCTTCCTATCAGCTATCCTTAAAGTCTGCTGATGAACATCTGCTGATTTTACTATATCGGCTGTGTTGCTTAAACAAGGAAGATGACCTATTCTTATTAATTATTTCATCACTATCTTTCAACATAATCTTTAAATCTGATGAAATCTTTAATAAAGGTCATATAGGCTATTCACCCCCCCTCTAGCCTATATTCTGAGCACATCTTCATGGACCTAACACTTCCACAATACAAAAACAACCAATAGTGCCTCGATACCCATGTATGTAGTATCGACGTCCCCGACTAATCCTATCGGGTTCAACTAGCAAGCTAAAGTTGAGCGTATTGCTTCAACGGTGGGGCTACTTCTCAACTGTGGCCAACAGAGGAGCGGTGTGTGAACTCCGGTACGACAACTTATAGCGATTACAAAATAAATTTATAAAGACTATAGGTCATCCTAGCTTGATTAAACAACAAGTGCAAGCTGGACTCAATGCAATGCACAAGTTGGTATAATACTCATTTTATGCAAAAAACCATCAAGTTCAAAAGTAGTGAACTTAATACATATCATGTAGATTATATTATTTTACCAAGAATCGACATCAAACATATTGTTTATGCACTTAAACAACCACTTTAGAGCTAACATTCCAAGTCTCTAATTTACCAGTATCATTTACTCGAAGGATCAAAATTCATATCAAACGAACTCTAAATTTCGTAGGATTTTAACATGTTGTTTGGTAATTGTTATTCTAACTAAAAATCAACTTCTTGGAGTCATTTCTACAATTCTCAAAATTTGGGCATAATTGCTATATGTAAAATTTCTCATTTAAAGTCTCTAACTTGTTCTTGAGTTCAATTCCATGGTTTAGCATTAAATTTTAATATGCAACATCATCCAAACCTAACATTAAACACATGAACAAGTTATACACTTCAACTTATCATCTAAACATGAAAATACCAAGTATACAAGTCATGCATGTGTAATTGAGAACAAATATGCAATAGTTTCTAAGCATATAAAGGGAATTAGTAACTTACCTGAAATGAAGAATCAAACCAACAATAACACAATCAAAGCCTTTCAAATAGCCCCTCTAGTCATTCTCTACACATGCATGGCCTTAGATGACAATACAAATGGTTGAAGCTTGAAGAAATGAAGAACACACAGCAATCTCACCAATTTCTCACAAACAAACTCTCTCTAGAAATATTTGTTGATTTGAGAAGAAATGAGAGTCTTAAGTCTACTCCCTAAGGTGTTTAACGGGTGGCAAGAGTGGCTGACCAAGGCCAAAGGGCGTGGGTCATTTTAAACCAAAATATTTTTAAGTGGAGAGTATAACCAAAATTTTTTGGAAAACAGAGCTACAGGCGGGGCGATCGCCCTGACCAATGCCCAACAATCTGCCCACAGAGCGATCGCTCTAGGGCGATCAAGGCCGATCACCCTGTCCCCAGTTTGTTCCCTTTTTCGAAAATTGCAAAGAATTGACTACAAAATGATACCAAATAATTTCAAACTGGTTCTAATACTTAGGTGAAGTCATTACATTAGATAAAGGTCTTCAGAAAGTCCTAAAACCATGCTAGAAATGCAACACATAATTAACGTGAATGATTACACGTAATATACCAATTAATGTATTGTAAAGTGAATGTTATATACACCAGGAAATGTATCAAGAATCAAAGTATGATCTAATCTAACATGTTACTCAAGCGATCTAACATGTTACTCAAGCGATCTAAACACATATGATTAACATGTTAACATGCAACAAAGTGAACACATTAGTCATAACTAAATCTAGGATATTACAGTAGATGAGTCATTTTGTCAAGTCAAGACTTCACAAACCGTACAAGAGTATAGAAAATATCATAAAAATAGAAATGATGTTATGAAAGACCCAATTATAACTATCAACAATTCAATACAAAAAAGAACTATGGATATAATAAAAATTGTATGGGTATTTTTTAAAAAATTGTACAAATTCTTTCTAATAATTTAATTTTGAAAAATGTAAATAATTGTTCAACCCTTTAAAAATCTTCTTATAAATATAAAGCTTGTGAGCATAACCTTAGATACGATACGTAAGGGTATTTTGATTTGTCATATACTACCTCCGTCTGAAAATAATTGCGGTTTAGCAATTTGCATACAGATTAAGGAAGCATTCAAACAGACTAATATAACCTTATTTAAGTTCATTTATTGCAGATAAGTTGTATGGGTATTTTTTTTTTCTTCTTACCAACTCTCTTTAATGAGAGTAATAAATAAGGATAATTTTGGCAAAATATGACCAAATATTTCTTGAAATCCTATAACGACAATTAATTTGGGACAAAAAAATTTTAAATATTTTGGGACAAAAAACTTTGCTAAAACGACAATTATTTTGAGACAAATTTTTTTTGCTAAAATGACAATTATTTTGGGACGGAAGTAGTACTTTTTTATAATAATCATTATATATATCTATGGATAGAGCATAAATATTATAATTTTTTACTATTGCTAATTAATCATAAATAATTAGATTAGGTATTTCATATATAAGAGAATAATATCTCTTCCATATCTTTGCAATTATATTTGGTATATTCTTCTTATTAGTTAGGTCTCCTAGTTAATATTATATTCCTAATTGTTATTGTATTCAAACTCTTATATGTTAGCTTGTAACCCAAGATTGTTACCCTATAAATATGTACCCATAATCAATGGAAAGAGTATGCCATTATTCACAAAAATTATTAATTCTTGCATGGTATCAGAGTCTTGATCCCACAAACCCTAAAACAACCAAACTTCTGCAACCCTAAACTGCCGCCCCCTCCCTTTTCCCTCCCCTCTACAATGGCCATCACTGCTCGGCATCAATGGCTTCCAGCACAATCACCATCCAAGACCCCACAGACTCTACCAAACACTATCAACTCATCAACATCTCCAACCATAACATCACCAAACTTACCCCCACCACCTATCTTACCTGGAAACTCCAGGTTGAATCCACGCTCATTGGCTATGATCTTTACACGTTTGTAGATGACACCTCTGTTTGCCTACCATACACCATCATAGTCAATAACGCCCAAACTTCAGCAACCCCAAGCACCGCTGCCCAAGCACCCAACCCAGCCTATCAACCATGGATTCGACAAGACAAACTTTTGTTTGGCGCCATTGTCAACTTCCTCTCCATAGCCCTAGTTCGCTTATTCAGTAAGCTGCTACAGCCCGGGAGGCTTGGTCATACTAGCTAACACATATGTTTGCCCTACTCACGGGGATATCAAACAAATCAAAGACCAGGTCAAGTGAGCTACAAAAGGTTCCCAGTCGATCTCTGAGTACATGCTCGTTGTCCTTGGTAAACCCCTCGACCATGAAGACCTCATAAAAAACAGTGCTCGGCGGCCTGGATAATGACTATCGACATGTCGTCGATGTAGTTGAAGGACGGGATACTCCTATCCCCTTTCATAAACTTTATGAGAAGCTCATCAACCACGAGCTAGTACTAAAGCAATCACACCCTGCCTCTACTCTCCACCCCACCATGGCTAATACCGTGATGACCAAGCAACATGGGTCTTCTTAGCCACAGTATCCTCGCTGCCAGCAGCCCACACGACCTCCTCGGTATTCACAGACGGGCAACCCTAGTCCTCACCAATAGCTACCTTACCTAGGCAAATGTCAAGGCTACCGTCAATAAGGTCACACGGTCGCTCAATGCCCCAGCTTTCAACTTGTTTCGGCCTCATCATCTAGCTCATCTCACTCCTCATCTGCGGACAACAAATGGCAACTGCGAGCAAACATAGACACAACCTCGGGCAACACAACTCTGAGCTGGCTCCTCGACAGTGGTGCCTCCAACCATGTCACTACTGATCTCGGCAATCTTTCTCTACACATTCCGTACTCGGCACCTGACGATATAGTTATTGGTGACAGCACTGGGTTATTGTTAGTCCCGAAGGTAGCCTAGAAGGCTGGGTTAAATAGCTTAGTGATAATTTAAAAAATTAACACAAGTTTCTTATCCTTGAACAAATGTTCAGCCAACTTATGGACTAAGTTGGGGCAGCGGAATAACAAAGGAAAGAAACTGTAGAAAAGGGTTGCTGAAGTTCTATGAACTAATCAGCAGTCTTTATACACTGCTAAGCTTTGGAAAGATCAAGAGAAAAAAATGATAAGTAATTAAAGTAGTAAATGAACAAAAATATTTAAAGTAGTTCACACTGTAAAGAGTGTTACGTCCACTACCAAGGGGGTCAATCTTGGATTTGAAATGTGCACTATTTTATCCATTAAAATAATTACAAAGATCACTAATGGATCGTGTACAAAAATACTTTTGACCAAGTATTTATGGTTGAGAGGAATAATCAAAAAGATATATTCACTTTAGTGTGTGCTCGAATAGAATCAGAAAAGAAAAATGCAGAAGAGAAATAAAGACTAGGAGTATATGATTACAACTTCTTCTTCAAGTTTGTTGGAGTGTTAGTTCAGTCCTCAATCTCTTGAATGCACTTGAAAATTAGTGAAGAAATGGCAGAATGTTCAAAATTTTGTTTGCAAGAGATATCCTAGAGATGTTTGTCTTCTACTCTTCAAGTGTTGGTTATATACTCAGGGAGATTAATCAGACCATTGGATTCAGATCGTTGAGGGTAGATCCAAAGTTAAAGTGCATTAAATGCATTCGTCGGTTTAAATCTTTTGTCCAGTGGGTGTTTGTCTGAGTTAGAGTCAGTTGTTGTAGACGGAGGTACAGAGTTGCAGGTACTCAAAAGTCTTCTTTGTTAAAAACAGCAAAGGTACAATTCGGATGTACTTTCTGAATCTCTGTAGGTTCACCGAATGGTTAATTACATTTAATTCACCCATGTGGTCTTTGAGAAGTGTGAATGGGAAGTCATATTTGAATTTGATCAACTAGACATATTTGAAATAATATCTAGTTGATAAATATCTGGAGATCTGAGCTGGACGTTCGAATTTCCACGTCATCAGCCTTCCTTGACACTTTGGAGCTTTTAAGACATCAAGGTCTGCTGGTCGAAGGTTGCTGATCTGCTAAAGTTCTAGGAACTAACACTAAGTCTAATCTAATTCTATTACAAAGCATGATTCTAGGATAGTTGCCACACTAACCGATATGCAGCCCTTTTAGCCACTATACACTAGAATCATTGTGATGACTTCAACCAAATCTAAACAAATAGGAATAATAATCTACTCCTATTTGATTGATGTCATCAGCACTATACATGAAGGCTTAAAAGCTCTTATCATGATAATAATATGTCTGAAATAATTATGAATTTTATAACTGCAGACATGCCTCAAGGCAGCGCACCCTTAGTATAGTACTACTAATCGAGGTACTTAAACTTTGAATGAATTGAAAGCAAGTACAAAAGATCAGCAGAGGTTAAATTGACAGATAAATAAGCAGTTAAAGAACAGGTCAATTTAAACTCGATGTTTAAATTTCATGCAATCAAATATCAGCAGAGTTATAATATCATGAAGTTTAAACTAAAAATACTTCTGTAATTCAAACGAGAAGTTTAAAATTACAGAGTTTGCAAAAGAGCATATGAAATTCATGAAGATAACCAGATAAGGAATAGAAAGTACTATCTTCATGGATTTTGAGGAGCAAGATTGGCTCTTCTATCATTGAACTGAGGATCAATAGATACATGGATACGGTCTTGCAATCTTTCACGCAACTCATTCAGTTCAGCCATTAGAGCTTTGTTCATAGCCTTCAATATACTCCTCCCTGAGGGCAGCAATCTTCACAGCCTCAGCTTCAGCAGCACGTTTATTGACCGTCTCGAGATGCTAGACCAAGTTGGTGTTGTGGTAGTTGTTGGAGGTGACAATCTTTGCCATGTTTGTATGAAGTTCATTGAACAGCTTGCGAATAGCCAATTTCTGACTATTGAATAGGCCTTCAAGCAAAATCTACAGTTCTTCCACCAGATAACGATGTTCGTTGAAGGCCCTGGTAGTGTTGGCCATGAATTGCTCCAAAATGTTATGAGTATCATAAGCAGTGGTATGGGTGACCGTGAGGCTAAAGTTTAGTATCTTCATCTGCTTGGCGATGAACTCAACAGCAGAGGCTAGAGTAGCCATCTGAGTTCTACTGGCTTCGAATTAAGTGAGGAGTTTTTAGTTGGATAGATTTAGAGTGATGAGAGCCTAGTGTAGGTCTACTAGAATAGTTTTATTAGTAAAGGTGTAGGGAATATCAGCAGGCTTAGACGGTAAGGGAGGCTACTGAGGAGGGGGAGAAGGTGATTTTAGTGGTGATGGTGGAGAATCGACTTCAATGTCAGTGTCGAGTGATCATCGACATTGGGTGGAGAATATGGTGGTGAAGAAGTAGAAAAAAAATTCTAGTAAGAGAAAAAAATAGGGGATGAAGAGGTGAAGCAGCAGGTTCGAGTCTAGAGTGTGAAGAGAAAAGGTTAGCTATTAAACATATGTTAAAAAGAAAATTTAAGGTGTCAGCAGAGAGTTTCGGGCGAGGTTGATAATATATGTCGGTAGAAAGGTAGATATGACAGGAAAATGGCAGAAAAATAGGTGTGAAGAGTTCAGGTAAGAAGGCAGATTAGAAGAGAAGGGAATGGATATCGGGGATGGATAGTGTGGGAGATTAGATAGGTTCAAAAGTTATGAGGGCAAGCTGAAGATCAGCAGAGGTAGGTTGGTGTGGAGGAGAGTAGGTAAGAACAACTAGAGGAGAAGAGGTTTGTTCTGGGGAGGTTTTATATTGTGAAGAAGGTTCTATAATAGGTGAGGTTGGTTCAAGAGGTGGTGAAGAAGAAGAAGGACATGGTGATGATAGGTGGACAGGGCTGGAGGGAGGGGTAGAGATGTAGGTTTTCCTGAGTCCCTCCTCTTGAGAGGAACTTCAGCAGGCTCTTCTTCTTCGAGCTCCTCCTCAGCCTTAATAGGGATTCAACATACAGGCTCAGCTGCCGTTCTCTTGGACTTACCCTTTTTAGAGTGGGCAGAGGTCTCTTTTATAGCAGTGGTAGTAGAGTGCTTCCTCTACTTTTCTTTCCTCAGAACGGAGGGCTCCTCCTCAACAGCAGAGTGTTGTTTCTTGGATTTCTTCCTTTTTGGAGTAACATGCTCCTCCTCAATAATTTTCCTTTCTTGAGCAACAACAAGAAGAAGTATGTATCTCAACAGTCGCTTGTCCTTCCTTTTTTTCTTGGCCAAATTAGCTGCCATGGCTTTAACAGCTCCTATCTGGGCAGCACGAAGGGCAGCATCCAGATCAGCAGACTTTGCTTCTCTCCGTGCAAGTTTATGAGCTGTGATCATGTCATTAAAGACAATTTCATCAAATTTGATCAGCACCAGGGCAGGGGCATTGGTGCATTTGATTGCAGGAATAATTGGCTGCCAGAATAGCACACTTCCTATTTATCATCTCATGGAATTTAATGACAAAAGTAGAGGTGAATTGAATGGACCGGGTGACTTTTCTGAGTTAAGCAGACTTCACTAGCGCATTGATTTGTGGATTAGCGTGTAGAAGTACATTGATAATTCGCACAAAGGGCCTCATCTGATTCATACTATCTTTGACACTTTTACTGTGACCACCAGTTATTGAAGATGAGGGTTGGCCAATCAAGTGATTTGTTTAAAATGACAGCTTGAGTATACATCAGCTGTTCAGCAGTAAAGACATTGTGAGAGTCATTTTTAAGATGATGCTCTTGTCGATGAGATGGTTGATAAAATAGGCATCCTCCTCAAAGAGAGTTCAGAGCATCTTGCTGAGAGGCTTCAAACCGGTGCCTTCCCCTCGCATTAAACTCTAAGCTAGTTCTTCTTTTTCCTTGGTTAGAATTGTAGGGCCATCATGGGATAGTCCAATTGTCTTAGCAATTTTGAATGGAGAGACAGAGACTTTCACTCTTCTTATTATCCCCTTTAAAATAGTCTTGCAAGACTAGGGCTCCATGATAGAGTAGAATTCCTCAACTAGTTGGTTGTTGTAGTCGTCGTCTTCAAATAAGAACAATGGTAGAAGGCCAGACTAGTTCAGGTCTTCCACTATCTTGACACAAGCAGCAAATTGGCGCATAGTAGAGAGCTCTATACATATCCCAGGCGTGTATTTGTTGTCATCTAGTTTTATGATGGGCCATGGTTGAGCTGAATATGAAGTGGCACCACTAACACTCTTTGCTGGGAAAGAAGAAGATGTAGATGCACCAGTCTTTGAGGATTTCGATGTTTTACCCGGCAAAGTTACGAATGGAAAATTTTAGAGAACTTCACTGACAGAGAAACTAGGGCATGTGTAATATCCTAGCTCTCCTATGTGTTATTTGTATATTTGTATGCCTTGTTATTATGTTAAATATATATGGTAGGCTTATTTGCATAGCATGTTAAATATAGAATGCAATGGTAGTGATGTGAATTATGGTGATATACATTATGAAGTTGACATGTATTTGTTGTGTTACAAATCATGTAACCTTTGTGTTATGATTCTAGAAAAGTTCTTAGACTTGTTAGGAATATTTGTTGAGTGTTTTAGCCTTGTAAACTTATTAAATTTGCTTAAGAATCATTTAGGATGACTTTGGGTACATTTTAGGACTTTGTACTAAGCTAAAAACATACTGGACACAAAGTGATCGCCTTGGCTTGGGCTAAAGCAATCGCCCTATGGAGAGAAAGTTGGCATTTGGGATCTGAGGTAAAAGTGATCGCCTTGGCTTACCCCAGAGCGATCACCTTATAGGCAGAAGGTAGAGCGATCGCTTTGCCTCAAGATAGGGCGATCTCCCGGTTGACAGAATTTCTGTACATGTTTTATTTTATTATTTTTAACATGTAAAACCTTTGTGGTAAGAAAGCCACGTCCTAGGGGAGTAAGTCAGCTTCACTCCACCCATTCTACCCTTTGAACACCTGAGAGAGAGAACACAATTCTCCCATTTTATCCCAAATTACTCAAGAACTCAAGAGAGAAGTTTGTGTGTGTTGTCAAGGTGAGAACACTGTGTGCTTTACATATCCTCAATATCCAACCATTAAATTTTGCATGCAAGACCAGATTTGTGTAGCTAAAGACTACGAGACTCATTTGCAAGGCTTTGATTTAGTGTTTTGTGGATTGATTTTTCATTTAAGGTAAGTTACTAATCCCCCTTTTGTATGCTTGAAGCTTCAAAACATGCTAGTTACATAATAGACTTACTAGCCTTGTTAAAGATGTGGATTACATGTCTAAATGCTACATGGATGTGTAAGAATCTTGTTTGTGTTAATCTTTTGGTATGAGATGGTTTGGGTGAGATAATTATCCTATTATTGAACTTAGAATTGTACTAAGAGGAGAACAAAGACTGTAGTGGGAAGAAGTTGCATATAGCAACTATACCCAAAGTGAACAATTGTGTTAAATGAATTCTTGAAGTAAAATTTTGGATGAACAATATACACCAAATGCTATGATAAATCCCTACGAGGATTTGGGTTTGTTTGAGTAGGATTAAAAACTCTCAAACAAGTTGGTTAATTGCATGAATGATATTTTTGGATTAGAGACTTGTAATTAGCTCTATGTGGATATATAAGCTTTGGCAAATATGTGCTTGTTGTTGATATGTTATTGATTAATATGAATTACTTGACATTTTCCAAGTTCACAACTTTTTAACTTGGGGTTAATTTGCATAAGATGAGTAGATACCATTTTGTGCATTACATTGAGTCCAGTTGGCATTTATTAATGAGTCAAGGTAGGACGACATATAGCCTTGACAAATCAATGTTTGGGATCGCTATAAGTCGCCGTACCAAAGTGCACACAAACCTCATCTGTTGGCCACAGGTGGGAGGTAGCCCCATTGTTGTTGTAATACGCATAACTTTGGTTGCTAAGACCTGATAGGTTTTCGGGGAGACTCGGTAGGTTTGGGGATGTCGATACATCATAGACGAATATCAATACACGATGGTTATTTTATGTATTACAGGAGCAACGCAAAGACAGATAAAGAGAAAGATATCCTTTATTATGTGATTTACTTACAAGTACTTATGTGACCATCAAAGTGCTATGTGTTTAACATGAGTTGTATATCATAGATGATATTTCATGTTGAGTTGTGATGTATAAAAATGCTATCACCTTGTTATGATTATAGTTGAGCATTATGCCATGTCATATAGTTGCATTTAGTAACTTATTGAGTTTTGACTCACTCTATTGTGTTTAATTGTTTTTCCTTAGATTCGAACCAGCCAGGCAGCTCTCGGTGAGGTCGGTGAGGACGTGACTAGTTAGCAGGTTTTCCTCGTAATTATACTTATGGTTTGTACAGTTATTGTAGTGTTTTCTTTTGGTGAGATTTGATGGTTATGTAAAATTATATAGACTTTACTTTGGGGTAGAATCATACTTGGTTTGTATTATTCTTTTAGTAGCCGACATGTATGTCGTGCTTGTATATACAGTTGGTTTTATTTATGTTGTTATTCTGGCATGTTGTGGCCGATGATGTTAACATTGTTGTTATTTCTTCTCCCGAGTTATAGACTCGTGGTTGTTGTTAGTTGGGTTCCGGAAGTAGTGTCGCTGAAGACTTGTTTTATTATCATTGTTAAGTTAGGTGTTTACATTTTGTTAAGTCTTGTTATGTTGTTTTGGCAACCCGACTTTGGGATTTTGAATGGAAATCCGGGTTGGGGCGTCACAGTTGGTATCAGAGCAATGTTTTATGTTCCTTGGCCTAGGTGGGATGGTTATTGTTGAGATATTAACATTGAGTGTTGTGTGTAGATTGTTAAGATGGTTGAGACTAAACGTGTTGAGTCGGGTGCTGGGGGAAGTGAACAAGGCGATGAGAATGTTGATCGCCCACAGAATGTGCTTCCTAAATGGAATCAGAATCAAAATGAGATGTTGATGAACATGTACCATAGAATGATGGAAAGGATGGATCAAATGTCTCAGAGAGTTATGCACGAGCGGCACCATAACCGGAAGTGGTGGCACCACAGCCGAAAATTGTGGTACCAAAACCGGAGGTACGACAAAGAAACAGCACTGCAATTCTTGAGAAATTCTTTAAGATGAAACCAAGGACCTTTGTTGGGGAGCCCGATGCTACGAAGGCAGAGTTATGGATTGAGCATATAATTAAAATATTTGCAGCTTTGGAATGTATCGATGATAAGAAGGTGGTGTTAGCAGTATTCAAGTTGGAAGGTGCAGCGGAGCACTGGTGGCAGGTATTGCAGGAGAGCTAGAATTTATAGGGGATACCATCTAGCTGGCCGAACTTTTTGAGGAGTTCAAGGCCCAATATATTCCAGAGGTTGTTTGTGACAAAAGTGAGAGGGAGTTTTATGATCTAGAACAAGGTAACATGTCGGTGGCACAGTACTCAGCAAAGTTAACCGAGTTGGCCCGATATTGCACTCACTTAGTTCCGGATGAGGTGAGGAAGACTCAAAAGTTTGTGAAGGGTTTGAAGACAGAGTATAGGAAGCAGTTACTATCACTACAGCTCACAGACTATCGCAGCGCGGTGGATCGTACATATGCGATAGAGGGTGATATCGAGGAGCCCAAGGGAAGAATGAGTACAAGTAATTTTCAACAATCTTCGCAATCATTTAGGCGAGGATAAAGTGGAGGTAATAGAGGTAACCGGGGTAATTTTAACAACCAAAGTCATGGAGGTAATCAGAATAGGTCCCAGTCTAAGGTGCAATCAAGACAACAAACTAGTGAGCGAGGTTCTAGTGTTCCAGTTACACAAGGGCAATGGAATACTTCGTGACATGTTGTTATTGTTCGAGATCGGGACATTCGAAGAAAGTTGTCAGTTTAAATCGGGGTATAAAGTTGGGTAATGCTTTTAGTGTGGGGAGATGGGACATTTGAAGAGAGACTGTCCTAAACTGAAATGCGGTCAGACAGAGCCTCTAATCAACAGTCTAGCGGTGCCAAGAGAGATAGTGATGGTAGGCCTAAAGTGCAGGGTCGGGTGTTTGCGCTCGATCAGCGAGGAGTGCCTGTGATAGGAGGTAGTCTTTCTATTTTTGGTAGTAAGGCACGAGTGCTTATAGATCCAGGATCATCTCATTCATATGTTTCATTGCATTATATGCATAATTTGTGTATGTTACCTCAGTCTTTACCATATATGCTTGAGGTGTCTACTCCATTGGGAGAACATATGATAGCTTCGGATGTCTATCGAGCTTGTGACATACTTATTGGTGATCACACTTTACATGCGACTTAGTAGTATTGCCAATACGTGATTTTGATGTAATATTTGGTATGGATTGGTTATGTGCTTACGTGCTATAGTAGATTGTCATAGCAAGAAAGTTACATTTTCTATGCCTGGTGTGCATGAGTTTATGTTTGTTGGTGATAATGTGCAAAGTGGTATACATGTTATTTCTGCTTTAAGAGCTAGAAAGTTGTTATATCGGGGTTGTGCGGGATATGTGGCTTGTGTAGTTGACAAAGGTATAGCTACACCGAAGTTAGAGGAAGTTCCTGTTGCTTGTGAATTTCCTGATGTGTTTTCAACTGAGTATGCTATGCCTCCTGATTAAGAGGTTGAGTTTTGTATTGACTTATTGCCGGGTACAGCTTCAATTTCAAAAGCTCCATATAAAATGGCGCTCGCAGAATTGAAAGAATTAATGATACAGTTACAAGAATTACTCGACAGGGGATTCATCAAGCCGAGTGTATCGCCATGGGTGGACTAGTGTTATTCGTGAGAAAGAAGGATGGTACTTTGAGGTTATGTATCAATTACAGACAGCTCAACAGGTAACAATCACTAATAAGTATCCTTTGCCACACATTGATGATTTGTTCGATCAGTTGCAGGGATCTATTTTGTACTCCAAGTTAGACTTGAGAAGTTGTTACAATCAACTGAAAGTGCGAACGAAAGATGTGCCAAAAACTGCTTTTCGTACAAGGTATGGACATTTTGAATTTGTGGTCATGCAGGTTGGGCTAACAAATGCACCCGCGGTATTTATGGATCTAATGAACCGAGTATTCCATCAGTATTTAGATTGCTTTGTCGTGGTGTTCATTGATGATATGGTGTTCATTGATGATATCCTTGTTTATTCCAAGACACGAGAAGAGCATGAGCAGCATCTAATGGTGGTATTATCTCTTCTTCGAGAGAAGCATTTATTTGCCAAATTTAGCAAATGTGCATTTTGATTGAAAGAAGTGGCATTTTTGGGGCATGTTGTCTCGAGTGCAGGAATAGATATCGATCCATCAAAGATTGAAGCAGTGACAAAGTGGAAAAAGTCGAGTACCGTTACCGAGGTTCGTAGTTTCTTGGGGTTAGCGGGTACTACCAAGATTCATTGAGGGATTTTCTAAGATTGCTACCCCTATGATGAGAAACTTAACGAAGAAGACAACACCATTTGTTTGGGATGATAAGTGTGAGGCTAGTTTCCAAGAGTTGAAGCGACGATTAACAACGGCTTCGGTATTAGCATTACCTAGTGGTGGTGAAAATTTCATGATTTATAGCGATGCTTCCAAAGAGGGCTTGGGTTGTGTATTAATGCAGAACAGGAAGGCCATCGCTTATGCATCAAAGAAGTTGACAACTGCTGAACAGAACTATCCTACCCACGATCTAGAGTTGGTGGCGATTATGTTTGCGTTACACAAATGGAAGCAGTAAGTGTATGGAGAAAAATTTGAAGTTTACACGGATCTTAAAAGTTTGAAGTACCTTTTCTCGTAAAAAGAGTTAAACGTGAGACAACGGAGATGGATGGAGAAATTGAAGGATCACAACTGCACCATTCTTTATCATTCGGGGAAAGCAAACATGGTAGCGGATGCCTTAAGTAGGAAGACTTATATTTTTCATCTAATGGTCCGAGAATTGAGGATGTTAGAAGACTTGAGGGATTAGAGTCCTATTGAGATCGAGCATGGAGTAATTTTTGCATGTGTTCGGGCTACGCCAGTGGTATTCCAACAGATTAGAGAAGCTCAAGTTAGTGATCCAGAATTTGGAAAGATAATGGGTGAATTAAATGAAGGTAAGACTTCTGAGTTTTCAATGAACAAGTATGGTATTCTTACATTCCGGAGGAGGATTTGTGTACCTTTGAGTAAAGAGGTTAAGCGACATGTTCTTGATGAAGCCCACAAGGCTAAATATACCATACATTCGGGAAGTACCAAAATGTATAGGGATTTAAAGAAGCAATTCTGGTGGAGTGGCATGAAACGGGAGATAGCAGAATATGTGTTGAGATGTCTAACATGTCAACAAGTAAAAGCTAAACATCAAAGGCCCGCAGGATTGTTACAGCCACTTGATATACCGGAATAGAAGTGGGAACATATTACCATGGATTTCGTGACAGGGTTGCCACGTACTCGACGGGGGTTTGATGCCATTTGGGTTGTTGTTGATAGATTGACGAAATTGGCTCATTTTATTCCCATCTCGGTGACATACTCATTGAGTCAATCGGCAGCTTTGTATATTCAGGAAATAGTTAGATTACATGGGGTTCCGTTAGTATTATTTCAGACAGGGATTCGAGATTTACATCAAGATTCTGGCAAGCTTTACAAGACGCCATGGGTACAAAGTTGAATTTAAGTACAGCGTTTCATCCTTAGTCAGATGGTCAGTCAGAGAGGTTGATTCAGATACTTAAAGATATGCTACGGTAGTGTACAGTGGATTTCAAGGGAAGTTGGGATTCACACTTGCCTTTAGCAGAGTTTGCATATAACAATAGTTTTCAAGTAAGTATCAAAATGGCTCCGTATGAAGCCTTGTATGGATGGTAGTGTCGATCACCAATTTGCAGGGATGAAGTTGGTTAAGCTAAGATATGGGGTTCCGATAAGGTACAACAATCGGCTGAAAGTGTGAAAATGATTCGAAATAGACTACTTACAGCTCAAAGCCGATAGAAGAGCTATGCTGATCATCGGTGTAGGGATCTTGAGTTCCAAGTTGGGGACTATGTGTTCTTGAAGGTATCACCTCGAAAGGGCACAAAGAGATTTGGTAAAAAGCGAAAGCTATCACCAAGGTTTATAGGACCCTTTGAGGTACTTGAGAAAGTTGGGGCTTTAGCTTATAGAATTGCCTTACCTCTTTCTTTATCTAAAATTCACAATGTTTTTCACGTGTCCATGCTTCGCAAGTATATGAAAGATGAATCACATGTGCTTGAGTATGAAGAGATCTCCTTTGAACCTGATTTGTCTTATGTCGAAAAACCGGTGAAGATACTTGACACCAAAGAGCAAGTGCTATGAACTAAACGAATACCACTTATGAAAGTATTAGGGAGAAATCATAAGATTGAAGAAGCAACTTAGGAACGGAGAGTGAGATGCGTGAGAAGTATCCACACTTGTTTGATGAGATTGGTAAGTGAATTTAGGGACTAAATTTTTTTAAGGAGGAGAGGATGTAATACCTTAGCTCTCCGATGTGTTATTTGCATATTTGTACGCCTTGTTATTATGTTAAATATATATGGTAGGCTTATTTGCATAGCATGGTAAAAATAGAATGCCAATGTAGTGATGTGAATTATGGTGATATACATTGTGAAGTTGACATGTATTGGTTGTGTTACAAATTATGTAACCTTTGTGTTATGATTCTATCAAAGTTCTTAGACTTGTTAGGAATCCTTGTTGAGTGTTTTGGCCTTGTAAACTTGTTAAATTTACTTAAGAATCATTTAGGATGACTTTGGGTACATTTTAGAACATTGTACTTAGCTAAAAACATACCGGACACAAAGTGATCACCTTGGCTAGGGCTAAAGCGATCGCCTTGTGGACAGAAAGTTGGCATTTGGGATCGAAGGTCAAAGCGATTGCCTTGGCTTACCCCAGAGTGATCGCCTTGTAGGAAAAAGGTAGAGCGATCGCTTTGCCTCGAGATAGGGCGATCACCTTGTTGACAGAATTTCTATTTATGTTATATTTTATTATTTTTAACATACAAAACCTTTGTGATAAGAAAGCCACGTCCTAGGGGAGTAAGTCAGCTTCACTCCTCCTATTCAACCCCTTGAACACCTGAGAGATAGAACACAATACTCCCATTTCATCCCAAATTACTCAAGAACTCAAGAGAGAAGTGTGTGTGTGTGTGTGCTGTCAAGGTGAGAACAATGTGTGCTTTATATCTCCTCAAAATCCAACCATCAAATTTTGCATACAAGACCAGATTTGTGTAGTTAAAGACTAGGAGACTCATTTGCAAGGCTTTGATTTAGTGTTTTATGGCTTGATTTTCCATTTAAGCTAAGTTACTAATCCCCCTTTTATATGCTTGAAGCTTCAAAACATGCTGGTTACATAATAGACTTGCTAGCCTTGTTAAAGATGTGGATTACATGTCTAAATGCTAAATGGATGTGTGAGAATCTTATTTGTGTTAATTTCTTGGTATGAGATGGTTTGGGTGAGATAATTACCCTATTGTTGAACTTAGAATTGTACAAAGAGGAGAACAAAGACAGTAGTTGGGAAGAAGTTGCATATAGCAACTATACCCAAAGTGAACAATTGTGTTAAGTGAATTCTTGAAGTAGAATTTTGGATGAACAATATACACCAAATGCTATGATAAATCCCTACAAGGATTTGGGTTCATTTGAGTAGGATTAAAAACTCTCAAACAAGTTAGTTAAGTGCATGAATGATATTTGTTGATTAGAGACTTGTAATTAGCTCTTTGTGGATATATAAGTTTTGGCAAATATGTGCTTGTTGTTGATATGTTATTGAGTAATATGAATTACTTGACATTTACCAAGTTCATTACTTTTGAACTTGGGATTAATTTGCATAAGATGAGTAGATACCATTTTGTGTATTGCATTGAGTCTAGCTGGCATTTGTTAACGAGTCGAGGTAGGACGACATATAGCCTTGACAAATCAATGTGTGGGATCGCTATAAGTCATCGTGCCGGAGTGCACACACACCTCATCTGTTGGCCACAGGTGGGAGGTAGCCTTACTGTTGTTGCAATATACGTAACTTTGGTTGCTAAGACCCGATAGGTTTTCGCGAAGACCCGGCAGGTTCGGGGATGTCGATACATCATAGATGAATATCAATACATGATGGTTATTTTGTTTATTGCAGAAGCAACGCAAAGACAGATAAAGAGAAAGATATCCTTTATTATGTGATTTACTTACAAGTACTTATGTGAACATCAAAGGTCTATGTGTTTAACATGAGTTGTATATCATAGATGATATTTCGTGTTGAGTTGTGAAGTATAAAAATGCTATCACCTTATTGAGTTTTAACTCACCCCGTTGTGTTTAATTTTTTTTCCTTAGATCTGAACCAGCCAGGCAGCTCTCAGTGAGATCAGTGAGGACGTGACTAGTTAGCGGGTTGTCCTTGTAGTTGTACTTATGGTTTGTACAGTTATTGTAGTGTTTTCTTTTGGTGAGATTCGATGGTTATGTAAAGGTATACGACTTTACTTTGGGGTAGAATCATACTTGGTTTGTATTATTCTTTTGGTAGCCGACATGTATGTTATGCTTGTATATACAATTGGTTTTATTTATGTTGTTATTCCGGCATATTGTGGCCGATGATGTTAACATTGTTGTTATTTCTTCTCTCGAGTTATAGACTCGTGGTTGTTGTTAGTTGGGTTCCGGCAGTAGTGTCACCGAAGACTTGTTTTATTATCATTGTTAAGTCAAGTGGTTACCTTTTTGTTAAGTCTTGTTATGTTGTTTTGGCAACCCGACTTTGAGATTTTGTATGGAAATCCGGGTCGGGTCACGACATGAACTTGAATTTGTCATGAAAACCAAATGCCCATTAAATTTTTTTCCTAAACAGGCAACAGAAAATATCAAAAAATGTTTCAAATACCATTTTCTTAATGTTAATTCTAGAAATGTGAACATGTATGAACATGGATAGCAACAATTGAGGGTTAAAATGTGCATTTTAAAAATTTTAGGAACATGAGTTAAGAAATATATGCAGTAACATATAATATGAATCTAAAGCATTTTGCATGGATTTGGTGAAAGAATCATGAAATGACAAAGATAGATGTAGTCGAAACTTACCATATTTGCGGACGCTAGGAGAAATCGAAGAGATGTGTAGAGATAATGAAGAATTTGCAGTAGAGATCAGTAGAAGGCGAGAGGGTTTTTAGAGAGAGAAGACAAGGAATTTTTGAAACTCAAGAGTTTGTAAAAGTTTTACTAAATGACGGTTGAGACTATTTATAGGAAAAGGTAAAATGTCTTTTCAACTGCCCTTTTTATGACTGATGGCTATGAAAGAAGTGTAAGTCATAAAGTACCTTTTGAAATTTATAGTCAAAAAGTGAAATTCAGTCCTTGTATAATTTAAAAGTAACCCTCATCAAAACATGAGTTAGAAAACTTACCTTATTAAAAATTCTCTAAGAGATTTAACTGTAGAAAAGGGTTAGTGCAAAATATATTGGTTGCCAATAATTTCATAAATGCAATTTAATAATCTAAATTAAATTCAAATTGAACTTTAAGCAGTTGGATCAAGCATACCAAGCTCTCCCGTTAAATAAGTAAACCTCGTTGCATCTAGTGGTTTCGTGAAGACATCAGCAATCTGCTGTTCCATTGGAACATATTGCATGCTTATGTGTCCTTTTTCCACATTTTCTTTAAGAAAGTGATATATCATATCTTTATGCTTTGTCTTTGAGTGCATCACTGGATTCTAAGAGATAGAGATTGCTAACGTGTTGTCATACATGATGGGACAATCAACAGTCTTTATGTTGTAGTCTACGAGCTGTTGTTTAATCCATAGGAGTTGAGAGCAGCAGCTTCCAATAGCAATGTACTCAGCTTCTGTTGTTAATGTTAAAACAAAATCTTGCTTCTTGCTAGCCCAGGAGACAAGTCTATTTCCAAGAAACTGACAAGCTCCACTTGTGCTTTTCCTGTCTATCTTGCAAGTAGCAAAATCAGCATCTGAGTAGCCAATGAGATTGAATGATGAATCCCTTGGATACCATATTCCTATATTTGTTGTATTTGAAATGTATCTAATGATTCTCTTGGCTGTAGTTAGATGTGATTCTCTTGGCCGCAGTTAGATGTGATTCTCTTGGCTGCAGTTAGATGTGATTCTCTTGGATCTTCCTGAATTCTTGCACAAACACAAACAGTAAACATTATATCAAGCCTACTAGTTGTAAGGTAAAGAAGTAAACCTATTATGCCTCGATAGTAGGTCATATCCACTTTCTTTCCCTTTTCATCTTTGTTCAGATGACAATTTTTAGCTATGGGAGTATTGTAGCTGTGTGCTGATTCTAGTCCAAATTTCTTGATCAACTCTTTGGCATATTTAGTTTGACTGATGAATATTCCTTGAGATGATTATTGAATTTGAAGTCCAATGAAGAATGCAAGTTCTCCCATCATGCTCATCTCGAACTTGCTCTTCATCAGCTTCTCGAATCTTTTGTAGAGATTTTCATTCGTTGATCCAAATATGATGTCATCAACATAGATTTGTACCAGCAGAGAGTGTTCCTTGTTTTTTAAAATGAATAAAGTGGTATCAATCTGTCCTCACACAAATCCTTGTTCTGTTAAGAACTTAGATAATGTCTCATACCATGCTCTTGGAGCCTATTTCAGTCCATAGAGAGCTTTTTTAAGTTTGTATACGTGAATCTCGTTGGCTTTATCTGTGAACCCTGGAGGTTGAGCAACATATATTGTTTCTTGAAGAACACCATTGAGAAAAGCACTCTTGACGTCCATTTGGTACAGCTTGAAATCCTTGAATGAAACATAGGCTAGAAATAGTCTGATAGCTTCCAGTCAGGCTACAGGAGAAAATGTTTCATCATAGTCAATACCCTCCTCCTGTCTATAGCCTTGGGCCACTAACCTAGCTTTGTTTCAGATGATGTTCTCATCTTCATCTTTTTTATTCCTGAATACCCATTTTGTGCCAATCACAGTTTGATCAGCAGGCCTTAGAACCAAACTCCAGACTTTGCATCTTTCGAAATGGTTTAGCTCCTCTTGCATAGCTTCTACCCAGCTTGGATCTTCTAGAGCTTCTCCAATCTTCTTTTGCTCAATCGTTGATATGAATGTTGAAGAATACATGCATTCATTTCTGGCAGTACTTCCAGTACGAACTTCAGCATTAAGATCTTTAATGATTTGAGAGATTGGATGATCTCTATCTTCTCTTATCTCATTACAAAAATTGTTCACTGCTAGTTCTTCTTCATGAGGTTTGTAAAGAGAACTTGTAGGAAAGTTAGCAGTCTCTGGGTAGGCATACTATTCAAATATAGGTTCAAATGTGAGCTGAAGAGTGGGTTGAGAGGGCTTGGTGGAAATGGGTGTGCTGATATTAGCATCAACAGAGCTTAAGTCTGCTTGCTCTTCATTTGACTGAGTAAGAATGGGAATATAAGTGTTCGTTGCTGGTTGAGAGTTAGTAGCTTGAGATGCTGAACCTTGAGAAGTACCTGTCTCAACATTATCAAAGTCATCAGCAACATTTGGAGCCACACGTGGCTCTAATAACTCAAAGTCATCAAATGAAATATGCATAGATTCAACTATTTTCAAAGATCGTTTGTTGAAAACTCTGTAAGCTTTGGAATATAAAGCATAGCCTAGAAAAACACCTTCATCGGCTTTTGTATCGAATTTACTATGGTGGTCTTTTCCATTATAAACTACAAAGCATTTATATCCAAAGATTTTGAAAAATCCTATATTTGGGGCTTTGCCTCTCCAGAGCTTATACAGAGTTTTACCATAAAATTTATTTGCCAGGGAACGATTTTGCTTAAAACAAGCAGTATTGACCGCTTCTGCCCAGAACTGTTTAGATAGCTTAGCTTCAGCAAGCATTGTCTTGGCAGCTTCAATTAATGTTCTATTATTTCTTTTTGCTACACTGTTCTGTTGTGGTGTCTTGACAGTAGAGAAGTTGTGAACTATCCCATGGTCATCACAGTACTTTGCAACACTGGTGTTTATGAACTCAGTGTCATTGTCTGAGCGTATATCATTGATGTCATAGAGTTTTTGCGTCTGTAGTCTTCTAAACAAAGTAGTTATGATGTCATAGGCTTCATCATTGTTTGACATCATTTATGTCCAAGTGTATCTTGTATAATCATCAACTACCACGAGTATGTACTTGTGACAACCATTGCTAATTGTGATGATAGGACCAAATAGATCCATGTGTAGTAGCTACAATGTCCTTGTCGTTGAGAGACATGACTTGCTTTTGAAAGAAGCTTTCCTAAGCTTTCCAAGTTGACACACCTTGCAAATCCTATTATGATCAACAGACACCTTCAACAAACCTCTCACTAAGCCTTCTTTGGATAGCTTTGTGAGATACTTGAAGTTCGGGTGATTGAGTCATTTGTGCCATAACCAACTATTGTCTTGGGGGTTGTTTTCTTCTAGACATAGATTTGATGATCTTCCAACAGCATTCAAATCAGCTATATAGACGTTTCCTTGTCTTCTTCCCATCAGTAGAGTTGTACACAATTCCAGATACTTGATGTCACACTGGTTTGCTGAGAACTGGCAAATAAGACCTTTATCGCAGAATTGAGATATGCTCAGCAGGTTGTGCTTCAGACCACTGACGATGGAAACCTTTCCGATAGAGAGGTTTCCTTTGGTGATAGATCCATATCCAACTGTGTTTCCTCGAGCATTGTCACCAAAAATAACAGGTGGCCCCTTTTGTTCATGACATTAGATAGAAGATTTATGTTTCCATCATGTGTCTAGAACAGCCACTGTTTTAGGTCCATGAAGATGTGCTCAGAATATAGGCTAGATGGGGGGTGAATAGCCTATATGACCTTTATTAAAAAATTTATCCTATTTTAAAGTTTATGTTGAGAAACATGGATGAAATGATTAACATGAATAGGTCATCTTCCTTGTTTAAGCAACACAGCCGATATAGTAGAATCAGCTGATATACATTAGCAGACTTGAAGGATACCTGATAGGAAGATATTGTTATACTTAGCTGGTATAGAAGAATTTAAGCAGCGGAAGAATAAGTAGCATAAGTATAACAGTTAAGATTAAAGCAGCTGTAAACAAATAGGTACAAGTTTATCATAACAGCAAACTAAAATCTTGTATTAGATGCATCAATTGCTTTCCACAACCAGATTGCATAAGATACATATCATATATTACAGGAAAGACAAGTAAAGGTTGAGTGTAACAAAATATGATTTATATTAAAATTCAGCAGAGGTTTGCTAAAAGACAAACATGCTTAGTACATCAACCTAAACTCTCTAACCTAGCCATCTCCTATGAAAGAAAAAGGAGAGATTAAGATAGCAAAATCAAATCTATCAAAAATACATTGGAAGATGTAGTCAATATTTATTGAGTTGTCTTCCTGTAGTATCAACTCGATAGATTTGTTGTGAGAAGAAAATATTAGGCGTTGTTCAAATAACAAGTATTTGAACAACTGACTGCTGAGCACTCAACCAAGAGTGATGACAATTCATTGCACAATCGACAGCCCTTATGATATAGTATAAGTCTGCCGATATGAATGCAGTATGGATTATTAGGCTCTGGTTCTTCATTGGACATCTTCAAGCTTAATCAGTCTTCAACGACTTGCAGGAAGCTTAGTCTCTAGCTGTGGATTTGAAGTGCAGCAACTGAAGAGACTGAGACTTTCAAAGGAAGAAAGAACTCAAATCAAGAACAAAGTTCCTGATCAAGCAAATCTTCTTCGCCTTAGGAATTTCTGTTTTCTCTCCCACAAAGTGTTTTTGTTTAAACTTGTGTTTTCTTCACTCAGTGTGGTTGCAGATTGGAAACACATAGATCAACATCCCACCACATAATCTCTCTAACTGAATGAGAGAATGAGATTCTTCTTTTATAGGCTAGAGAAGATAAAATAATTGTTGGAGCTTGGATGAGTTTTTGCCCATTAGCGATCTTTATTGATAATGCATCAGAATGCACTATGTGGACTGTTGGACAAAAACTTCCATTTAAGCTTTGTCCTGAAGTCTATTCGTGATTCAGGCTGGATGAAAGAGACTTAACGAGCAGGCCTGGGGTGTAACACACTGTGTTTGGTCTTTTATGGAATGTAGCCTTGGAGACTGGGACCAATACACGAAAGAGGAAATGTCTTCTGAATAATAGTCAAAGCACAGACATCGATGCGTATCTTGTGTTGTCAGGAAGATCTTGTAATGGATCCTTTTTGAATTGTAGCTTTGAGCAACGACCGATGTTCCTCTTGATGATTAACAGCTTCTTGGCAGTTGTCTGATGAAGAGCATGGCTGATACTAGGATCTGCCAATGTAAAACTGCTGTGGTAAAGAATGCTGATAAGACATGGCTGGTGGAGATGTCTGCTGGTGAGACATTGCTGGTATAGATGTTTGCTGGTAAGACATTGCTGGTAGACATGTCTGCTGGTGCTAGTAGAGCTAATCCATATGAAGAGTCATCTTTTCTCGGTAGGACAAAGACTCGGACATGTACAAAGACTTCCTAGTCTAATGACCAATGAATTGTTTCATCAAGCTGCCACAGTAACAGGTACGCAGCCCTTTTAGCCAATTGTGAAACATGCGTTGTAATAGGAACAAGCAAATCACTGTGTTGGAATATGCAAACATATGTATCAGTTGTTTCATAGGCATATTCCTAACACACTGTCTAGGTACTATAAATCCTTTTCTCTGAATTACTAGCCATGAAGCAGACCTAAAATATATCAATAAAATTCATGGTCCCTTTTATTTTCCTTTTGGATCTAGGAGATTAGCAACCTTTTGGGACCTATACATGTTTAACCTTAGTAGGAGTAAACTCCTTAGGCTTTGATATGGATCTTAGCAGGCATTCATGAACCAAATGGCCTAAGAAATGACATAACTTGCATCGATGGAAATTACATGTGTTTATGTGATCAAACTTGTCATTAGTAGGCTTTTGAGGGACTTTCTTTACAACAGCAGCCTTTGGTTCAACAGGCTTGTTGGTGGTATGCTTGAAGGGTTTGGGTTGAGTTTTCTTAAATCAAGTGTCAGCAGTCCTTCTGTTGGTAGGTCTACTGGTAGGAGATTTATGAGTCTCAAACATTTTCCCTTTAAGCTTACGATCGACAAGCTTGGGAGCACAATTAGTCTGGCTTTTTACAAACTTGACAAGTTTCAGCAGAATCTTCGCAGGCCTAGTATCAGCAGCCTTTG
Source organism: Platycodon grandiflorus (assembly GCA_016624345.1). Lineage (NCBI taxonomy): Eukaryota > Viridiplantae > Streptophyta > Magnoliopsida > Asterales > Campanulaceae > Platycodon > Platycodon grandiflorus. The sequence continues at coordinate 66,599,609 of CM028361.1, read as the reverse complement.
CTTTAGCAAAGGTTCTGACAGGAGGCCTTTGAGGCTCTACACTACTTGATGCAAGATTTTCATCAAAAGGCTTTTGCTTAGCCTTAAGTGCTTCATTGAAGGCTTTCCTAGACTGAACCTTAGGATAGACATAGGGATTTGTTGTAAAGCCAACACCTTTTCTACCCTCGTTTTTGGATTGCTGATGCACTATAGGTTCTTCATCAGCTTGCTTCGAAGATTCTCCTTCAAGAAATTCAGAAGTTACGCTAGAATTATTTTCATTATTAAAACCTAAGCCCGTTTTGTCCTCACTAGGCTTTTGGATCAAAAGAATATGATCGAAGGTATCCTTAGAGTTGTTCCATGAGTCGATGGTCTTTTGTAACTAATCTTTCTCAGCAGACAGCCCCTTGACATGATTAATTAGGCAAGCAACCTTTTCTTTCAAGAATTTGATTTCTTCTTTGAGCTTGATATTTTCCTGCTGAACTCTATTAAGTGTTTTCAACTCGGATTCCATGATGGATTTCTCAGCACCAAGTTTCTCGTGATTTTTAACTAGCTTCACATAAGCCCTTTTAAAGGTTCTGAATTCCTTAAACTTGTCTTGAGCAATTTTGAGTAATTCTTCAATAATAGCTTGGCTAGGAGAGTACTTAACGTCATTTTCTGAGTCATAGGTTGGACTGAGTCTAGAGCGACAAGGCATATATGTGCTTGCTCAATAGAGTCTCGGTCATCATCCTCATCAGAATCCATTTCAAACCAGGTAACAATTTGGTCATCCTCAATAACTTCAGGAGCATGCCCCTTTGTTTTGAAAAAGTTTTAGTGGACTGCTTTTTATAAGCTTCAAATTTGGGCTTTGGACATTTGGAGGCAAAATGACCAGGTTTTCTACAATTATAACACACTAGCTCATCATTTTGTGAGCTGTCAGTAGCCTTCCTAAAAGATTGCTGATGTGTGTCCTTCTTCTTAGCTTTTGTGAATCGATGAAGTTTTCTTACGAACATGGCAAATTGTTCATCGACAAAACATCATTTTCACTTGAAGAAGTAGATGGTTTGGATTCTGGTTTTTGTGATTCTGGAACTATGGTAGAAAATGAAGAAAGTTTAAGTTGTTTGTCCTGCTCTTGAGCTTGAATGACTTCTCGTCCATAGACTGTTAAACTCGCATATAAACTACGAAGGTGTATGGTGTTTAAGTCTTTGGACTATTTCATCGTAGTAGATTTAACATGCCATAAACCACCTAGTCAAGCTAGAAATCTCATGTTAACTTCCTTCAAACTATATTCTTTTCCTAAGGAATAACAACAATTTACTACCTCACAAAATCTGTCGTAGCGTTTCCTTGGGATCTTTTCTGAAGGAGTCGAACTGTTGGATATAAGTGTATTTTCTGTTGTCTCTTATAGCTTGGTCTCCTTCCAAGTACTCAACAATAGTGTCCCACATCTCCTTGGCATATTTACATCGGATGATTTGTTTTTAGGTGCTTGTATCAACTGAGCTTGCAATGATGTTGATGGCTTTACTATCGAGCACCACAAGCTTTCATTTTTCATTAGTCCATTCATCCTTAGTCTTTGGAACTTCTGGATTTCCACCTCCACCTCCAACTTCTGAAAGCAGATTGGGCTTCATAGGAGTATGAGGACCTGATTCAATGCAATTCCATAAACGAATATCAATAGAGTTCATATGCCTTATGACCTTGTCCTTCCATACATCAAAGTGACCTTCATCCATATTGGGACGTGGTTAGCATTAGATGTAGGTAGAATGTAGTGAGCCATTGGATCTTTCTCTCAAGAGTTTAATCTTGGAAAAACAAGTTTTCAAAGAGTTAAGCTCTAATACCAATTGTTAGTCCCGAAGGGCTCACGTTAGGCTAGAAGGGGGGGGTTGAATAGCCTAGTGATAATTTAAAAAATTATTACAAGTTTCTTATCCTTGAACAAATGTTCAGCCAACTTATTGACTAAGTTGGGGTAGCGGAATAACTAAGGAAAGAAACTGCGGAAAAGGGCTGCTGAAGTTGTATGAACTAATCAGCAGTCTTTATACACAGCTAAGCTTTGGACAGATCAAGAGAAAAAAATGATAAGCAATTAAAGTAGTAAATGAACACAAGTATCTCTTGGATTTGAAAGAGTGCTACGTCCACTACCAAGGGGTATCTCTTGGATTTGAAATGTGCACTATTTTATCCACTAAAATGATTACAAAGATCACTAATGGATTATGTACAAAAATGCTTTTGACCAAGTGTTTATGGTTGAGAGGAGTAATCGAAAAGATATATTCACTCTCGTGTGTGCTATGAATAGAATCAGAAAAGACAAACTCAAAAGTTCAATAAAGACTAGGAGTGTATGATTGCAGCTTCTTCTTCAAGTTTGTTGGAGTGTTAGTTTAGTTCTCGATCTCTTGAATGAGAAGATTGGTGAAGAAATGGCAGAATGTTCAAGCTTTTGTTCGCAAGAGATATTCCAGAGATGTGTGTCTTCTAGTCTTCAAGTGTTGGTTATATACTCAGGGAGATCGATCAGACCATTGGATTCAGTTATTTTTATTTTTTAAGAGAAACAGAGACGGCACCCTGCTAAATTTTATTAGAATAAGGAAAAATACAAACTTGAGGGGGACAACTAGCCAGGCCCTTATAACAAGGAGGACAAAGGAGCCCAACCTCGAAAAAGATATACAATCCAATAAAGCAAAAAAACACCCTTATAAAGCCTAACCTCAAAACAAAGAACAAAGGCTTTAAGCCAAAACAAAGAAAAACAAACCAACTATCAAAAATTGAGAAATGTCCTCTAATGACGAATATAAGGAATGTTCTGAATATCCAATAAAACATGGCCCCTTATGATAGAAGGGAGGGCTCGGGAAGATGGAAAAATATAGTCAGATTGCTTCACACAACCCAAATTAGCTAACTTGTCAGCAACACTGTTAGCCTGGCGATAACAATCATGAAACTGGAATTGCATAGACCTTTTGATGGCAAAGATACGATGATGCCCCAGCAAGACCAAGGAGGAGGAGACCCTGTAGAAACACAATCAAAAATAACCTTGGAATCCATTTCAACAATAGCGTTACAATGCCCAAGATCATGAAGCCAAATCAGACCCTGAAGAAGAGCTCTAGCTTCGGCAACAGTATTCAAAGAAATGCCATAGAAAGAAGCAAAATCATAAACCAAATGACCATTGGAGTCTCGGATAATACCACCACCACCGGCAAGACCTAGATTCCCCTTGGAGGCTCCATCGTGTTGAGCTTTAAGATAGAGAAAGGTGGCTTAAGCCATGTCATAATTCAGCAAGCCTGTTGTGCTTCTGCATGGACAGCCCCGATGCGCTAATAATTTGGGCCAGATGTTCGTGAATATAGTGAATGATTTGAGTGCTCGAAGAACCATGACCATCATAGATCCAACCATTTCTATTCTTCCAGAGCCGCGAAAGAATCAGAGCAGGAATAATAATATAAATAGGAGAAGCTTTCGGGATCAACCACTAAGAAAGGCATGCTTGAGAGATCAATGCAGAGCTGAGACCAATGCCATAATCCATGCTAAAATAGCGCCATACCTCCGTAGCTATTCTGCTGGTTAGGAACACATGCAAAAAAGCTTCTGCAAACCCAATATCACAACATCGACATTTGGAAGCTAACTGAATACCCTTATGACTGATGGTTTCATCAATCGGGAGTCTATGCTGGAAAAGACACCATAAGAAAATACTAATTTACTGTGGAATACATTTATGCCAAATGTATTTAGACGTAAGAGGTTTAGGCTGGGAATCACGAAGTAAGTGCCAAACTGAGGATATAAAAAAGCACCCATTTGTGGCAGCAGTCCAGCATGGTTTATCCGGGATATCAAAAATAAAGATATGGCTGGAGCTAATACGGGAAACATCGATAACAGGAAGAGCAGCAATAGCGATGGGAGTCAGATTAGAGGAGCTGTTAAATAGCTCCTCCCTTATAGAATCAATACTGCACCCCTGAGGTTTAGCAAGCAGCCCATCATCAAGCCAAGAGTCAAGCCACGAAGAGCTGGAGCCATTTCCCACAGGTCATCGAAGGTTCCTTTCGACCAAAGGCCGAACATCGAACATACGCATCCAAATAAAAAAGGCCTAAGATTAACAAGACAAGGGTGCAACCTCGAACAATACAAGTACTAATCCGATTTTGAATCTTGAGAAGGAACGGATCAAAGTACCGTTTGAGCTTCTTGCCAATAAAAATTAGGCAACCCAAATATATCAATAGGTAAATCCTTTTGTATATATCCCACAGCTGAAGAAATAGAATGAAGTCTCGAGTCAACCATATTAGAAGAAACAGAGAAGCTACTTTTGGATTCATTAATATTTTGGCCAGAGCAGGCCTCATATTTCAATAAAATGTACTTATGACGATCAAGAGAATGTCGACGACCATTACAAAAAATGATAATATCGTCAGCAAAAGTAAGATGAGAGATAATAGGGCACCCACTTGCTGATGAGTAGATAGCATGAGAATGAGCAGCATGCAAGGCATTAAGGCTACGACTGAGAACTTCTGCAGCAATAATGAACAAACCAGGAGATAAAGGATCTCCTTGCCTCAAACCTCGAGTAGAATAAAAGAAACCCGTGGAAACACCATTAACCAGCACAGAAAACCAATTATTTGAGACGAGGCGAAAAATCATATCAATAAAAAATTTAGAAAAACCAAATCAGCGCAAAACTTTGATGAGGAAGAACCAAGAAACTCTGTCAAAAGATTTTACCATATCTAGTTTAATAACAATATTAGAGCCCATCACCTTCTTATCTAAGTGAGTCATAAGCTCCTGAGCCAAGAGGATGTTGTCCTAAATAAGCCGACCCTTGACAAATCCACTTTGATTTTCTGAAATAATAACAGAAAAAATAGGAGCCAGCCAGATAGATAAAATCTTGGAAATAACCTTTTGCAAAAATTACATAAGCTAATAGGACGGAATTCACTGAAGCTCAAGGGGTTATCATTCTTCGGAATCATAACAATCGAGGTACTAATCCTGCTTCGGGGTAACGAGAAGCCACAGAAAAAATCCAAGATTGTAGAGAAGAAATCCTGACAGATAATATCCCAATAATGAGTGAAAAAATTACCAGTAAAACCGTCCGGGCCAGCAGCACTATTAACATCCATAAAGAAAATCGCAACTTTGACTTCTTCCAAAGTAAGGAAAAGCAGAAAGAGCATCATTCATGTCACTAGAAATCAAGGGGGGGATAACATCCAAAAGGTCATTTTCCATAGTAGGGTCAGCTTGAAGTTGCGATTGGAAATGAGCCACAGCATGCTGCTTGATAGCATCTTCAGTATCAATGAGAGAGCCTTAAGAATCTTGAATCGAATGAATATGAAGTTTACGACGGGTTCGCTGAACCGTGGCATGAAACAGCTTAGTATTTCTATCTCCCTCTTTAATTTTAGCCTTTTGCTTCCAATAATCTTCCTCCAGCTTCAAATGATGATGAAGAGTATCCTGAGCCATAGACATAGCTGCTCTATTCTCAGGTGAAGGATCAACCCCAAAAAGGATCTCATAATCTTTAATAGCATCTTCCGCACATTGAAGTTGTTAAAAAATATTACCGAAAACATTTTTATTCCAAGAGATAAGGGCATGACAAACATTACTAAGTTTTTTTGCAATTTGAAACATCGGACGACCCTCAATAGGAGAATTCCAAGTTTCAGCCACACGAGGCTGAAAAGTGTGATGCGATGTCCAAATGTTCAAAAAACGAAAAGAAGACGGATGAGCAGCTCTGTCTTTCAAAATGCGGACAAGCAAAGGAGCATGATCCGAGCAAGTGTGAGACAGATGTTCCATAGTCGTATCAGCAAAGTTGTTCTGCCATGGAATATTACACAGAGCTCTATCAATTCTTTGCAAGATAGAGGCTTGTCCTCCCTGAAAATTCCACCAAGTAAACTTGCTACACGAGAAGCCAATATCCAGAAGCCCTGATGCTGCGATGCAGGAATGCAAGTCAAGAGAACTAGCCCTGTCCCAGCCCGAACCCATAGCTTTTCTACTGGAGAAAGGATGATATTAAAATCCCCTCCAACTAACCAAGGCAATGAAGTAAAATTGGTTCCAAGATCAATTAGATCGATCCAGAGATCTTGTTGTTCATTAGTCGAATAGCTAGCATAAACACATGATATATTCACCGGAGAGGGCCAAGAAAAATGTTTAGCCTAGACAGTAACATGTTGAATGCCGTCAAATAGAACTTGACAAGTGAAAGCAATTTTTACAAATATCCAAATAGAACTACTTGTATTAGAGTGACAAAAATTGAAGCGTAAACATCTAGCAACACGCATAATCTGATCCGCAACAATCATAGGTTCAAATATAGCAAAAACATTATTTTGTGGAGCTTAATGAGCTGTTTCAGAAGACCAATAGAAGGGTCATTACCCACCCCTCTAACATTCCAAAAAAGAGCGTTAACAGTCATGGGAGAGAGCTGAGGATGCATGAACTTTTGACCTTGTGATTCTAGGGGAGATTTTGAGCTTGGATTGGTTAAAAGAGACTGAGATAGTAGAGTCAAGATTTAAGGCTTCAACCTCAGTCGATACAACCACTTTATCACCATCTGTAGAGGGATCATCTAGTAAAGGGTCATGATCATTGGCATGGGCAGCCTGATCTTCTTCATTAAAATCATCATCCATATTGTCCTCAACGTCCTCAAGAATCTTGAAACGATTGGATATAGCAATATCATCAACAGGCTATTTTCTAGATAGAGTCCCCGTGTCTTCCAAAGGAACTTTAGGTTGGGCATCCCCAAAAGAGAATTGGGGTCTTCAAATTGTAAGACAATAGAGTTGTCTAGGATAACTACTAGCTCAATGGGGCTTAAGGCCACAACATTAGAATCTGTCAGATTAGCTACCTGGGGAGGAGAGGTATTAATAGCAGTATTAGCAATATTATTCAAAGTAGGGTTTGTCAAATTACCATTATCATTATGAACCGCCGAGGTGGAAGGCTTCTTTGGTGTCCATCTGGATGTAGGTTTAGGATCAGCAGCTTTAGAGGGTCCCGCATCCTTGGAGACCAAAGTGGGATGCTTAATCCTGCAAGCCTCCTCTGTATGTCCTTCACGACAGCAATGTTTGCAATACCTTGGGAGCCCTTCCACTTCGACAGTTTTCAAAAACCAGGGATCTGAGCACCATAATCAATCCAAACTCATTTGGGGATAGGTTTTAATAGATCAATCTCCACAAAAATCCTAGCCAGGCTTGGACGTGTCAAGTTAGCTGTAGATTGATCAGTCATAAGAGTTCTACCAAGCATATTTCCAATAGCAAAGAGGACTGTGCGGTGAAGTAGATGAATAGACAGTCCTGGGATTGAGAACCAAACTGGGACAATGGAGCCTTCAATATCAGCCGAAAATATGGTGTCTATTTAAAAACACGCATGGGGAATCGGTCGAGAAACCATTGATCTTTGATCCATAATCGCTGAAAATCCTCCTCGTGATGAACCCTAATGAGGATATGTTTTGCATCCAAGTGTCCAAGAGAATAAGCAGCTTTCAATCCAAAGGTTTGAAAGTATTTCCTTGTAGCTTCCATAGAGGGCCGACCATGTGAAAATTTTCCAATGAGAGTTAGTTAGAATGGCTACGCTAGAGAGTTAGCAATATCATCCGAAATTTCTAAAGAAGGTTCACCCTTATAAGTGGCTCGAGGGATTGAAAAAAGGGGGATTTTTGAGGAAGATGAATGCGGTAATGGATGCATAGGACTTAGGTAAAGATGTGGACTGGGAAGGACAGTTGGGGTAGGAGGATCATCAGGCAGAGGTGGCGGTACAGCCATGGCTGCCGCCATGCACAAGTAACCCTAGGCCGAGAGAAAAAACATTTAGAGAGAGAAATTTTTACTTCTAACGATATATCTGGATTCAGTCATTGAGCGTAGATACAACGTTAAAATGAATTAAATATATTCGGTGATTTGAATCTTTTGTCCAATGGGTATGCATTTGAGTCAGAGTCAGTTGTTACAGACGGCAGTACAGAGTTGTAGATACTCGAAAGTCTTCTTTGTCAAAAATGGCAAGGTACAGTCGTGATGTACTTTCTGAATCTCTATAGGATCATCGAATGGGAAATCACATTTAATTCATCCATGTGGTCTTTGAGAAGTTTGAATGAGAAGTCATATTTGAATTTGATCAACTAGACATATTTGAAATAATATCTAGTTGATAAATATCTGGAGATCTGAGCTGGACTTCGTATTTCCATGTCATCAGCCTTCTTTGACACTCTGGAGCTATCAAGACACGCTGGAGTTGCAAGACATCAGGGTCTACTAGTCAAAGGCTGCTGATCTGCTGAAGTTTTAGGAACTAACACAAAGTCTAATCTAATTCTATTACAAAGAATGATTCTAGGATAGTTGCCACACTAACCGGTACGCAACCTTTTTAGCCACTATACACTAGAATCATTGTGATGACTTCAACCAAATCTAAACAAATAGGAATAACTGTTACACATTACTAATACTGGTTCTACCTCTCTCCACATATCTTCTCACACCTTTCAATTGCACAATGTTCTATTTGTACCTAGCATGCAAAGAAACCTCATTTCTATCTCTCAATTCTGCACATCTAATAATGCATCTATTGAATTCTTACCCACTTCTTTTCGTGTGAAGGATCTATAAACAGGGACCTCACTGGTGGAAGGACAATCTAAGGATGGTGTGTATGAATGGTCGAGCTCAATCCCACTGTGTCACCCCACTGCCTTTGCGAGTTCAAGAGTGTCCACTCCTGACTGGCATTATCGACTAGGTCATCCCTCTGCCCAAATCCAAAGTCATATCTAGTCTAGTTTTGCTCTCGAGCTTTCTCGAATTAATTCACCATTTTGTAATGCGTGCTTAAGCAATAAAAGTCACAAACTTCCTTTTACTTTATCCACTATTGTGTCTACCCACCCCCTTTAAATTATTTATTCTGATGTATTGACCTCACCTATTCACTCATTTGATGGCTTCAAATACTATGTGATCTCTGTCGATCATTACACGCATTACATTTGACTCTACCCTCTCAAAAGGAAATCTGATGTTGCATCCATCTTTACTTGCTTACAAGCCCTGGTTGAAAACAACTTCACAAGAAAGTCACCATTTACTCGTATGCCTTCCTCACAGCCACCTATCTCATAAATCGACTTTCCACTCCCACATTCTAGATTCTCTCTCCCTACAACAAACTCTTCGGGTCTGCCCCCAACTATATAAAACTCTGAGCATTTGGATGTCTCTACTATCCCTAGCTGTAACCATACACCACTCATAAGCTTGATCCTCTCTCGACTCCCTGAGTCTTCTTCTAGTATCCCTCACCTAGAGTATATATATCTGTTATTGTTAGGAATATGCCTGTAAATCAGCTAATATATATGTATGCATATTCCAACACAGTGATTTGCTTGTTCCCATTACAACGCATGTTTCACAAGTGGCTAAAAGGGCTGCGTACCGGTTAGTGTGGCAGCTTGTTGAAACAATGCATAGGTCATTAGACTAGGAAGTCTTTGTACATATCCGAGTCTTTGTCCTACCAGATTGATGACAACTTTCATGTGGATTAGCTCTTCAATTGCCAGCTGACGTGACCATCGGCAAATGTCTCACTAGCAGACATTTCCTTTAGCTATGACTGCCTATTAGCTATCTCTACAATCAGCAGTTCTAAAATGGTAGATCTCAGTATCGGCCAAGTCGCTCATCAGAACAACTGCAGAGAAGCTGATTATTCAAGAGGAACATCATGATTATCCGCGATCTCTACATCAGCAGTTCTATAATGGCAGATCTCAGTATCGGCCATGTCCCTTATCAGAACAACTGCAGAGAAACTGTAAGATCACGAGAAACATCGGTCGTCACTCAACACGCTACAAGTCAAAATAGATCCGTTGCAAGATGCGAGAAATCCAAGATACGCATCGATGTCTGCGCCTTCACGTTTATCCAAAGACATTTCCTCTTACATGCGTGTTTGCAGTCTTCAAAGCTTCATTTCCATAAAAGGCCAAGCACGGACGCGCACTCCGTCAAAGCAATGATACGTCCAAATCGGGCCACCGCATCCAGCAAAGCTCGACACGTCCAAATCTGTCCAGCCTGTTTCACGGACCAGCTTCAAGAAACAATCCTAACTGAAGGTCTTTGCCCAACTGATCCAAAAATGTACTCTGCTTCATTATGAGATTCAGATCACCAACGGGCATAAACCTATTCAATACATCAACGGTCACCTCTTCTTCTCCAGCCTATATAAGAAGACTCTCATTATCATCTCAAAACAGAGCAAGAAGTGTATGCTTATGCTTGAGAAAAGTTGTGGTATTGTTCTTCATTTACTCAATCCAGAACCACACCATCAGAGTGAGAAAACACAAGTGTAAGAACAAACACTTTGTGAGAAAGAGAAAAGAAATTCCAAAGGCTGAGAAGCTCTGCTTGATCAAAAACTTTGTTTTTGATTTGAGTTCCTTCTTCCTTCGAAGAACTCAGTCTCTTCAGTGGCTTCACCTCCATTATTCAGCAAAGAGACCAAGCACTCTACATATTGTTGAAGCCAGACCAAGCTTGAAGATGTCCGATGAAGAGCCAGAACTTAAAAGTCCAGTTGCATTCATATAGGCGACTTATACTACATTATAAGTCGTGTCGATTGTGCAATAAATTGTCATCATTTTTGGTCGAGTGCTTAGCACTCAGTTGTTCAAATACTTGCTATTTGAACAACTCCTAATATTCTCTTCTCACAACACTCTAACACTAGCACTTTCCTTCCCTTACCTCCAAGGTTATTAGGAACTGCTAGGATTAGAGTTCTTATATGAGTCTTCGGGGTATCCCATCTCACTTTCCTTCTACCCCCGGGGAGATTGCTAGGATAGAGAGTCTAGGTTGATGTACTAAGCATGTTTGCCTTTGAGTAAACCTCTGCTGAATTTTAATATAATATATATGTTTGTTACATTCAGCCTTGATTTCTCTTTCTTGTATAATTTGTTTTATCTTGTGCAATCTGTTTAAGGAAAGCAATTGATGCATCTAATACAGATTTTAGTCAACTGTTAAGCTTTCTTTGAAATCAAACCCTTACAGTTACTTTAATCTTAATTGTTAGACTTATGATGTTTATTCTTCCGCTGCTCAAACTTATTTTCATCAGCTAAGTTCAACAAACATCTTCCGACTGCACGTTTCACATCTGCTGACCCATGATGTCCAAAGTCTACATCTGCTGATCTAGGATGTCCTATCTCTCTAACTTGGATAAGCGATCGAAATGAGGAAGATGAACTAATTGTATTAATCATTTCATCTATTCTTCAAATTATATGTAAAAATTGGATGAAATTTTTAATACATCAAGTATAGGCTATTCACCCCCCTCTAGCCTATACACTGAGCAACCCTTGGACCTAACAATTGGTATCAGAGCGGGTTCTCTGAGAATGATTGTTCCAGGCTTAACAACCTGTGAGTATAGATCCTGTTGCTCAGATTAGATGCATAGTCAAAAAGAGTCTGTTCCAAAATTTCGTATTCACAAAAACCTTTTTGACTGAGAAACCTGGAAGCCATTTGAAAACACCTTTTTCAAATCAAAATAAATTTTGTTTTCAAAAACATGTGAGAAAGAATATTGTGATGATTATGTGATCACTATAAGAAAATCTATCATATATCAGAATTACATTGATATCATGAAGAGAAGTACTATAGTGGAGATTGACTTGCTAAGGATTATGCATGCCTCATAAATCTATCTTTTAAACTTTGTTATATCCTATAGCAAATAGGTTAAACTCATACATGATGGATGAATTACTTAGATTCACTTCTAAAAATTTGCTTTCTTGACATAAGGCTAACGATTGCCTCAATCTAACACCTTCTCAAGAAAACTTTTCATAAAAGTTTAGAACAAATGAAATAAGAAGAGTTTCAAAGGAAATTCAAAGGAAATCAAAGTTATGTCATCTCCAAAATCACTGAGATTATAAGTTCTTGGCCTAAGGACATCAATGATGAAATTGTCTTTCTTCAATGAAAAGCTTTAGCCGGGTAAGAATACACTCAAAGAACCTATGCTCAACATTAGAACTGGTGCTTCAACAACTATGAGCAGACACGTTCACAGAGTTTAATGAGGAAGTAACCCCAGCTTCAAATCTCTCAACCTTTTGGGTTACATATATAAGCTGTATTTTGAATGATTATTCATTTGTCACGCTTATTAAGTCTCATTTGTATTATTGGATTTCTAGAGCTACCTTTAGCTCACAAATGTTGCTAACAATTTCTCTATGAGTACTTTAGGCAGGAACTCATATGACAGAAAGGATCAAACGTGCAACATTACTCTCCATCGGCAGACAGTAACATGGCTGCTGATTCATGAAGGACTGCTGATCGCTCATGAGAATTCACTCATTTCCTTCACTCACTCAAGGTCAAAATCCTCACCTGTTGGACTTCAGAACTTCTATGCGAAAAATCCGCTGATAAGTCCACAGAAGTTGATAAAGACCCACTACAAGAAAAGAGGGCTTTAACAACGTTTCATGCACAACGTTTTTAAAAAAACATTGTTAAAAGTCGGTCAAAGACAACGTTTTTATTGTAAACGTTGTGTATAACATTTTCCACAACGTTTTTATAATAAACGTTGTTATTATCGCAGTATTGACAACGTTTGAGGTAAAAACGTTGCTGTGTTCAAGGGTATTGACAACGTTTTATTTTGGAACGTTGTTTTTGTCAATGTAATTAACAACGTTTTGGTTGCACACGTTGTTGTTATCGTGGATTTGACAACGTTTCCGTTAAAAATGTCGTATAAGGCTACAACAATGTAAAAAAAAGCGCGGCCAAATTTCCCCGCCAACTATAATTTCGTCATTCTAATTCCCCTCACCCTCGCCAAACACGCTCAAATCAAAGCAGTACCCTAACCCGCCTGTGAGCTTTCGTTCCTTCTCCGGCCGACACAGTTCCTATAGATTCAAATTTCTCTCCGGTAGTCGATCGCTTCTGCTGCATCCGTGCAATTCCTTCAGTTTATTTCTATTCCTTTTTTTTTTTTGCCTTTTCGCGTTGGTGATGACGGTGATCTTGTATCGTGTCTCACACGGGGTATACTGAGGTTTCGCACGGGAGCTACCTCGATCGGCGAGGGTTTACAGAGGTTTCGCACGGTATGCGATTTCTCCCCTTTTTTTTTTTTTTTGAATCTTTCTATATTAGGGTCCCAGCCCCAATTTATAAACTTTTCTCTACTTTAATCTGTATGGTTTTACAGTGATTATCTCTCATTCCCCTTAATTGTGCGTGTGTGTATGTGTAATTTCTAATTTACTCCATTTATTATAAATCCCTTGTATAATCATAGCTCTACTGGATAATAGCAATGAATATTTGACATCCTTCTTTCTTCCCTGGTTTCTATAGGGCTAAGGACTTTGAAAGTCTTTGGGATTCAATGAGATCTCGAATCTTTTTTGGCAAACTTGAAAGGTAATTCTTTCAATCATTCTATCATCTTCTTATATTTATTCTATTTGGAGAAGTGAAATTGATGTGTTTCAAATTGATGGTTTGAAAGTACCAGATACCTTGCTTTAACTTCATTTGAAATTATTATCATTTACTGTATGGTATTTCCTCCCAAGTAAGTTTTGAAGATGATAGTATGGGCTAACTTGTTTATTTCTTATTCGTGTTGTGATTGAGTTAAGCGCATTTCTTTTCCTTTCTCATAAACTATCATTAGTATTACTGAATTTGGCATGTAAATAGCTTTGTCCATGATATGAGAAACCCATTGTGTGTGTTGGTTCATAGGGATGTGATACCGGGAATGCTTTTGGCTAAGTGTAAGATTTGGGGAGTAGATTGATGTATTGGGTTGTTTAATTTGGAAATTATGAATCAACCTTTCAGTTTGTCCCTTTTGGTATTATTAGGTTTGGGTGCATTTCGTTTTGGTTAGCTTTGTTCTTGCCATTCAAATCAATAGCCTGAGTGTAGGAGCTCTTACTTCTTCGTTTGGAGTAAATAGAAAGTTTAGAATGCAAGGAAAAATTGGGACCAAATTACCTTCTTGGAGGTTATGAGGAGGGGGGGTTGTAAAACTTGAATCATCGGGACATGGCTGGTTTATTCTTTGTTGTTTTTAGATTTTGGTATGTTTCATGTCACATGGTTGGTTATGCCAATTCTATGAATATTGATGGTCTTAGTTACCCAGTAGTAAGAGCCTTTAGCTTGAGCTGACTACCCAAATCGCTACATTATTAATTTAAGTGGATGTATCTCAGTATGTATGCTATCATGTATAAAAGAGAATCATAATTTTCTTTTGCACAAGAGCATGAGAAGGAATGAAGAAAGTTCCCCTGTTCTTTGACTAGGCTTCTAAATAGTTTTTCTAGTTTTCATGCAAGCTCTATTCAGAATAGGTAGTATTGAGGGCATGTAAAATCACAATTGAACCCATTGTTTATACCCGAAGATAGAATTGTTGCCAACTTGTTTTTGAAGTGTTGATAATTGCAATCCTGGCATCTTGAATAGAAGGCCAAATCTTCCTAGAAATGACGCAGCTTCCCTTGGGTATATCCACAAGGAGTTTTGTACCAGACTCCACCAGAGTATATGATTGACGCCTCAGAAACAATCTTTGAAAGCTAGAGAGGAGCTCTTTCAATAATGCTCTGCCAAATCAGTAGTCTCTCGGTCTCAAAATGAGTTATTGTTTTTTAAATCTTCTTGTCCTGAAATAAGTGTCTTTTTTTTGTATAAAATTACTAATTTCACCTTTGTCAATTATCTTGTTAGTGTTTACTTGCAATGCTATAGCATGACCACTAAGGGAATAATGTATACATGTTCCTAAAATAACCCAAATTTCAACTTTCTTAATTTTAGTGAAAAGTAAATGATGTAAATTTGGGAATTATTCTGTCCTCCTAAAGTAGAATCTTATATGTGGCTATAGGGGCAGGGCAAGAGAATGTTGCTGCATGTTATTCTATTTGGAGAAGTGCCTTGATATAAGTGAGGGAAGATCCTTTGTGTTCACTGTTCATGGCGTGAAACAGAATTGGAGGATGCTTGTCATATATTTGTGGTTTGTTAAAGGGGTATGGAAGATATGGTCAGAGATCTTAGAATGGTGAGGAATAGAGGGTGTTCTCAGTGGATCAATAAAGGACTTTATTGATCAATCGAGAGGTTTATGGCCTTTCAGGTTTAAAAGCAAATGGTGGGGTTACATCTTTGCAGTTCATTTCATGTTATCTGTGTGTTCTTAGTGTGTCTTGGATTGTGCTTGCATGTTCACCTGTGTGTCTACCTGCGTCATGCTCTTTTTTTTCTTTTTCTTTTTCTTATAGTGTTTTGGCATCTAAATTGTAAGAAAAAAGTTTATAAATTGCTGCTTTGAAGATTGTTATGGATGTACATGTACTCCCAAGAGGCTAATCTGTAGGCCTTACAAATGAAGCTACTAGCCTACAACAAAATAAAAGAAGAATCATTGGAAAGGTTTTCAGATAGTTAAATGAGAATTCTGTGCAACTAATCGAATAAATTGACTAGATCACTTTTGTATAACATACACAGAGCTTGAATGTAGTGGTTCTTATTTATGTTGTTCCTGCCTCCATCATCATCCCTCACATAAGCATTATTCCTTCCCATTACAATACTCATTTTTTGAGTCCAACTTCTGTTGTTTGTCGAAAAGCATTTTGTAATGGAATCATATTTGTTTTGGACAAATATTTTTCTTTGTACATCTTTCAACAAAGTATAAGAAATAAGAATTACATTTTTTTATGTTTTATTTTTGATTAGAGGTTCTAGAGAAGGCGCTCAGTTGATGTCTTGAAGGAGCTTTTCGTCGCCTTGCTGAAATTATTCGCGAAAGCCCTGGGCAATACTATAGGTGAGTGAACATTTGGAAATCAATACTTCTTATTCATTTTGTATTTGATATTGCTTCTTTTTGTTAGTAAGTTCTATTTTGTGATAATTTTTAGGTATCATGGTGATTGGAGGAGTGAAACACAGACTGTGGTCTCCCGCTTGGATTTATGCATTGGTTAGAAACAGAAGTCTTCTTATACATACTGGCGAGGAGATACTTGGGTGTATGTGTATATTTTCGGTTTTCTTTCTTCATATATCAATTGAACGAAATGTTAAGCGCTTTCGTAGCACTTCTTTAGTCTAGGCATGGTACTCCGTATGTTTTCGAATAAGTTTCTTCTTTAGGAATTCTTTGTTGGTACAGTGATTTAAGTTAATATGTCGGGACGAAATCATAGGATCATAAATTATTCGCAATGTGTATATCATATTGTGGACAGTGCTGCAAATGTCTCTCAATTTTTAATTTTGCATTTTCTCCATATCGGTTTTCCTCTTCTCGAAGTATGCCTGGCCACAACATCCTTGCTAGTCGAGTCTTTTTCTTCTTTTTCTCTTTTAATACACTCGAAGCAGATGAAATAAAGAAAAATAATCTTTGATCTTTACTCTTTTTTTTTTTTGATGATTCATGCGGTGAATACTTCGAGTTTGGTCTTGACATTGAAGACTATCTTGTTGGTGAGTAGTTTATAAGTCTTTTAGTTATGATTTATGTTTGAGAGATTCTCTTGAAATGCAAAACAATGAATCCCTTGTAATGATTTTAGTGTTTAGGGATGAATGTGTTGGGTTGATTTGGTCTACTTGCCATTGTGCTTGAAAATTAATAAAAGGGTGTGATCAAGGTAAAGGAGGGGTGTGATTTTTAGAAGATAGATTTGGTAATGATATATGCCGGTGGAAAAGTTTGGTATGGGAATTATTCTGTCCTCCTAAAGTAGAATCTTATATGTGGCTATAGGGGCAAGGCAAGAGAATGTTGCCGCATGTTATTCTATTTGGAGAAGTGCCTTGATATAAGTGAGGAAGATCCTTTGTGTTTCTTGTTCATGGCGTGAAACGGGGAGGATGCTTGTCATTTATTTGTGGTTTGTTAAAGGGGTATGGAAGATATGGTCGAGATCTTAGAATGGTGAGGAATAGAGGTGTTCTCGGTGGATCAATAAAGGACTTTATTGATCAATCGAGAGGTTTATGGCCTTTCGGGTTTAAAAGCAAATGGTGGGGTGTTGTATTAGCGGCGGCATTATGGCCTATCTGGATGGAAAAGCGAGTTAACTTCTTAAAGTTTCAGCAGGTGCGTCATCTTGGGTAAGCCGGGCCACCAAGGATTGTGGGGTGGAGAGAGAGGGGTTGGGGGGTTATTTTGGGTCCTATAGGGCTATAGCTGATTCTAATGTAGCGAAAATTAGTTCAATCAAGGAGGTTATGGTCCAATTAGTAGGAAGTAACGGTTTGTGTATAGATTCGATTCATCGGTGGTAATTTCATGGATTACGGAAAAGGATCGAGACCTTGATCTCTTTGGAAGGTTTTCGAGGAAATTGACGGAATGAGTGAAAAATTGAGCAACATCAAGCTAGTTTGAATCCCTACGAACATAGCAAGTTAGTACCCAAAAAAAAAGTTTTCGACGACTTAATGAAGAAGGGAGTTTGCCATGAGGGGAGGGTCATAATCTTTATACGTGAACTCTATGGCTTGGGTGCAGCTACGGATAGTTTTGTAATTGAGTTGGGTACTACTTCGGTGCATACCGTTGGTCGTGATATATATCTATATATATATCTATATATATATAGAAAAGGACTAGAGACATATTTAATAGTAGTGAGATAAGAAATCTTTTCTATATATATATAGAAAAGATTTTGTGATATATATCTATATATATATATATATATATATATATTTTTTTGAGTTCAATTTTGTGACCGATGAGATAAGAAAAGGATGGTGCGAATTTCACCAAATTTGTTAAGAAAGCTCCCCGGTGATGCACGTCGAATTCGAAATGACCGAATGGAATCCTCGTTTTTAATAGCCCTTTCCTACTAGATCATTTTGTGAATTTTATATACATCTTTGCAATTAAGTGTTTCTAAGTAGAAATTTTTGCTTTTTCTATTAATTTCAGTTATTTTTCACGAACTTCTACAATTTTAACCCATTTGCCATTATGACACCATTATTGTCATAGATGCCAAGGCGCCTTGACTCATTGATAAGGTTAGGACACATTAACAAATATTCTTGTTCGTGCCATTGATAAACTCAAACATTTGGTATTAAGCCTTAGAAAGGGTGTGAATTATGATCATTGAACCCACATCGGATACCATCTTGCTCTATAAAAGCGCTCCTTGAATTAGATTTATCTCGTTAAAGACAATAATGAATTAAAGATTCATGAAACTTTAGAGTTTAGAGTTGATTTGATTTGGTTATGTTTTCTTTTCCTTTTAAACAAAAACATAAATATATATCTTTTCCTTTTGCCAACCTCTTGTATGAATTCGGTAGCTCTCACCCCATCAATATTTGTTGCTCCATCATCTTTTTCCCATTATCCATATTTATTATGATTTTCTCTATTGAAGATATTGGAGGGGCTACTTAAATTGCCGGAGAATAGGGAATGTGCCGATTGCAAAGCCAAGTACGTATTGCATCTATGTGATTAAACTAGAATTATAAGTGGTCGCTAGTTCAATAAATTCTATATCGTGAACTGCTATCGACTTCTCGTTTGACAGAGGTCCTCGATGGGCTAGTGTGAACCTTGGCATCTTTATATGCATGCAATGTTCGGAATCCACGAAGTCTCGGGGTGCATATATCGAAGGTGATGATTTTTCGATGGTGTTTCTTGATCGGACTAGCATATATTGTATATGTGATTACTTGCGAAGAAACCAAATCTACGAGTTGCGTTCGTGTAAAATCCTTCACCATAATCTTTTCCTAATAAAAGTACTCCCGTTGAATGCGAAATACATAGTTTTTCATTCTAGCGGTGTAGGTAAATAATATGATGATCGAGTGAAAGCCTTTCTCTTTCAACTGTCGTAACTATACATTCCTCTCTCTGTCTCTAACTCTTTTTCTCTCTTTTACGCTAAACTTTTATGCGCCGGTTGGTTGAGACAGGTAACGTCTTGGTAGTGTTTTTTTACCCAAATTTGGATTTTATTAGCTTACTTTACTTTAGGAATGTGATCTCTGGAGATGCAAGGTGACGTGGGACTAGAAATAACGTCATTCCATTCTTGTTTCGTTTGTTGGACATCTCTTCTAGGGAACCTCGGTTTCGCCCTCGGTCTTCACGGTTGGATTTTGTATCTGTTAAGGAACTTCTACTTCTACCACTTCTTCGTATTCATTATCGGTGAAATGTCTAAAATGCGGTGAATGCTTGGATTGTTTGCGTTAAATTTTGGTTTTGATTAGTAATGTATCCGAGTGAGGCATATTTGATCACATTAGGTTGCGGTTAACTGCAATTCTCATTAGTAGATTGCAAGTTCAAGGGAAAAAAAGAAGGAAAAAGATGAAGTGTCCATGGGTTAGAGGAATCACGAGCTTAGCTGGTTGTGTAAGATCAAGGATGTTCTATTCGAGTGGAAGTTAAATGTTATCCTGGTTAATCAATCAAATAAATCCTATTGCATATGAGTTGGTGGGAACGTAAGAAATACGTATGTGAAATTTGTATTCTTGATGGTAAACAGTATATAACATGTCAAAAGGAAAAAAGATAAGATAATATGCGAATATTGTTAAGTAGCATTAGCGAGAAAAGTTATGGTTTTTCGTTCAAACCGAAATCACGGCTCTGGTACAATCCATTGTTAGTGTCACACATGTCAAACTCTGTCTTTGGTTTTGCCCCTTTTACTTATCAAAAGGAAGAAAAAGTAGTATGTCATTACGATGATAGATAGAGTAAGTAATTTGTTAATCCCTAGGACATGTGCAATGGAGGAGACGAGGAAATTGTATTCAACTTCGTGTATTGCCTTCGAATTATCGTTAGAAAGTCTTTGTCTTCTAATCTAGTCTACATGTTAAATGTAAAGGCCAATGCATTCCCTGGTTTTCGTATGAATCCCCTCCATCCACAAGAATGACACTTGGCACAAGATGAAGAGAGAGAAAAGGAAAAGAACTGAACTTGTGATAGTGGTGAGAGAACAAAATCAGCAAAAGTTGGAAATATATCTATATATCTAAACCGAGCTTTCCTTTTCTTATCTCACTACAATTAAATATGTCTCTAGTCCTTGTTAGGTATACTTCATTGTTACTTCATTTTTTAGTTGGGTTTCTAATGAACTGCAGGTTATCCGTAATTTCTTCATTTGCATTTACGGTATTGCGGGTCTATTTTGATCTCATGAGAAGCTTGAACGAGTTTGATGATTAGTTTGTGAAGGTCTTATTACTGCTGTTGAAATAGGACTAGGAGCCTCGGGAGAACTGAACTACCCTTCTTTTTCGAAAGGATGGGATAGAGATATCCGGGTATTGGTGAGTTCCGGTATCATTAAAGCAAACCATCTGTTTGTTTCTCCACTCGCATTGAACCCTAACGAGTCGAACATACCGTCACTTTCTGTCTTCTGTTATCATCTTGCTTTGACTATAAAGGAACTAACTGGTTTTAAAAACTACAATTTGGCATGTTATAGTAGATCGCTCCTCTTTTTGAATTAGCTCATCGAATAATCTTTCTATTTAGTGGGGTATGGTATATTTTACTATATTTATGCGGTGTATGGTGTGAACAAGAGTAAGATGTGGGTGTCTTTATTCGGGGTTACATTGTTGTGGGTGTGCACTCGGAGTGCATTAAGAGCCACTTGTTGGAGTTTATGTTTTCGGTCCTTTGTCTTTGGAAATCGATGCGTCAATGCTTTACTAATATCCAGTTTTTGTAATACTTTTTAAATAGGAGCTTGGATGTTGACAAAATATCGGAGAGCTTGGTCAATTTAGGTTTGAAGTTAGAATCCCCATTCTTTCATTCTTTCGATGGATAAAGCTTGGGTGTATTTGCCAAGGTTTTAAATTTGAACTCAAATATTAGTTTTGTACTAGCATGCACTCTTGTTGCTTGCCAACTAATTTTTAAGTTTTCGTTGTAGGCCAATTCTGCATATAGTGCGGGAGCTAGAGCTTTCATTGCAAGAGCTATGGAGAAGTTAGGAAATCCCCAAAATTCAATGTCCTTGTACTCGGTGCCGAAATCTCATTTTCCGGCCGGTGATGATGTAGTGTCACACTTGGTTATGTTTGGGATGGATAAGACATACAAGATTTGGATTTTTCATGGGGAAGAACGTCCTAGGGAAGAACGTCCTAGCACTTCCTCCAAAACGACGTGTGATCGCGATGAAATACCAGATACATATAGGATGTTCGTAGATGCGCATGTTAACGAGGAAGATATTGCAGATTATCGAAGAAAGGAGAGATGGAGGGTTTTATAAATTGTTGGAAGAAGCGAAACTCCCGTACCCGGGTTGCACCGACTACACAAAGTTGACACAACGGTAGTACTTTTCAAACATAAGGTGTGAATGGTATTTCGATAAGGCATTTACCGAACTTCTCAAAATCTTGAGTGGCATGTTACCTCAGAAAAATACACTTCCTGGTTCAACATACGCTACCAAAAAACTACTTAAGACCTTTGACTTGGGGTATGAAAAAATACATGCATGTGTCAATGATTGTTGTCTATTTAGAAGATGCGACATCCAGTTGATTCGCTTCAATGGAATTTTATTGATAGTAATTGGCCTGATTTTGCATCTGATCATCGAAATTTAAGACTCGCACTTGCTACCGATGGATTTAATCCTTATCGTAATCTAAGTTCCACATACAGCTGTTGGCCCGTGATGCTTGTTAATTACAACCTTCCCCCATGGCTATGCATGAAAAGAGAGAACTTGATGTTAACCTTGTTAATCCCTGGGCCGAAGCAACCAGGAAATGATATTGATGTATATTTAAGGCCACTCATTGAAGACTTGAAAGAATTATGGATAAGTGGGGTTGAGGTGTACGATGCATATAAGAAGAGCATGTTCAATTTGAGGGCCATTCTGATGTGGACAATTAATGATTTCCCAGCTTATGGAAATCTGGCTGGATGTACTACAAAGGGTAAGGCAGCATGTCCTATTTGTGGTGTTGATACTTGTTCAATATGGCTACCTTACAGCAACAAATGTGCGTACATGGGTCATCGAAGATTTCTTGCATCCAATCATCCTTATCGAAAGAAGAAGAGTTGGTTTGATGGAACCATTGAGAAGAGGGGCAAGCCTCAAATAATGGCTGGTTCTGAAATTTTAAAAGTTGTTAGTGATATTAAAAATGATTTTGGAAAAGGGGAGGAAATAAACAATGATGAAGAAACAAAAAAAGGACGAGAAAAAGGTAAGGGCCACAAGAAGAGGAAGAGGAAGACTAAAAGAAAAAAGTCGTGAAAGGCCTCATGTGGAAGAAGAAGTCAATTTTTTTGAGTTGCCTTATCACGAGGTAAACCATTTTTAGACTTTAATAATACTTTAATAAAATTGTAGAGTTTATTAGTCAATAACATTATGTCAATTTCTTTTTCTATTTGCCGGTACGTCATTGTTTAGATTTAATGCATGTTGAAAAGAATTGCGGTGAGAGTTTAGTTTGCACTTTGCTTGATATCAAAGGAAAATCAAAGGATGGTCTTAATGCTCGTAAAGACTTGGAAAAAATGGGAATTAGGTCAGATTTGCACCCAAGGGTTGAAGAGAATAATAAGATGTTCCTTCCACCGCAAACATACTCTAACAAGTTCGAGATGGAGACCTTTTATTGGCGATTAAGAAATTTGAAGGTTCCCGACGGATATAGCTCAAATATTGCAAATTGTTTTGCACAAGAAGACAAGATATTTGGACTCAAGTCTCATGATTATCATGTTTTAATGCAGCAGATATTGCTGTAGCATTGAGAGGAATTTTACCTAAAGGGCCAAGAAATGCGATATTACGACTATGTTCGTTTTTCAATGATATAAGTCAAAGAACGATTGATACGAAAAGCTAGAAGTTGTTCAAGAAGAAATTGTTGAGACATTGTGCATGCTTGAAAGATATTTCCCTCCTTCCTTCTTCGACATCATGATGCATTTGCCAATACATTTAGGACGGAAACACATTATTGTGGACCAAATCAATTCCATTGGATGTATCCATTTGAAAGGTATTCGTATTCTATTCATTCATCAAACATTTTTTTTTTAATTACTTTTTGTAGTTGGTCTTCACCTTTTTATTCGATCTTCTTTAGATTCATGAAGACATGCAAGGAAAGTGTTAGAAATCCTTCACGTCCAGAAGGATGCATATGTGAATGCTATCTTGCTGAAGAGTGCATGAGATATTGCAGTCAGTATATCAAGAAAGCTTGTGAAATTGGTGAAACACATAATCGTAATGAGGACTGTCAAGATGATAGAATATTTGACGGACGACCGATTTCCAAAGGAGAACATATTATATTGTCTGTTGAAGACATGGAGAATGCTCATCGATATGTTTTGTTTAATACTACGGAAGTGGAACCATATGAAGAGTAAGTTTAAGTTAAATAAAAACTTGCCCAGTTTCTTTGTCATGAATGTTTTTCACTCTTTCTTTCTCTTAGGATGCGTATGGAAGAGTTGAAGAGGTTACATGATAATCTCTCTGATGAAGAACTTTCAAAGAAGCATTCAGAGACTTTCTGTGATTGGTTTACGGATAAGGTTTTTGAACACTTTGTTGCTATTTAATTGCACAATATGTTAGTTTACATATTACAAATAAATATCTTATAATTTTGAATACATGTACAGGTTAAACTCGAAATGACAACAGGAGATGTTTCTGAAACAATAAAGTGGCTATCATATTGGCCTAGAAAGCAAGCACTCTCCTATTCTGGTTGTATTATAAATGGTTGTCGATTTCGCACGAAGGCAACTGAAAAGTCCACACAGAATAGTGGTGTTTCACTCGAAGCAACTACAATACGTAGATCTGCGTCAAATGACAATGAAGAATCTAGTAGTAGTACAATCGGTCACTATGGGATCTTGCGTGACATTATTGTGTTGGACTATCTACAATTTCAAATTCCTTTATTTAAGTGCGACTGGGCGAATATATATCATGGAGTGAAGGTTGAAGATGGATTTACATTAGTTAACTTTGACCAATTTCAAGATCAATTTAAAGGAGATCCTTTTATATTAGCAACACAAGCCTCCCAAGTGTTTTCTTGGAGAAAACAAATCATCTAATTGGCAAGTCGTGGTGAGGCCACCACCAAGAGGCTACCATGATTTGGAAATCTATGATGAGAGTCACGATGAGGATGATGAATCATCTTATAAGCCACTAGATGCAACTTTGCTCGATAGAACCATGGACGACCAAGATGGTAGTTGTGTAAGAGCGGGTTGTGACGATATATTGGTAAAAATTATGAATGTCTATTTTATTATGAGTATATGGTTTTAATTACGAGTTGTGATGGCATATTGGTTAAAATACTTTGATCTCTATAATCTTTTCTTTTTCATGAGTATATTTCCTATATCATTCGATGTTGAACCAATATTTAATCCATGAAAATTTGCTTGAATAGGTGGATCTTTAGATAAGTGACGTGGACTTACCATCATCATCGATATGGCTAGTGGGCAAGAGGAGGTAAGACGAATCAACTTTATATTATATATTCATGTTATGTATCTTGATCTGCATGTCCACCATTAACGGAGGGATCGCGGACGAACAAAAACTAGCGTACTTTGGACCTAAATTTGCACTTTTTGAGTATAGGGACTAGCGCTAGAAAATTGTAAAGTAGAAGAATCACTAGTGCATTTAACCCTAATGCTAAACACCACATTATGCTTCGCTGTTAACAGTTTGCTTCGCATTGTTACAATTTAGTCCGCAAACAAAAGAAGACTTTAGTTCTGAAAATTGGGCTCTTAAAAATACCATCACCAGAACTTTGTCAGGCCAAGAGCTGTCCTTATCAATACAATGTACTGTCCCTGGAAAATTACAAAAGCATTCACAAAATTAGTCATAAGTTCATTAAGCTGATAGAAATCTAAAATGATGTGACAAATATCACAAGTTGTCTAAGTTGTATAAATCATCATCATCGTGGTTTTTTGATTCTATCTTCAGTACTACAGAATATATGTTATATATATATATATATATATATATATATATTATTATGTGTGTGTTCTAACTCAATATTGGATAATGACTATACAGAGTTCAAGACAAGGGAAGAAGCGCACTAAAAAATTAAGACTAGCAGCCATTGCAATTGCGCAACAACAGGGTAATGAAGGCATTAGAATTTCGAAAGAGGTTCTAATCCCTCTCGACCAAAATTCGACGCAAGGAATGCCTTCTCCCCGCCTTCTACATCTAACGAGGTGCTCAATCAACATATTGAAGAAGGGCAAAGACCAGAAAAGAGGAAAAGAGGTCCAACAAGGATGCAAACACTCAGCTTAACTCCTAATACTCGAGCAGAAGTGGAGTTCAATGAAAGAGGACAGCCTATAGGGTTGCACTCAAAGAAGTTATCTTCGTACTTAGGTGCATTGGTACGAGATATTGTACCTGTTACTTTTGATGATTGGAGGAAAGTTGAAGAAAAAGTGAAGGATGATCGTGGACATGTGTCTGGTATTAATTATATAGCTAACTCAAGTTTAAACATAACTTTTGAAGTGCACATGTTAATGTTTTATATATATATATATCTGATGTTATGCTTTTTTTACAGGGGAGGTTTAAGGTCGACGACATATTCAAGAAGCTTTGTATTCAATTGATGGGTACTCGTTGGAGGGAGTATAAGTCTAAGCTAATAACATCACTTAGAAATGCATCTAAACTCCCAAATATGAATACCATTTTTTATTAAGAACTTATTCACAACATGTTGCAAGTTATAGTTTTTAATATTGAGATTTTATTACTTAAAACTGAATAGATTTCTGTTGAATATTGATTTGATATATGCTTTGCTGAATGTAATGAAGCAGGTGTGTTTTAACTAGTAGTTCATCTCATGCGAGTTTTCTGTAAACTAATAAATTGAATGGGTCTGTGCTTTAAATAGGGTGCCTAGATTCCGAGAACTTTAAGGAATTCAAGCTTGTGAAGCGTACACAGCTTAGCCATAATGTGGCCAAGTTCAAGTTTGAGCTTCCTACACCTACTTCAGTTCTGGGTCTTCCTAACACCCGATGCATGATCTTGTTAATTTACTTGTTAAAAGAATGGATATTTATGATATTTGAATAATTGTGCGCATGATAGTAGCAAGAATGAGACCATTATGGGATGCTTCTGATATTCGAATGGTGGTAATGGTCGTGATGATAATCACCATAATGAGTTATCAGTGGTTTCTCCTCACAAACTAACCCGAGTTTTCCTCAATGTTTCAAACTAACCTGGGTGATTTGATTTCATTATCATGTTATTTATATTAATGACGTGGAAGCATCAAACTGACAAATTGCACTTCTGTTTGATGTACACAACTACAAATGCATATTGAGGTTCTAATTTCTTTTGTGTTATCCGGATAGAGCCTTATAACTATTTTGGGAGAAGAGGAAGGAAAGAACCTGAAGCTCTTGCCGCTGCTTCTTTGAAGCGCTCATTTGTAGAGAACAGACCTTACTTGGTCGGTGGCTACCGTCGGCATGATTCCATGGGCAACGTGCCATCTTCCGTTCACTTGACTCAAAATTAATTGGGGTTGAAAATCTAAAAACCTCGCACTTGATGCTTCAAAGAACATCTTTTCTATGGGTGAGAAGTACATATACATGAGAAAGACCTTCAGAAAGAGACGGCCTTTGGTAAGAAACTTTTCCTCTTGTTGCATTCACTTTAACTATTCTTCTAACAAATACTAGGAGTGAGTACTGTTTATTCTTTCGTACATATCTCTTCTCTCTCTCTCTCTCTCTCTTATTCTTCAGCAACTTAGCAAGTACCTTGTCATTTTTAGCGGATATAACCAAGAATTCCAATAGTTTGAGAAATGCATGTGCAATTTCATACTAATATTTTCCGATCTACGAAAAAAGGCACTAAAAAACAGGTTGATTACCCCAATGCTGTGAAACTTCTCTCTTTGTGCGTGTGTGTTTTTTCTTCATGAGAATATTTATTTGTATGCGCACAAACACACACACATCTAAATGTATATATTTATATCTTGTTTTTCCTTACCTTTAACTAGGAGTGAGTACTATTAAGAAGGATATGAGTGAGTGCGGGTTGATAGATGATGCTGTTTTGGACATAACAGGATGATAAAATAGGATGCATGTAGAGGACCCCAAGTAATTTTGGACAAAGCGAGTTGAGTTTTCCTTAGCTGAAACTAGAATCGGTGACCCAACATTGCTTCGCCATCTCTCAAAAATCGAGAATTTGGGTATAGTTGTAAAATCGCGAGACTTAGTGTAGAAGTATGTAGGAACCATCTTTGGCTTTTGGTTTGTGTTCTTCTTTGGTGAAGTGAACTTTTTAGTTTGTGCTTATAATTTCGCATATTGTTTTTGGGAGATGCAAGATCAAGTATTAAGGTTATAAAGGTATTTTTCACACTCTTCAATTGACAGGTTACGTTTGTTGGTTGTTCACAGTTACCACGTTGCTGAGGGTGCACATCTTGTCTAATTTTGTATTCATTGTGGTTTTTTGCAAAAGTAGATGTATCCACAAGGACGGATGTCACACCATTTCCGTGAGATGCGTGTTGGGGATTATCTCTCGTAAAGGGACCTAAGGTACATACCCTTGCCGTATGGTGGATTTTCATTGAATTCCTTGAGTGCGTAGTTGTTAGCAAAGCGTTGTTGCTATTGCATCTTAACTTATTATATCGTGAGATATTTCCTTATTATATGGTTAAGAAGTTGTGCATATGCTCCATATGGTTACTCATTTTGACTTCTTGATATCCACGGTTTTGTGCGTGCACATTACGCTTTTAAGGGCATATAGTGCCTTGTTCCTAGTGTACTAATACGATGGAATCTTTTTCTTGAGTAGAAATTTGAAGTTTGATGCTTGACGAAGAATGTTCAAAATAACATGTACTTGGTTATATACGCAACTTGCGTGTTCGACCCATGTGGTTGCAGTGTTCCTATTTCATTTTAACATAGCATTTCGTGAGATTAATTTTCCTTGATATGGTCTAAGAGGGTCTGCATATGTTTCACATGTTTTTGAAATTCACTTTTTTTTACATTCTTGGTATCATTTAACAACTGCATATAGTGGCTAGTTAGTTGTTAGATGGATTAGTGTGATAGAATCTTCACATTTGGTA
The DNA here is from genome assembly GCA_016624345.1 of Platycodon grandiflorus. Lineage (NCBI taxonomy): Eukaryota > Viridiplantae > Streptophyta > Magnoliopsida > Asterales > Campanulaceae > Platycodon > Platycodon grandiflorus. The sequence continues at coordinate 66,571,098 of CM028361.1, read as the reverse complement.
GAATTTTAATTTGTTGCTCGTCAAGGAAAGTCCTAAGCACATTTGCTTGGTAGTACATTTATCGTGCAATGGTTGTTAGATTCATTATACCAAGCCGACAACTTGGGTTAATTTATGTTGGTTTTATTGTTGTTCTTATATGCCCTAGGTTACGGATATAAGTATTTGCATTTTTAATTACAACGGGGCTACCGGGTTGTCGAGAGAATATGAAAGTTGTGCGGCTGGACACTTTGCTTTTCAAACATAAATCGGGTGTCTGGACTCTTTCCAATTCGGTATATCTTTGCGTGATTGTGTAACGATGTGTTGCTCTCAAATATGTGCTCTCTTTCCCAAAGTGTTGTGCAATTTTGTAATTTTTCTTGTCCATATAATGTTGTACAAGTAATGTATAATCTTGGTATATTGAAACTATTCTGTATTTATGAAGAATTTTTGCATCTTAAATACAAAAACTTCTTTAATTTGCAAATTTCAATTTTGTTATGTTTGATATTTTTATTCTCTTTAGTTACATAGAAATAAATCATCTCGTTCAATTAATTCATTTATTTTTGGTGAGACTAGAAGATCGGCCAATAGTCGGTGGGGGACGGGATGGGAATGGGCAACCAATGGGATTAAAAAAATGCCACTTGGATTTTAAAAATAAAATAAAACCATCAAGATTTAAAAAAAACGAAGACAACGTTTTTTAAAAACGTTGTATTAGAGATCTAAGACAACATTTCAATAAAAACGTTGTATTAGAGGTCTAAGACAACGTTTTCAAAAAAGCGTTGTATTAGAGATCTAAAACAACGTTTTTTTGAAAACGTTGTCTTAGACCTCTAGTACAACGTTTATTCCAAAACGTTGTAACATTTTAAAAAAAATGTCTTAGAGATAAGACAACGTTTTTTTAAAAACGTTGTCTTATAGCTAAGACAACGTTTTAAAAAAAACGTTGTCTTTGAGAGATAAAACAACATTTTTAAAACGTTGTCTTAGCTCTAAGACAACATTTTAAAAACGTTGTTTTATCTCTCAAAGACAACGTTTTTTTTAAAACGTTGTCTTAGCTATAAGACAACGTTTTTAAAAACGTTGTCTTATCTCTAAGACAACGTTTTAAAACGTTGTCTTAGGTCTAAGACAACGTTTTAAAACGTTGTCTTAGACCTAAGACAACGTTTTTTTAAAAACGTTGTCTTAGACCTAAGACAACGTTGGATAAGACAACGTTTCAAAAAACGTTGTTAAAGACCTATAACAACGTTTTAAAAACGTTGTTAAAGGCCTTTTTTGTTGTAGTGACCATCTCTCATGCATACACAAAACAAGTCAGCTATTTGCTTGCCAATGACCTGTGCTCATGTCTGCTGAGCTGATATGCCTATATATGTTATCAGACACACTGCATAATTACCTGTCATACTGCACCTTTATTGATACATCTGTTTGCCTGTATGACTTGCCTTATGCAAATGGTTTTCAAAAACTCATCGGCACTTTTCTTATCGGTGATCTCAAACGTTTTTAAAACCCTGCAGTTGGCTGAATTTCCATATCTGCCAACCTACACTTCATAAGCTCAGTTTTATGTGCTGACTTATAGGAGTAAAAACCCTTTAATGACCTACTCTCTCAAGTTTATTAAATGTGGAGGCACACTTTTCGAAGTTTGACTGCTTCGATTAAAGTTAAGACTATTTTCAAAATCTTGGAAAACGACAAAATAGTCATTATCAATCCTTTCCAAGAATCTTGAGAATATCTAGACTTCACAGCCTATCCCTGTCAAGGCGTGATCAGAAGGACAACTCAACAGTAAAGCTCCATTATTGAATGCCCTTCAGTCTAACCTCCCTGAGTTTAAGTAGAGCTCCCTCCTCATCAAATCTCTACCAAGAATAAACTCAGAAACTGCCTATAGATTACTCTCGATACAAATCGATGATTCAAAATCTCTCAAAAATGTTACTAAGTTTAAGTCCTAAGACTCTATCAAGTCAATTCCTCAACAACGGGGTATGATTTCTTCATATTCATTCAAAGTTGTTTCGATTTTATTTCTGTTACTTCACAAGAGCTGATCTAAATTTCTCTCAATAATGTATTTCCAAAAACCATTCATAAACTGTGAAAATCATTTTCAAAATCTTTTCTAATACACAGTTACCAAACATGAGAGAAATTGTATCAATTCATGTGTACCAGAAATCATTAATTATGGTTCCACAATCTTGTTGAGAAAACAATTGATAAAGAAATCTTCTTTTGTCTTGTCCGATAATCATAGAAGTTTGCTAACAAGCATGAATGCAAACCATGATTGTCAGAACACTTAAGAATATTCTTTGTCAATCAGTTTAAAAGATAAGATGGAAAGCCATTAATTAATGCCAGCAAGAGTGATTTCATTCTCTCTTCTAACTTTTAGTTATCAATCTCATTGATACTCTAAAATGTTTACAGATGAATCACTGTGAAAATCAATTAGCACATACTTATTCCACCTTTGGAAGTCTGCTTGCATACGTGAACTTCACAGAGAAGATCCCAGAAAAGAAGTATCAAATGTATGGAAAACATTTGATATATTGCCATGTGCAAAAAGTCTTCTGGTTATATGTAGGTATGCCGACCATCACCTCAAAGATGGTCGATGCAGATAATTCAGTTCTGCTGAATTAAGTAGCTAATATAGAATTGATGAGGATGACGAACTGTTAACCGCCACCATCCATCCCTGAGTTTATCAAAGGGGATTCATGGTCAAAGCAGCACATCCTCAGTGGCCATCACTCTTCGGTGCTTTCATAATGACCCGAAGAAGTGAATTTGTTCTGCCTCCCCCGAGAGTTTGAGGAAATCAAAAAGAACACGGCCATCTTGATATCCATCTCCTTCTAAATCCTTGGCTGATGACCCCTCATCTAATGTCTAGGATAAGGACTTCTAGGACACAACCTTGTAACATGTATCTCATACTGTAAATTGAATCATTATGTATCTTTCTCATGTAATCTGCAGTTCAGTCAAAATTCCAGTTGTATTGTTCTTGTAATCAGCTGATCCTTGCAACATACTATGTAAAACTACTTGGATTATTGAATACAAGTTCTGCAACCTTTTCTCATGCTTATCTACTTGTCTGCATTCCTTTGATAGCATGAACTGATGTGTTTTAAGTGTGTTGATCAAACTTACTTATTATTCTTTATGATCTCCATTCTCTTCTAGTGATTAAAAGAATTGTCCTTAATGAAATGGTCACACTGCCTAGACACAAACTCTGCTGATACCCCATCAGCAAACCATTCTTGAACAACTACTATATCGAGTTATGGTTTCTTACTACTTCTTAACTCTCATCCTTAGACTCCCTGATAATTGCCTTTCCGAATTAGATCATTTCACAATGATTAAATTCAAGTTCTGCCAAAACCTCAAGTCACTCAACATAGGCAGACTGCAGTTTCATGACCTTCATGTCAACCTATCAAGGAATCTGCTTTTACTCAATCTCTATCCTTCATGCTCAAACAGTCAAGATTACTAGTAAATCTACTTTGAACCAAGCTGTCTGCTGAATCAAAGTAAAATCGTAAAAAGGCTTTTGAATTTCTAAAAAGGATTTTTCTTCAAATTCTAAAATCCCAGGTGCTTAAATTTTCAAATATCAAAAGCTTACATCTTTCAAGTTAGTTCAACAGCACTTTGTGTTCTTAGTTATGACAACTACTAAATCTTATGTAACCTATGAGATTGTAGTTATAAAGGCATGATTAGTTGTTCCCATTATAATGGCCAACAACTAATTGGTATACAGATTGAATTCAAAATACTCTGTTACACCTTATCATGTGGTTCTTTGTCAAAAAGGATGTTGTTAAATATCTCTAGTAACTCGACCTATCCTCTATATAGCTAGAAATTCAAGAATTCTTAGGAAGACTGAAGTTTTCAAATATTAAGTCCTTCCTCAGGAGTGAACAGCCGATATAACCCCTGCTGTATATAGGCTACGTCTCACTCTCTTCAGAACAGGTCTAGTCTATATGCTCTTATACAAATATCAAGATCTGTTGGAAAGAAAGAAGAACGGACATCACTTCAGGTACACATTCAATATCTCACTTACTTGATCTATTTAATATTCTTACAAAGTTTTATTAATCTTCAATAGATTGGTGTCCATTATAAAATGATTCTATCTGTTAAAAATGGTTATAACAATTAGTATCAGCAATTCTTACCTTAGCTGATATTAAACACACTGCCAATAATTGATACAACAATTGGTATCAGCAGTTCTTACTTTAGCAGATATCAAACACACACGGCTGATAGTATCCACATTCTTGAAATCCTATCAAAAATCTCAACGGGAACAAAATTTTAACCAAAACTTAATACACACTATTCTCCAAAGCTAATCTTTATATGTGCATCGTATACAACAGTGGCCTATGGCTCAGGACAAGATATAAATTAATTTGTACAAAATTTCAACTCAGCTGCTGTACCCAGTAATACCTCAATAAAGGCGAACAAATTAATTTGTTTTTTTTTAAATTTTAAACTTCTTGTTTAAAAATAATATGAGTATACATTTCTCCTAGACTGCTTATATCTTAGCCATAACTGTACTAAGCATGATGACATAATCCTAAATCAGAACATCATTACTATGTCATTAAATGCATTCACTCCCTTAAGCCCCCAAAACGTCCAATCACATTCCTCTAATCAAGAAACCCCTTCATCTTCTCAAAACTTCGAAAAGATGTATAAAATGATAACCTTCATTCAAATCTATCTTAATAAATTCATCATCTCTTCTTCATCTTCCTGTCCAACTATAGCGCCTGACTCTGCCTACCCCAAAATTTCTCCACCATTACAGTTATTTGCATCATGTGTTCACCAAATTTGCCTAGTCCTCCTCATCGACCCATTTCCCACACTGAATGGCGTCAACATATGATGGTTCTTCTTGCCACTCCTCCTCCAGTGATTCAACGACCTCGTCGAATCACTCGACGTGTAAGGAATCGTCTTCGAGATCCCAGGAACGACGTATCCAATTTCATTCCATGGATTCCCACAAGAAACCTTACCACAACTACAGCGCCTGACACTCTCTCTGCTCCCATCACCTCAAATTCTCAACTTGAGCAATCTCAGATTCAGGAGGAGCATCAAATCGCAAATGCAAATTCTGCGCCAAATTCAGCGGTCAATGTACCCTCCAATTAGAACAATAGACCTTCATCCTCTAACTCTACTTCACTAGGATGTCTGGCTAGGTTTCTGCTTCAACAAACAAATTTTCTCTTGCCATATTAGTGTTATATGTGTAATTCATTTTGTATGCTTTTGTTCAGCTACATTTGCTACTTTATTTTGCTTTAAATTATCGAAATTAGTCCTTATGCATACTCTTTCATGCTTACAATTTATTTTTATTATGAACTAAAATATCCTTGCACATCCATGTATTATTAAGGATATAATAAACAAACTTTAACACTTGACATATTAATCAAAGAAAGTTAAAGATCGTTTAGGTCATCTTTAGATGTATATCTCGTGCATCCAGTAAAAGTCAACATACCTCTCAACAACATCGTCCTATAAACGAAATTCTTCAGCTCTTCATAACTTATGAATTGACCAATTTAATCTCTTTTAAACTCATCTTGTTATACTTACTTTCTTGTCAAAATATCTTTTCATAACTCCCTTAAGTACATTCAAAGTTCATTTCACTCAGGAAGAAAATTTACACGAGCATCTACTTTCCTGCTCTAATTAGATATACCTTTAAGGAGGAGACTATTTTGAACATTTTATACTCAACAGATTATCTTATTTGCCCCTCCTATTACAGAATAAAACTTGACCTATTACATTCTTGTAAAACTTCTTTACAAGCAATGGAACAAAATTTCTCACCTTGATATCCTGCTCTCTCCATTTGATATGTATTTCTTATACATGAAAACTGTGCATTATAAACTATTAGCATACTGAGAAAGAAAATTAGTTTGCTAAATGACTTGCTACATCCAAAGATTTTTTGATCCACATAGCATACTTAGTTTGCCTATATTTTTGAACACTGCCGATATGACAAATAGAAGTACTTACTCAATACTGTCTATATTCTCGGCAGAGTTGCAATTAGCTGATCACATAGGCATTTCTATAAAGACAGTATTTAAATGAACAAACTTCCTCCCCACTACATGTCGCAATTCATACCTTATGAATTAACATAAGTCAGTTCTCTCAACTTGTTCGAACCCCAATAAGGAAGTACTTACTCAATATTGTCCATATACAAGTATTTTACTTGGTACCTGTCAATCTATTTCTAGCTTGTGACCATTAAGGAGGAGAGATTTAGTAAGATTGACATTATACATACAGAAAAATCGATTTGTAAGATTGACATTATATCTAGCTTGTGACATTATACATACAGGAAAATCGATTTGTAAGATTGACATTATACATACAGAAAAATCGATTTGTAAGATTGACATTATATCTAGCTTGTGACATTATACATACAGGAAAATCGATTTGTAAGATTGACATTATGCATACAGAAAAATCAATTTGTAAGATTGACATTATATCTAGCTTGTGACATTATACATACAGGAAAATCGATTTGTAAGATTGACATTATACATACAGAAAAATCGATTTGTAAGATTGACATTATATCTAGCTTGTGACATTATACATACAGGAAAATCGATTATTGAGAATACAGAAAAATCGATTATTGAGAAAGGCTTGCGACTATCAAGCAATCATCAAAGAAGAGAAAAACATCAAAGAAGAGAGAAAAACATTAAGGAGGAGAGATTAAAGATTAAATGACAACTAGTAAGGAGGAGAGATTGTGAAATTGCAAATACAGCGAAGTACTATACTATATGACTATTACAGTACGCTGACTATTATACTACTCTACCTATTCTTCACAGCTTTTAAAATCATCAGATGAAGATGCTTAATCAATTCGATTAAGAATAATATATATTTTCTTTATCTTGCTTAAGCTACTTCAGATCATACAATGCAAGAAACATATTCTTAAGGCAATATTATCAATTGCCTAAAACCATTTCAGTTATTGCTTTGTATTTGTTCTTTCATTTATTGAGTCTGTAAATACTTAGCAATAGATGACTATACATACGCTATCGCTTGTAAGTTCAACCTAGGGCATGCCTTGATATAAAATGAATATTCATTAGTGGCATGTTATTACTAAGGATTGAACAACTGCTTTAAAGAGCTGTATGTATAAGTCAATTGTAGTAATGGCCCCAAGCAAATAGGAGGAGATTGTTAGGAATATGCCTGTAAATCAGCTAATATATATGTATGTATATTCCAACACAGTGATTTACTTGTTCCCATTACAACGCATGTTTCACAAGTGGCTAAAAGGGCTGCGTACCGGTTAGTGTGGCAGCTTGTTGAAACAATGCATAGGTCATTAGACTAGGAAGTCTTTGTACATATCCGAGTCTTTGTCCTACCAGATTGATGACAACTTTCATGTGGATTAGCTCTTCAATTGCCAGCTGACGTGACCATCGGCAAATGTCTCACTAGCAGACATTTCCTTTAGCTATGACTGCCTATTAGCTATCTCTACAATCAGCAGTTCTAAAATGGCAGATCTCAGTATCGGCCAAGTCGCTCATCAGAACAACTGCAGAGAAGCTGATTATTCAAGAGGAACATCATGATTATCCGCGATCTCTACATCAGCAGTTCTATAATGGCAGATCTCAGTATCGGCCATGTCCCTTATCAGAACAACTGCAGAGAAACTGTAAGATCACGAGAAACATCGGTCGTCACTCAACACGCTACAAGTCAAAATAGATCCGTTGCAAGATCTGCGAGAAATCCAAGATACGCATCGATGTCTGCGCCTTCACGTTTATCGGTAGACATTTCCTCTTATACGGTGTTTGCGGTCTTCAAAGCTTCATTTCCATAAAAGGCCAAGCACGGGACGCACTCCGGTCAAAGCAATGATACGTCCAAATCGGTCAGTGCATCCAGCAAAGCTCGACACGTCCAAATCTGTCCATGTTTCACGGACCGGCTTCAAGAAACAATCCTAACTGAAGGTCTTTGCCCAACAGATCCAAAAATGTACTCTGCTGCATTATGAGATTCAGATCACCAACGGGCATAAACCTATTCAATACATCAACGGTCACCTCTTCTTCTCCAACCTATATAAGAAGACTCTCATTATCATCTCAAAACAGAGCAAGAAGTGTATGCTTATGCTTGAGAAAGGTTGTTATTGTTCTTCATTTACTCAATCCAGAACCACACCATCAGAGTGAGAAAACACAAGTGTAAGAACAAACACTTTGTGAGAGAGAGAAAAGAAATTCCAAAGGCTGAGAAGCTCTGCTTGATCAAAAACTTTGTTTTTGATTTGAGTTCCTTCTTCCTTCGAAGAACTCAGTCTCTTCAGTGGCTTCACCTCCATTATTCAGCAAAGAGACCAAGCACTCTACATATTGTTGAAGCCAGACCAAGCTTGAAGATGTCCGATGAAGAGCCAGAACTTAAAAGTCCAGATTGCATTCATATCGGCAGACTTATACTACATTATAAGCTGTGTCGATTGTGTAATAAATTGTCATCATTTTTGGTCGAGTGCTTAGCACTCAGTTGTTCAAATACTTGCTATTTGAACAACTCCTAATATTCTCTTCTCACAACACTCTAACACTAGCACTTTCCTTCCCTTACCTCCAAGGTTGTTAGGAACTGCTAGAATTAGAGTTCTTATATGAGTCTTCGGGGTATCCCATCTCACTTTCCTTCTACCCCTGGGGAGATTGCTAGGATAGAGAGTCTAGGTTGATGTACTAAGCATGTTTGCCTTTGAGTAAACCTCTGCTGAATTTTAAGATAATATATATGTTTGTTACATTCAGCCTTGATTTCTCTTTCTTGTATAATTTGTTTTATCTTGTGCAATCTGTTTAAGGAAAGCAATTGATGCATCTAATACAGATTTTAGTCAAGCTTTCTTTGAAATCAAACCTTTACAGTTACTTTAATCTTAATTGTTAGACTTATGCTGTTTATTCTTCCGCTGCTCAAACTTATTTTCATCAGCTAAGTTCAACAAACATCTTCCGACTGCACGTTTCACATCTGCTAATCCATGATGTCCAAAGTCTACATCTGCTGATCTAGGATGTCCTATCTCTCTAACTTCGGATAAGCAGTCAGAATGAGGAAGATGAACTAATTGTATTAATCATTTCATCTATTCTTCAAATTATATGTAAAAATTGGATGAAATTTTTAATACGTCAAGTATAGGCTATTCACCCCCCCCCTCTAGCCTATACACTGAGCAACCCTTGGACCTAACAGTTATGACCCAACCAGCGCAAATCTCTTCGTCTACCGCCATGTTCAGTTTGTCGAGTCTGAGTTTCTCATGTCTTATGTCGACCTGGGTCTTCCCCGACCTAACGAGTCAACCCGCACTATTTGGTTACCACCTCATGATATCATCGCAGCTTCATACACACCACTGGCAGAAAGTCCTCGCAGCAACCTTATTGATGCTCCTCCCGCAACCTCGCCTCACCCAACCTTGGCGCGCCACACTTAACACCGACCTTCATCATCAACCAATACCCCAGGCCACAGCTCGCACCTCACTTATCATTACCCACTCTCAAAACAATATTCACAAACCTATAAACAAACACTGCCTTTCCACCCAACTAAACACCGACCTTAAACCAACATGTATAACTCAAGCCCTCATAGACAACAGGTGGCGACAGGCCATGTCTGAGGAATATGATGCCCTCCTCAAAAATGGTACTTAGGAACTGGTACCTCCCACAGGGGTCCCTAATATTGTTGACTGTAAATGGATTTTTCAGATTAAACGATCTGCTGATGGTAAAATTGACAGATACAAAGCTCATTTGGTTGCTAAAGGATTCTATCAACGACTAGGAGTTGACTACCATGAGACTATTAGCCCGGTAGTCAAACCCACCATGGTTCGCCTCATCCTCTCCCTTACGATCAGCGGGGGATGAGATCTTCATCAGCTTGATGTCAAAAATGCCTTCTTGTAGGGAACCCTCTCCGAGGAAGTCTATATGACTCAACCACAAGGCTTTGTCGACATTGATCACCCGCAACATATGAGTGGACTACAAAAGGCCGTCTATGGTCTCAAGCAGGCTCCCGAGCATGGTACACTGAACTTTGCCCAGTTCCTCCTCACTGCTCATTTCATGAACTATGTGGCTGATACCTTCTATTTCATCTTTAACGAGGATGGCATCACTCTTCTATTGATTTCTATGTTGATGATATCATTATCACTAGCAACAATACTAAGGCAGTACAGGACTTCATCACAGTCCTCGCTTCTCGGTTCTCACTTAAAGACCTTGGCAACCTTTATTACTTCCTCGGTATGAAAGTACCCAAAGAGGTTATATAGCCGACCTCCTTGCTCGCACTGGTATATCTGATGCTCAGCCAGTGGCAACACCCCTCTCGACCTCACCAGTTCTCACACTTCAGTTGGGCATAGCCCTGACTGACCACACCGAGTTTTGAGCAGTGGTCAGGAGTCTTCAGTATCTATCTCTCACCTGCCCGGACATTGCCTATGTAGTCAATAAGCTCTCTCAGTTTATGCATAGGCCAACTTTGGATCACTGGCTCACCACCAAGCGTCTGCTTCGCTATCTTAGAGGCACCATTGCTCATGGCATCTTTCTTCATCGCCAGTCGCTTCTCGACCTTCATGAGTTCTTATATAGTATATCTTGGTCAAAACCCCATCTCTTGGAGCTTGAAAAATTAGCGTACAATTGCTCGCTCCTCAACTGAAGCCGAGTACCGTGTTGTTGCAGCAACAACTATCGACGTCTCCTTCTCGCACTAACCAGTCATCTATTGTGATAATACCAGTGCTATGAATCTCTGCTCCAACCCGGTGTTTCAAACTCACGTGAAACATATTGCTCTCGACTATCATTTTATCCAAAAACAAGTCTAAGACGGTATCTTATGGGTATCTCACATCTCCTTGGCAGACCAGCTCGTTGATGCCCTCACCAAGCCGCTTCCTCGTGCACGCTTTCAACATCTTCTACTCAAGCTTGGACTCTCCTCTTGGGGATCAAACTTGCGGGGGCATATAAGAGAATAATATCTCTTTCATTTCTTTGTAATTATATTTGGTATATTCTTCCTATTAGTTAGGTCTCCTAGGTAATATTGTATTTCTAATTGTTATTGTATTCAAACTCTTTTATGTTAGCTTGTAACCCAAGATTGTAACCATATAAATATATACCCATAATCAATAGAAAGGTTATGCAATTATTCGCAAGAATTATTATTTCCTACATCATAAGGTTGATGTTATTATATGTATACTAATGACTATTTAATAATAGGTATATCAAAAGATATATGTTATTAGATATATACTAAAGTCGTTTATGTATAATTTTTTTTTAATAGTCTACTTATAATAGCTGACATTATTGATTTATAAGTTAACTAATTGTCCTAAGTTATGTATTCTTCATATATACTACAAATACTATTATATATACAAATCATAAATGCATTAGCTAATTGAGTTCTAATTTTGGGATGATGGAATGTGAATGGTCATGATTGAATTCATACGTATAAAAAGTAACCATGCAAAGTAATAATATGAAAAGACATCTTAATCTTCTCTTCTTCCAAAGCTCCCCTTGCCCCATCTAGGATTCATTCATTTATATCATGCATCTACATTCTATGTTTAATTATATCACTCCTAGAAACAACTTAATTATGCTTAAGTTTGTCTATATTTTGTAGGCAAAGTATACTTCGCCCAGGCTTACAGACGTCGTGGCAAAGGAGGTGTTCAAGCTAGTCCATGTACCAGAATCGTTACAAGGACTTCATATACGACGTGAAAAAAGGTGATTCAACAAACAGAAGTAACCACCAATCTTCTTTGCAGAAGATGTTTGGGCCAAGTTCTTACATCACTGGGAGGCCCCTAATGCCAAACAAGCCTCTGAGAGGGCAAAGAAGAATATGACTAGCACGTCGAGGACATGTACAAAGCACACAATGGATTCAATCAACGTCGTTGAGCAATAGGAGCGTACGGTATGTACTTTTACATTATTTTTCATAATCTTTATGTTAATAGTTAAGGTTATACATATTTATATTTTTTTCTTACTTATTGTATAAATCATGCTAAGTAGCCATGTTGATGTTATTAAATTCATAGTTTCAGTTTAATATAATTTTTGTAAAATTCATGGCTTTAGTTTAATTTTTGTTGTTGTATTTATATGTCAAAAACATGTAGTGTGTTTAGGGTTGGATCGGGGGTCTTAGGAAAAATATATATAATTTAAGGGGTTAAGTGTAAATTTAATTTTTATCTTACATTAATTATTTTTAAAGATAGATAGCTGTGGTAGCCATGTTGATGATATGAAATTCAAGGTTCTAGTTTAATTTAAGTTGTTATATATATATATATATATATATATATATATATATGTTGAATACATGTATTGTGTTTATGGTTAAATGGGTAGTCTTCGTGTAACTAATTAGAATTCAAAGGATTTAAGTATAAATTTAGTTCTTTCTTATATTACTTGTTGTTTGGATCCGTGTTTAACTAATAGTAATAATGATTGTAGACTCAAGCATACGGTCTCTAGGTCAAACATCCTTATTTGTCAGCATGCACACCACCCCGGGTGCTCCCAATCAACCCCATAGTGGGTTGATCAAAAGAAAGTCTGCATATGTAAGTATCAAATTGCTTAATTCTATTAAATTGAAAATATGTATTAATTATGTATAGTGTTTTAATATTGTTCTTGTTTTTTTATGATAGACTCTCTATAAGACAGCTGTAGACACAGGGGCCGCCGAGGGACTCTTGTAGATTACTGGGGGGGTCCGTTCCATGGAGCCCTGAGATATGGCGGTCCGTCATTTTATTTCTCAAAGACAGAAGAAGAGAGGACAGATGATAAATGGAATTGGCGATCATGATGGAGCCACGCTCAATCTGCCACCCACAACCATTTCTTAAGGTTCCCCATCGACGATATGATCTCATCCTCGCAAGATGATGTTCAGCGTTCGCTCTTCTAGGAAAACGAAAGATAAAAGAGCAGTCGGCGTAGCAACAACAAATAATCGAGCACATGCACGCCTTCGTGCAACAGCACCAGCCACATCCCTCTTCCTCCACCCTTATTACCCCTTCCCCTTATACTTTAATACGATATTCTTTCAAGACCCTCCTAACTTAGGGGATAATTGAAATTGTATATGAAATTTAATGTAATGAATATTTGTTTTCTTTAATGTTTGAATTTTTGGAGTGCAACTTAAATTTTGTTAATAATATATAAATTTGTGATAAACCCGGTGCCCAAAATGATGACAATTGTGGACCGAGCTAAAGGTATCGAGGTCGAAATCAAGTGATCCAATGAAGATTGTTGGAGATCAAATTCATTCAAGGTCCAAGAGAGGAAGTTCATGCATGTTCTTGAAGCTTTTGGGGTCATACAGACGCTGACTAATTTTGCACGGACACTTAATAAAGTTAATGGGATGTTAGAGCGTCCAACTGTCAATTCTAGGATTTTTTTAATGCACAAAAAGTGTTGCGAACTGAGAACATCCCGCTACGACCGTTGTCCTAGCGCTGGGGAAACTTACTGGAGCCATACCAGTAATATTGTTGCCGCACCAATGGCTAATGCGTCGCGCCAAGGCTATCAGGATTCGGCAAGTTTTGGTAACCTTGTCCTATTTCGAGTTTGAGACTATTTTTTAGGGTTTTTCTTTGGTATTTTTGGATTTTTTATTCTTTTAGGCTTTTGTTTCAATTTTGTAGCCTATATTAAGGTCTTCCAAACATTGTTATATTTACGTAACGTTGATAGATAATTGAATTTGAGTTTTCACATATTGTGAAAAAATTCTCTTAGATTAGGGTTTTCTTGTTTTTAGGAACTTATCAAACTTGTTGAGCTGCAAGTTTATAGGTGTTCTGAGACTTTGGTTCCTAGTTAATTGTGACCAATAGGTTAAAGTTGCACCCCAAGGTTCTAAAGATTGGAATATCTGCTCTAGGGTTGAGGGAAGTTTCTTATTTTTTATTTGATTTGTTGTTTTCCACATTGAATTTGTGAGAATTAGCAATACTTCAGAGAGAGAATAATGCTCAACAGAGTATATCTTTTTGGTATGATTTGCATGTACCTTTTGGCGTCTCTAGTGCTACTATTTATAAGGGAATAGTTTGTAACCCTAGATAGTTTCGGATTAGGTAAACATGATGAGATTCTGTGACTTACGAATCACGGTAGCGTGTCCACCAAGGACTGTTGTGAAGGTTGTGTTGAACTAGGTTCCTACCTAGTTTAGAGATAGCTCCCGGATGGACTCTACTTTCGCGGCGTGCACGAGGTGTAGAGTAATGACCGACGATGCCCGCGAGCTACTCAAGTGGTCGGCCTAGGATATACCCAAGTCGCACTATAAGGTTAGCGAGGAGGTCGGTGAATCCAGTATGTATAAGTGTTCAAAGGGGACCTGGTTGATCATGGTCCCAAGGTCGTCTCGATCGGGTCACTCCATAGATGACCTCGTCGTTGTTCACCTCTAGTTCGCTTCATAGTTGACCTCGGCAGTAACTACCGGCTTGCCTTGTGTCGTGATGTTTTGCCACGTGTGATGGTTTGGGTTGAGCCCATTCAATAGCCCCCTACTTCTCAAGGAGAGGATTCATCCTCGAGGTGGGAAGTAAATTGCCAATCAACCAGTCGAGCTGCTCAATCATGAGGTTACTTAGTCTCAGCTCAGCTTTCTTTTAATGACTCTTGGGAAGATGCGCATCTTTTTTGGGCCATGTGCGTAATCATTGAAGAGGAGTTCTAGGTTGATTTAGACGGCGTGTTTTTTCAAATTCAAAAAATGACGGTTCTAAATCCTTCAAAATGTTGTCGTGCCAAGATCCACGTGTTTTTACGTGGGTCAACCAGACCACTTCAGGTCCCCTATATAAGCTGGAGTTTCACCATCTTTCACTTTCACAAAAAAGTTCCAAAATACTCCAGCGACACAGGCAATTTCCGGTGAATGCTTCCATCTTCAAAACTCGATTTCCAGGATACTTTCTAATGTTTTTCCGAGATTCCAAGCCATAGGTTAGTATATTCCTTCACTTTACTCCCTTTTCTTCCATTTTCAATGCATTTTTAGCGCATTTTCTAAGTTATTTCTGTCATGACCTCTGTTTTTCGGTGACGCTATATTTTTGGGTAGGGTTTCGATAGGTAGGAGTTAGGGTTTTGGCGACCTGGTGTTCCTGAGATTCTGGCTATTGAGCTCGTTCATAGGTTTGCTACTAGGTCGTAGAGGCCCCATACTTAGCCATTTCTATTTTAAGTTCTTCCTCCTCGTGTTCACCCATTGCGAACATGAGGGTTAAGCGCACCAATTAGGGACCTATGTTTGTCATGCCGCAGAAAGGGAAGGCAGTCAAAAAAATTGAAGACGGTGATTAGAAGGTCGTACTGCCAAGTGAGGCAAAGGATTTGTTGCTCACGTAGGGGGCAAATTGGATGGTTTGGCGGTTCCCGAGGACGGGTCATACAAGGTTGCTGACATTTCCTTTAGGACTTTGATGAGGAACATCGAGAAATATGATTGTACTATGTCCGCCCTATTGTATTTTTACTTCAATGAGAACTGATCACCTTGTTGTGTTGAGAGCACCTCTGCAACGGCCACCTCAACCTCTGCCTCGTACCTTCTTGATGCGCACCATGCCCTATGGGCTTAGTGGAAGAACATGAAGAGATCCAAGTCTGCTACCAATGAAGACGAGGTCATGAGGCGAGTTTGAGGACCATGAGGGGTTGAGTTGGTTTTTATTTAAGTTTTTTCGAGTTGGGACTTCACTTTCCTTTGGACCCCTTTATTTGCGAGTTCTTAGACATCACCTCTACTGTTCCCCTCGATCTCTCTTGGAACACAATGAGAATTTTTATCTTTTTGTAGCTTGCATCCGCCTACTCAGCTTTGAACCAACCATGACCCTCTTCTATCACTACTTTTACCTTGACCGAGGTAACAACTGGCTTCAGGCCAAAAATTAAAACTACGGAGTTAGGTTGTTCTCTGATCCTCCTAGTAAGGTCATTAACTAGGCCGACAAAATGATTATGGTGCAGAGCGCGGGCTGGAACTTTGTTGTGCCTTCCAAGGAGCCTTATACATTGATACATCATACCCATCTCAATGCGTATGACAAGTCAGCTAAGTAAGCCTTGGAGTTCCCTCTGGGTGTGCGGGGTAGTTCCCAAGTCAGGTTCTATGACTGGAAGGGAATCAACAAAGATGAAAATTTGTTATTTGTTGTCAAACTCTCCCCAAAAAGGGTTGATGGTCTTGAGCCGATGTGCACTTTCCCTGTTTTTGAGAGTTTTCCAGGATGGCTTCTTCATAAGGATTATTTGTTTAACACCCTTTGTCCCGACTACTGGAAGGATCTGGAGACGAGCTATCTTCTGCACGGTTGTTCCCTTAAACGACCTTTTCTTGTTTTCATATCCTTGTTATTGTTTTGACTTTCTTTCGTAACTGCATATATGGAAGATTTTGATGCTTTGAAGATGAGCTCAACCAAGTGTGCCCAGGATAAATCCATTCCGAACAGTTGGGGGAAACTCGAGTGGGCAGCGAACTTGGCTAGCACTGTCGAGGTGCTCCCTACAATTGTCGTCCCCGTCGACAATAGAAAAATACCTCTAGCTAAACGGGCCAAGTCGTCTTAAGCATTTGGTCCAGCAAAGAAACTTAGGATCGAAGAGCCTCTAATTGATGTTGTCTCTAAGCGAGCTTCTCAAGATAAAGTGTCCGGAGTGCAACCAATCAGTCACCCAAGGAACAGTCTCCCTCAAGCTCGGCCATTCCGAAGAAGACTGAGGCCGCATTGAGCCTTGGTATTCGTGCCATTGAATGGGGTAAGCGGGTTGTCCTCGATATCACCGACGACACTCTGGATGACTCCTTCGATGATTGTTCAACCGCTCACATGGAGGGTTTCTTGGGGGGCAACCTCAGTCGCGTAAGGACTCTTTCTTTGTCCTCTGTTTCCTTGGTGCTTTTTCCTCTTCTTGACATTGGGTTTCTTTTTGTAGGTCACTACTGAGATCAAGACATATGTGAATAAATTGGCCATGGCTCGCAAGGAAAGGAGGGAGTTTGTCACCCGCATTGCTGAGCTCGAGAAGGAACGTCAAGAAGTTGGCAGTAAGGCCAAGCTAGAAGAGTTTTTAATGTGCTCAAGTAGGAAGTCAACTTTTTCAGTTAAGGCTTTGTTCTACTTTTGAGTCTTGGTATACTCTACTTGTTGCCTATTGAGTTCTTTAATCTCAGACAACAAGGTAGATTTCTTAGAGACAACCAATTCATGCTTCTTGGCTACTTTTACATAGGAAGTTTTGAATTTTCCAAATTCTTCCAGCATGTATTTATTAACATTGATGAGTTCTTCCCTAGAAGGTGCATTGTACTCATCATCATCAACTAGGTGCATTGATGATTCCTATGACTCTGATGGTAGGTGCTTATGTCTACACAACTTGTAATGATGTTGATATTGATAGCTTTTCCATCTAGTGCATCATTCTTTCGATCTTCATCATCCCATTCTGCTTCTGGTTTGATAACTTCAGGATCAGTAGTTGGATCAACAGCAGCTAGTGTATTTTCCTTCATAGGAATCCTTAGACCTTCAATAACACATTTCCATAAACGTTTATCAATAGAGTTCATATGTATTTTTACTTTTTCCTTTCAGATATCAAAGTGAACTTCATCCAAGACAGGATAGTGGTTCACATTTAAAATTTCCTACATTTGATGAGCAGTCATTGGATCTTAATCTCTCAAAAGTTTAATTTCAAAAACTTGTTTTCAAAGAGTCAAGCTCTGATAACAATTGTTAGGTCCCAAGGTGCTCAAATAGCCTAGAAGGGGTTAAATAGCCTATGTCCCATTTTAAAATGTTTGATAAAATTACTTTATAAAAGAGTTAGAAAGTATTTTGCAGTGAAATTGAGTGAAGTAAAGGACAAGTTCAGAATGGCTGATCTTGGATAGACAAGTTCTATAATAACCGAGCATTTCATAGCATATTAATCTTAAGATTATGTGCGTGCATTGTTAACTCGATTATCATGGTTCATGATTAAGAATAGATGAGTGGTAAACTCATGATTTCATGTTTCGGTATGTTACTTTCTTGCATTTCCATAGCGTACATTGAACCAAAATGGAAGAGATGAACCATGATACTTTGAACCTAAATATACTTGATATTATATAGGTCCCATTTTGTTAAATTGAGCCTTTAAAAAGTGAAAGATGTTGTGTTATTTCAAAGTTGCAAAACGAAGAAGTTTCGACGTTGTTTTCGGTTTCGTAAACTTTATCGTGACTTTAAATTGATCCTAGGATAATATGGAACCTTTAGGGATAACCTTTGATGTGTTATAATTGTTGTACAATCAAACCAAGGAGTTCCTAAGTGATCGAACCAAGGAAATAGAGTAAAACAGGAAAATTGGTCCGGATGAACAGTTCGGGCCAAGGTGTGCGCCCTAGCGCGCTGTCGAGGCAGTTTTGCGACAGCTGGGTTTTTGGGCTGTTTTCTTGTTGCCACCTCCTAATAAACCCCTCCTAGGCTGGCCTAAGTCGTGGATATTCAGGGGAAGACCATTTCCAGGCCTTAGAACACATCAAACCCTTAATTATCTTCCTCAAATCCTCTAAATTTCATCAAATTGACCTAGGGTTTCTAAGGTTTGTAGTATGAGGTTTTGTTCTTCCACCAATGAAGCAGCTAGGGGTTGATCTAAGGGACTTCAAGTCTAGTTTAATCACTTAATTCCAGAAGATAATCGGTGGTCTTGCTTTCTATTGGGGTAAAGGACCTCTAGCTTATGTATGTTTGTTGTTTAATCGGTTGAATTCGATTATATGCGATGTTGTGATGTTACTATGTTGAAATTATAAATTTCCAGCCATGTTAAATGCTTTGAAATGTTGATATGATTATGGGTATGTGTTGATAAAGTGTATTAATGTTTATATGAACCATGGAAATGTTGTAATTCGATCGTATACTTGAAATTGCGAAATCGGTGAGAAACTAGCCTAAACAAAGTGTGTAACATGGCTGGGAATAAGGGGTTGGGACTTGATATTGAATTGTTTGAGATAGTTAACTTGTTCATTTTTTGGTTTGTGAAAATAGAATTCGAATTGATCCATGGATGATAAACGAAATATCGAAATTGTAAACCAATACAAAAAATAGTGTGAACATGAGATTGGCTAACAAAGTGCGCACATTTAAATACTAACTTTCAGGAGGTTTTGGTTGACTACCGATTGTCATGGGACGCAGTACAGTGATAGTCGGGTTGTGGCAACCTTAATCCGGCCTGCCTCCCTATTTCAGCCAAAATAAGATTTACACCATGTAAATTATTGGATAAGGGTGGTGTTGTCACATGGTTGCCAAGGTTGTAGGGACTTGGGACATGTTGACTTATTCCGCAGAATATACGAAATACAAATTACATGAACTACATTGATCTGATATAAACTTCAAATCGAATGGTGTTATAGGGGAGCTAGTTAGTCGGAGGTGTACCTCCACTTCTATATCCTGATATACGTGATTTCGTGATGTTACTACTTGTTTAATACGTGATATGAAATGTTGTTTAGCTCATTACTTTGTAGGTTGGTCATTACTTCCAACTGTTATGGGACAGTTAGCGTCGTGAGCATTCGTGCGGTAATGAGACTTGATTGATTATTAGTTATGCCGATTACATGTTGCTATGTGTTAGCATCCTATTACTGCTGCATACATGCGTGACATGCATAAGTTTAGTGGAATCTTACTAGGTCATAGGTGACTCACCCTTTCACAAATTTTTCCTTAGATCGAAGCGAGGCGAAGGGTTCACGTGGGTGAGGGCTGTGCAGCTCGTCACAAGATTAGAAGGTGCTTGTTCTCTTTTGGGGTAGACATTATTTTGTGTATATGGTAAGACAGTGGGTTGTTATACTGTCTAGGTTTCAAACAATGTTGTATTGCATATAAAGGCTGGATGCTTTATATTTTGGTTTGTAAATTAGTTCGATGAGTTGTGTAAACTCAATTGTATATCTTTCAGTTATGAGGTTGAATGGCTTATCACCATGTTTTTATTTTCGCAGTTGTATTATATTAAACAGGTGGTTATTTTGATTATGTATTGCTGGTTCATGCCCGAATTTAGGCTATGTGTAGTAGCTTGAATTGGGGTGTGACAGAATTGGTATCAGAGTTTTTGTTTAAGCTAGAAGCCGGGAGAGGATCCTTGGCCTAAGGTTATGTATATATGTCTAATTCTGGATGGTTGTGTGTAGGTGAGCGATGGTGGGGTCGAGAGGAAAAGGAGGGGGTTCGCATAGAGCCGGCACGAGTGCGGCAGGACTCCAAGAAAGATCTGAAAGTCATACTAATATCCCCCTTATTCACCCAGCATGTGGAGTACAATACAAAGGGCTTGGTGGTGTATATTAAGCTATTGACTAATGTGATAGCACAACAAAGTACAAATAATCAGACTGCAGTACTTGAGAGGTTGACTGCGTTATTAGCACAGTAGGGTACAGTTAATCAACAGATGGTGAATCAGAATACAGCTAACCAGAATCCTCATCCAGCTCCTGTTGAGATTATACAGGGTACCACACCACTTGAGAGGTTTCTGAAACTGAATCCCAAGAGCTATGATGGTGAACCTGATGCATTGAAGGCAGAAAGATGGCTCGAGGGAATGAAAAAAGTGTTTAAGACACTCGGGTGTTCTGAGGAAGAGAAAGTGATCTTTGCAACTTTTAAAATGGAAGACATATCAGACAATTGGTGGATGTTAATTAAGGACAAGTGGGAGACTGATGGGACTCCTCTGACATTGGCTAATTTTGTACCAGAATTCAAGTGAAACTTCATTCCAGCTGTAGTTCAGGAGCAGAGAGAAATGGAGTTCATGACACTTGAACATGAGAATTTGACTGTAGCTCAGTATGAAGTAAAATTTACTCAGTTGGCCAGGTATAACACTCATTGTGGTAGACTTTATTTTATGTATATGGTTAGACAGTGGGTTGTTATACTATCTAGGTTTCAAACATTGTTGTATTGTATATAAAGGCTGGATGCCTTCTATTTTGATCTGTAAATTTGTTCGATGAGTTGTGTAAACTCAGTTGTATATCTTTCAGTTATGGGGTTGAATGGCTTGTCGCCATGTTTTTATTTCCGCAGTTGTATTTTGTTAAACAGGTGGTTATTTTGATTATCTATAGCCGGTTCATGCCCGAATCTAGGCTATGTGTACTTGAATTGGAGTATGACAAGTTCAGCTATTTTCTAGGCTACGTTGGAAACTGAAAGACTTCAAGTAAATAATCAAATCAACAAAGCAGGAAGTAAATAGACAAGGTATTTAAAGTGGTTCACACTAGGAATAAGTGCTACGTCCACTACCAAAGTAGTTAGCTTTGGATTTGAAAATGTGCACTATGCCTTGTGTCATGATGTTTCGCCACGTATGATGGTTTGGCAGAGCCCATTCAGTATATATTATTCCAATATTTATAATAGAGTAAATTAGTTTTTCTTAGTCCGTATGCCCAGTCAAATAGGATGATTATTTAGGAACTAAGGGAGTATTAAATTTAATTCCGTCGTTAAATGACGGTCATTAAGTAACGACAGAATTGCTGACAGAAATCTGTCGATATTTAACGACAGATGTTTCCTTCATTAAATGTCTATCGTTAAGTAATGACAGTTTAACGACAGAGTGATCCATTGTTAGTTACTGATAAATGGAAGCACAATTTACGGAAAGAATTTTCTACAGAACATTCCGTTAGTGATTGTTGACAGAATACCGACAAAAATTTCTGTCGATAAATCTAGATTACCGATTGAAAGTTCCTTCAGTAATCAGCATTTTTCTAGTAGTGTATATATAATTGGCTAACTTTCCTTTTTAAGATATGTGAAAGTTTTTTATTCTTAAATATTCATTGTACATTAATAAACCATTTTCTCATTATATTCTTAAGCAAAAAAATAATAATAATAATTTTAAACTTCTTCACATGCACACATGAAAATCTATGGAAATTTGAATATTACACATGGATGTCAAAGCATTTATGGAAAATTTTAAAAACATGCGCTTTTATCTAATGACTAATAAATATGAGACTGAGAAACTATTTTAATGTCTTACTATATTCTCATTAAATAGATATTTTTATGATTTTGTTACTCATAAATACAATAACAAAAACATAGTCTTATTACTAATAGAAGTAATTTAGAGAATTAAAATAGTCTCTAATTAATCATAAATTCTTTAATTTGTGTGTGAAGTGAAGTTTTTTTTTTTTTTTTCTTGAAACATATTAGAGGGGACATAGACCTTACCCTAACCCTTATAATTATTATTTAATGCCTTGAAAGACTACAATTAAAACTATATGATGCATTTGGTGTGGTTAGAACAAATTGTTTGAACACTCGACCTCTCCGCTGAAAGTATTAACATATCAGGGTGACTTTGGTGTAGGGCTTGAACCAATGTGACTCTAATGTAGGGCTTGAACTCAACCTTTCTGTTAATAGAAATGAATAGTACTAAATAGGTTTTTGCTAAGGCTTAAACAACAACGATACCTCTAGTGAGATTTGAACACCCGACTTTTTTAAGTATCAGAGTGTTGTCTCTAGTAAGATTTGAACGTTCAACCTTTTCATTAATAAAAATAAATAATACAGTACCAATTGATTGTTGGTAAGTGAATTTCTTCTTATATTGATCTCACCATTAATTGCTCTTACATAAATTCTTTCACTTTTCGGAAGAGAAACTATTAGTACAATAATTTGAGCGCATATTATGAGGCAATGTATATTAGTGCTGAAATAGAGGGAGTTATCAAAAAAGATGAGATGGGACCCTAAACGTTCAATCAAACAAGTGTCAAGAAATGTAAGTTATGATATGAGCGAGACTTTAGATTATTTACTTTTTTCTTTTGATGAAAAAGGACAAAATAGGAAGGGATGCAGAGAACAAAAATATGCTAAACTATTGTGTAAAAAATAACCAAAACAGTTGCAGAATTTGACTCTTTCAGTGAGATTAATTATGTTGATGTAGTCTAATATAATACGGACTTCCTAAATGATTATCTTTTTAATTAGATATACAGATTAAAAAAATTAATTAATATTATTATAAATATTTATATATTATGTAATTTATTTTAAAATTTATGTACATGTTGGACCATTATTAAAGTATAAAATAAAAAATAATGATAAAATGATAAAAATATTTTTCTAAAAAGGAAACTGTAGAAACAAGAATTTTTTCTTGGAATGGATAAAAAAGAAAAATATGACAATAATTTAAGAATTGAGGGAATACTATATATTACTCATTTTTTTCCTAATAAAGAGGTACAAAATAATTTACTTTATCAATTTGATCAACGTTTCGTTCTTTTTGTCTACGAAAATTTATAGTATATTTATTAAAAATTATTAAATACATGATTTATAGTACTATTAGCATATTTTCAATAGTTATAGTTTTATTTTTTGTAACTAAATATTTAATGTTTGTTTTATTTAAATATTGGTCAAATTGATCAAAAAGGTCCAAATATATTTTTTAATTTGGACATAAGTTTTACTCATTAGAATCACTAAATATGTACAATTTTTTTGTGGAAAATAATGTGACATCTTATTATTATTATTTTTTTTAATCTAGCGTAAAGTTTGTAAGATATAAAATAAGATGACACATTTTACATGAAAAATGATATAACAACAAAATATATTGACAAATTTTATTTACATTAAGCATCAAGATATGCTTTATACGGTACAGCTATAAATGCGGTTAATACTTGCCGTAAACAAGTTTATATACTTCCTCCGTACTAGATAAATATTTCTACTTTTTATTTGGATATATCCCAACTAATGTTCCTAATGACTTTTACATGTACATATTCTCTACAGTTCTTTTCAATATACCCTTAAAATCTCATTTAATATAGCACATCCTAGAGAAATCCATTTATTTAAAATAATAAAATTCAATTAATATTCATAGGTATTATCGTTAGAAGACATTTTACAGAACATCATTAATTACGTTTTCTTAATTTGTGTGCTTTGTCAACTAGAACATTTATTTGGGACGGAGGGAGTATATCCTTTGTTGTTCTAACATCATTCAAAGATTTATATATATCTTTTGATGTTAAAGATTTATATATATATATATATATCTTTTATTATTCACATTATTCAATTTATATACTCCTTCAGTCCCTTAATTATTGTCTTATTTGACCCGGTATATAAATTAAGAAAAAATAATTGACTGTATTATTAATATTAATATAATATATAATTTCTTTTATGTACGGAGAGTATAATATTTCATAGTGAGTCTAGCATTACTCACTATAGTTTATTACCCCCAGCTCACAGAAGAGATTATGTAAATTAAGAAAGTCTTAAACTAACATTTTCTCCTTCCTTGTTGCGTATGGAGTAGAGCTGTTTTGTGTGAAAAGTCAGCGACTCCCTCTCTCTCGCTCTCTCTCTCTCTCTCTATCGCTCTCTCTCTCTCTTCTCAAAACCATTCTCTCTCTTTCTCTTCTCTCTTTGCTTGTTTTAAGAAGAACAACTCGAGAGTTTCAATTCATAAACCCATCAAAGAAATAAAGCAACTCAGTTAGAAAGTCTTCTTTAGCCTAATCAAACGCGAAATTAAACAGGCATCCATTCCCTTTACGTCTGTTTGGTCGAAAACATACCAAAACAGGCCGACCAGTCAAACACAAAAAATGATCAGACTGTTTTCTTGGTTTACTTGAGACCAACTATGTGTAGTAGTGACTTCCTGCAAAGAATGGAGAATTATCAAGGTGATTTAGCAGACATTTTCCGAGCAAGCGGTGTCAACGGCGCCCCCACCTCCGCCGATTGGCAGCTGCTTCAGTCATCGTGGTCGTCTGATCATGACATACTGAACTATGAAGTCTCGACAGAGGGAACGGAAAACCCGCCTCATAATTTTGGTCACCCGTTCAACAGCCTTCAAGATCCGCTCCTCGAGGAGCTCGATATGTCAACGCCGCCGTCGAGCTTCTTCAGCACCGCGACCACCACCACCACGAGCCTAGATGATGAAGGAGTGCAGTTTGGTCGGAAGATTATCGATCACGATCAAGATATGATTATTAACACACGAACTCTTCACCACAACAACAGCATCAACAACAACAATATTAACAGTCGCAGTCATAATATATTTTCGAGGATGCTTCAGATCTCTCCAAATATTAATGGTCCGACCACGACGACAACGAGTAAGTTACCCATCTCGCCGCCATGTGACGCTGCAAAACTTAAGGCCTCGTCGTCGTCGTCAACGTCATCGTTACTGCTATCTAATGAGATGATTAATGCTAACACCTCTTCCAAAGGTTGCTTGGTCGAAAACACGGCTTTGCAGATCTCATCTCCGCGAAATACGGGTATTAAACGAAGGTGAAAAATTAACTACTCCCTCAATTATTTTTTTCTTTGAGAACTGCTACAAACCATTAATTTATTTATCTACTCATTAATACTTCTGTTAATTTTTCATTTAAAATTTCCATGACGTTTTGCGATAATCTTATGTTAGTTTTTCTTCTCTAATATATATTTCTTCGTATATGTATTAGTAATAATGTTATATAATTTAGATTTAAAACATTTACAACTTTATGTTAATTATTTTTGAAGTTAATCTTTAATCCGTTGAGATCATTATCATTAATAATTTTTCACTTTAATTTGTAATAAAACGGAAACAAGGTATTTTCACTCATCTAATTACTCTAAAACAGTCAACTAAATCAAAGAAATGGATAAAATTTTCATTAGCGAACTTAGTTTCATACTCTCTCCGTCCCAAGAATATATATATATATATATATATATATATATATATTGACGTTTTAAAGCCAATTTAATTCTAGATTGATAATTATTTTACTATGTTAAAGATAATAAAACGATATGATTTCTAAACTGCATTAAAATTGAATTTGTAACTAGAATAAAGTATTAATTATGAATCTCATATTGCATATATTTGAAAGAAAAAAAAAAAACCCATCAAATTTTCATTTGAAAGAGAGTAAATTAACTTTGAAAATTCAAAAAAATGGACTTGTGGTGTGGATATAAATACGGTATTTTGTCTTACCATGGAACATCAAATTTTGTTTTAGTTCTGTTAATGTTCCAACCATTTTGACCAAGTGTAACTGATTTCCATCGGCTGTTTTCGGTCATGTTCGCCTTTGTGGTTCTTAGTTTTTATCGTGTTTTTCACTTTTCTCCTTTATCGCTCTCATATTTTTCTCTCTCTGTTATTTTTTCATTTAATTATTACCTAATCACGAACCAAAAAGCGAACCGTCAATCTAAACAGTCAAAATTTCATGCTAACGAGTCTAATTTATACAAGAAAATTTGGTTTTTAAGATGAGAAGCAAGCTGTCAACATTACCAAAAAAAAACATGCACAATCTTTATGCACTGGGTTTCAATCAACAAGAAAATCTAGTTTGAACTGTTGTTCATAGTTATGATCAGACTTTGCTTTCTCATTGTTATCTTGAACTACTTTTCTCTCCCATCTGAAGGCATTGTCTTTTCATCAGTTTATTGGCCATAGAATTTGCTACCAATTGTTTTTTTTTGTATAGAAAAAGGCGAAAAGCAGGTAAATATATATCTTCATAAATTAAGTAAGACTGATTAATTAATTAACAATTTTATTTAGCATTTTTGGGGAAATAATTAATGTTGAGATGTGTTAAATATAAGGCGTAATTAAACTGAATTTTAATTAAATGTGGCAACACAACTTCCAGGAAGAGCCAGGCAAAGAAGGTAGTATGTATACCAGCACCAGCACCTGCAAATAGTAGACCAACTGGAGAAGTTGTTCCTTCCGATCTGTGGGCTTGGAGAAAGTACGGTCAGAAGCCTATTAAAGGCTCCCCTTATCCAAGGTATCAAAACTATTTGTGTTTATGTACTAATCCTTTGCTACTCCTTCCGTTCCAGACAAAGAATTCAGTTTTGACTTTTTTTGGTCAACTTAGTTGAAGTTTGACCGATAATTAACATAAATGTAGTGATTTTTACAAAGTTTTGAAAGTTGCAATCCATAGTATTCTTAAAATAGTTTTTAATTAATAAAATTTTATTTCTTAAAGTATAAGTAAAGTGTGCAAAATTTTGATTTGATTTAGTCACATGTTGACTTTTAAAAAAGAAAAGTGGACTCTTTGGCTGGAACGGAAGGAGTAAATTATTATCTTCCTTGATTTTTTTTTTAATCAAATTGCTATTTTTCAAATAAAATTTGACGTATATTTTATTATTACCTATCACATGTACTCAACTAAACAAATGGCAAGTGAAAAACTAGTAAAACTAATTCTCACATCGTCCCGAACTGATCAGTGTTTCTTTAAAAAAAAATGTTGTCCTTAAATGAGTGTTTTATTTTTGTCTAATTTTACTAAATTGACCTTTACTAAAAGAATGTTCATTATTAAAAAGAAATTATCCCAAAATAAGTCTCCACTTTGGTATTATTTTATTAAATTCACCTTTTCTAACTATTAAGTCCTAGCGTTCGGTTGCAATGGTATACACTTTGGCTATTCATGTATATTTGCTTTTAAGAAGGCTTAAAAGTTAATTTTTTTTAATATTTATAAAAAACAAAAAAGAGACACTCATTTGAGAAGAATGGAGTAATTTGTTTCAGATATATATATATATATATATATATATATATATATATATATATATATATATATAATGGCGCACTTGGAAGCTTGATTTTCTCCTGTTCAATAAAGAAAAATTAGTACATACGAATTATTAATGTGTTATTGGAACGTGTAACGCTAGAGGAATATATAGTAACTAGTTACCTATTTTTTAATACATAATTAGTAAGTAATGTATTAAATGAGACTATTGGTGGATTTAGGGGATATAAATTCATTACATAAGAAATGCTCGAAGGGTTTAGTGAGGGAGGGAGGGGAAGACGTCTAGCCCATTTTCTGGCAAAAATCATACTCCCTCCGTTCCAGACAAATAATCCACTATATTATTTTGGGATGTTTCATTTAAAGAGTCCACTTTAAAAAATTATGCTTATAATTTCCATAAAACTTTCAACTTTTCCCTTCACATGTGGTACAAACATATTAACTATGATAAAATATCTTTTTAATTATAACCAACTTCAACACTATTTATATTTCCTTTAATTATTAAATTTTTCAAACGTAAACTTTTTGGGTAGAACGGAAGGAGTACATTAGTTCGAGCCACACGATGCATGTATGAAGTCACAAGTACAAAATAAAAAATACTGAAAAAATATTTTCCCTTGGTCACTAATGTACCCAATCCCATCGTGAATTATATTTTAGCTTCGCACAACTGCATAATATGATTCCTGGCCCCAAGGCCCCAGCCCCCATATAAAAGACAATCACTATCCCCATATAAAAGACAATCACTATTAACACTATTTTTCAACTGCTACGCTACAGTATGTAAATTATTTGGTACAAGTAAAATAAAACATCGATAGAATACGGAAGTTGAAGAATAGTGTTAAATTGCGAATAGCGATTCCCATATAAGATTTCATATTCTATGAATGTTATTCTACCATTGATGGATTTGTACATTGTAATGCTATACTTTCTTAATTATTGCACACATTACCCATCTTTCTCACTTTTTGCTCTTATAAATTTTTAAATTTTTGAGTTTCACTTCTTGTTAATTTGATTAGTTTTCAACAATTATATAAAAAAATCCTGCAGGGGATATTATAGATGCAGTAGCTCAAAGGGTTGTTCAGCAAGGAAGCAAGTAGAAAGGAGCCGTACAGACCCAAACATGCTGGTGATCACCTACACTTCTGAACATAACCATCCCTGGCCAACCCAGAGAAACGCCCTCGCCGGATCGACTCGAAACCAACCTTCCAAAAACAACAACAACAATTCGTCGTCATCCTCGAAAAATTCACCTCAAGGCCAAGGGGGTTCTCAAAAAGGGCCAACCAGCTTGAAGGAAGAACCCAAGGATCATATGATCATCGTATCGTCTCCCATTGGGAACTCGACAACAGCACTCGATCCGATGATCAAGGAGGAGGTGGAAGATCAACTCGAAAAGGAGATCGA
The DNA here is from genome assembly GCA_016624345.1 of Platycodon grandiflorus. NCBI lineage: Eukaryota > Viridiplantae > Streptophyta > Magnoliopsida > Asterales > Campanulaceae > Platycodon > Platycodon grandiflorus. The sequence continues at coordinate 66,541,548 of CM028361.1, read as the reverse complement.
GATGGATCAGGATCACGGTGATCAGTTCAGCAGTGAGTTAGGGTTTCCAGAGAGCTACAGACCAGCATTGCCTGCTGAATCAAGCAACCAGGATTTCTTTGCTGATTTAGGAGAGATAGAGGCTGACCCTCTTAATCTCTTATTCTCCCAAGGATTCTCTACAGGTGATGAGGAGAGAGAAAATAGCAAGTCATTGGATCCATTCAGTTTCTATGATTGGGCTGCTGCTGGAAATCACAACAACAGTAACTCATCATCATTTGGAGAAGCCAAGAGGGTGGGGGGTTTATAACAAGACCTTGATATATGCAACACTTGAATTAAAAAAATAAAAGAAAAAAGAACTTAATTGGTTATGGATAAGTATTTCAATCAAGGTCTTGCTATAAACCTTGCAACTTGGCTAGAGCTATGATGTGGAGTAGGTGCTTTCTTTTTCATTTTTCCCTTTGGGCCTGTTTATTGTTACCATATACTAGTATTTTTTTTTCAATTAATTTTTTTTTTTTTGAATAGTCCTAAAATGACAAAGTTGATATAAAGTTTTGGATGCAAATTTTAGTAATGGTAATTACTGATTGGTTGAATTTTGTAGGTTCCATCACTTATTGGCGAAATTTACATACTTCGCCGTTCTAAAATGAGTAAATATTTTTTATTGACTTTATACTTAGATTTAAGAAAGGTGTTGATCATTGTATACTCCCTCCGTCCTAAAATTATTGTCCTGTTTAACTTTTTTTGGTCAAATAGAACATTTTTCGAACGCAAATTTGACGTATATTTTTTTACTTTTTTCAAAATCATAAAACATGTAATTCGTAGCACTTTTAAAGTATTACGAATTACATGTTTTATGATTTTGAAAAAAGTAAAAAAATATACGTCAAATTTGCATTTGAAAAACGTCCTGTTTCACCAAAAAAAAGTCAAACAGGACAATAATTTCAGGACGGAGGGAGTATAATTTTTCTTTGATATCATTGAAGCATATTTTATTGGTGTGAATCAATGATTATTATTATTTTTTTTTTATCTTACAACTAATAAGAGTTTTATAGACAATTAGTTTAAATAATTAATCTTCTAAAAATAGAAATGAAACACTTATTTTAAAAGGTATTAAAATAAAATAAAAAATATTTATTTTGAAATCGAGAGCGTACCGTACAAGTAATGGACAACAACTGTATTCAAATGTTTTGTAGTTTTAAATAAATTTTTGGTTTCTCAACTTTCAGCTTTTTATTTATTTGGTCTCACCTCCTCAACAATTATTCGTTTTGACCCCTTATATCGATTTTTGGTGAGTTTACCCCCTCCTAACTTTACGGTTAGAAGTTTCGTCCAAAATATTTAATATGACCAAATAACCCTCACACACACACCTCTCTCTCTCTGCCCCCACGTTCTCTCTCTTCAGCACTTTCTCTCTCCTCAAAATTAAAATTTTGCCAAGTTTGAAGAAGGGAGGGAAGGGAAAAACAAAACCGCTATAAAATGGGAAGGAGGAAGGGTTCACCGTGAACAAGCTGTTTGCATGCATGGGTGAGAAAGCAGTCGATGAAGGTGAATCTTTAGGGTTTCAATCTTAGGTTTAACTAGTTCAATGAAAGTCAAATGACGTTTTGTTTCCGTTAACTATTTTGAATGACGTTTTATTTCCTTTTAATTGGTCAATAATTATATATATATATATATATATATATATATAATTTTTGTATGGCTGGTGGCGCCAATTTTCTCGCCTGTTGGTACTAACTCTTTGTAAGGGTAATTTACTTATATTAAAAAAATTGGATGGAACTGTTGGAAAACTTGTAAAAAGTGAAGGAAATTTTACATCTTGTTTTGTAAATTTTTAGTGGTTGATAAATTGTTGAAATCATATACTCCCTCCGTCCCTAAATCTTCCTTTTTTTTTTGTCCGTCCCTAAATAATTGTCTTGTTTGAAAACTTTTCTTTTTAGAACATCACTTTTACTATTTTACCTTTATTTTTCTCCCTACTTTAATTATAGGCCACATACACATGGGCATTAAAGAAAAATACACATTATACCAATATTAATAATCAAGTCAATTGAGTTTTCTTAATCCGTGTGTTGGGTCAACCCAGACAATAATTTAGGGACGGAGGGAGTATTTATTTGTCCAAAATAATGTTTAGATAGTTGAGATATTAAGACCTAAAGTAGGTGGGTTGGAGTTGGATAAGTGGGCTTGTCCCACATTGAAAAGACTGCCAAAACAAGACTAGTTTATAAATAAGCTCATTTCTCATAAGGGGTAAGCTTGTATAGTATAGAGGTTCTCTCTCGCACGTACGCCTACAAGGGGGTGCGAATCCCACTTCGATTAGAGGTCCGAACCAGTGGACTCGTGTGCAAGCACGACCTGCTGACACGAATGTCGGACAAAATCGAGCCCCTTAGACTAAGTCACGTTTTGCTATTTATTTTCTAATTTTTATTCTAAAACATAATGCCTCCCAGCCTTAATGAGACACTTAATACACAGACTTGATTTCTCCATATTTGTAACTCCAAATCATTCACCTCCAACCTTAATTGTCAGAGTAATTGGGTGGTGACAATTTTTGTTTGAGAGTTTAAATTCAAACTCGATCTCCACAAAAGAAAAACTCAAAAGTTTCCAGTAACCTCTCTCTTTCTCCTTTTGCATTGCATATTGCGATCTCGTTCTTTTGGCCTCCTCTTGCAACACTGTCTTGGTGATATAGTTCGTCCACAACTTCAATTCGCCGAAAACCTCAAGTGTAAGGCTGCTTCGGTTCTTCATTGTATCCTGGGATACAGACTTCCGTAAACCCTCGAAGCACTAACAGTAAGGGGGCAAATCTGTTTTAAGGGCACTATGTGTTACACAGGCATCGGATCGTGAAAGAAGAATTATTCCAACACAATTCCAGTTTCTTTATATTTTGAATTGTCTTTCCAGTTTTGTAATTTGTTATTTTCGAAATTTGTAATAGATTAACAAACTTAAAACAGATTTCTAAGGAAAACAGATTACATAATATGGGATTAATTTGTGTTCGTGTTTCAGATATGACTGAACCATCGAACAATGTTATTCCACCTATTAGAACTCAGGCCAACATTGAGACTACTACTCAGGTGATGTTCCCATTACGAATCGGACTATGGTCAACACCACTAATGTAACTATCCTGGTTAATCATAGTGAGAAACGGGTGAAGTTTATTGGCATGGACTTCAAGCGCTCGCAGGAAAAGATGCTGTTTTATTTGACAACCTTGAACTTGACGAGATTTTTTAAAAAAGATCCTCCCAAGTTGGGTGAAAATCAGAATCATGCAGACTTCCTTTGCAGAAATCATGTGCTTAACGGATTTGTCGGATCCATTATATAATGTGTACTGTCCACAGAAAACTGCTAAGGAACTGTGGGAGTCTCTTTACCACAAGTATAAAAACGAGGATGCGAGTGCAAAGAAATTTATTTTGTTGGTCATTTCCTCGACTACGAAATGGTTAAGTTGACAACAAAACTATTCAAAGTCAAGTAGCGGAACTGCAATTGATTTTGTATGAGATTCATGCAGAAGAGATGGCCTTGAGTGAGTCTTTTCAAGTGGCTGCAATAATTGAAAAATGGCCACCAGCTTGGAAGGATTGTAAGAATTATTTGAAACATAAGCGAAAGGAGATGAATTTCGAAGCACTTGTTCTCCGTCTTCGTATTAAGCAAGACAATAGGGCTACCAAAAAGAAATTGTTTGGTACTGTAATTGGTAAAGCTAATGTGGTGGAGCATGGTCAAAACTCTAAAGGCAAGGGAAAAACTGTGCAAACCAGGAAAGGGTTTAATTAGCTTAATCTTGGACCTAAACGAGGAATTTCTAAAAAGAAATTCACGGGAAAGTGCTTCAATTGTGGTGGCACCGGTCACAAGGCTACAGTTTGCAAGAAGCCTAAGAGGAATGGTGAAGCAAACATAGTGGATGACATTTCTAAGGACGTATCTGATATTAATCTTGCAGCGGTAATCTCCAAGGTGAATTTGGTGGGTTCAAACCCAAATCAGTGGTGGATTGAAACCGGTGCTACTAGACATGTGTGCTCCAATAAGTAATGTTTAGTATTTTTGAAGCTGCTGGGAATGGTGAGAAGCTGTACATGGGGAATTCTGCCACTTCTAACATCTAAGGCCAAGGGAAAGTGGTTTTGAAGATGATATCTGGGAAAGAGTTGACACTCAACAATGTGCTCTATGTGCCAGAAATCTGGAAGAACTTGGTGTCCGGATCACTTTTGAACAAGCATGGTTTTCGTATTGTGTTTGAGTTTGATGTGGTTACTTTGTCAAAGAGTGGAATGTTTGTTTGTAAAGGGTATGTAACTGATGGGCTGTTTAAACTCCGTGTAATGGTTGTTAAACCAAAAAGTAATGAAATGAATAATTCTTCCATTTACTTGCTTGAGTCTTCCAATTTGTGGCATGGTAGACTAGGACATGTTAATTATGATACTTTACGTAGATTAATTAACTTGAATTGCACACCAAAATTTAAAATTGATTCCAAACACAAGTGTGAAACTTTTATGGAGGCAAAATTGACAAGGACGTATGTGACTTTAAATGAACACTATCACGTAGTGGCAACAAGTACTTCTTTACTTTTGTTGATGATAGCACCAAATGTTGTTTTGTGTATCTCTTCAAAAGTAAGGATGAAGCTATAGAGAAGTTCACTCTCTATAAAACTGAAGTTGAGAATTAACTTGACCGAAAAATTAAGGTGCTAAGAAGTGATCGTGGTGGTGAGTACGAATCACCGTTTACTGATATTTGTGTTCAACATGGAATTAGACACGAAACAACAGCACCTTATGCACCTCAATCAAATGAAGTTACAGAACGCAAGAATCGAACTCTAAAGGAAATGATGAACGCCATGTTATTAAATTCGGAGTTACCTTATAATATGTGGGGAGAAGCTGTGTTGTCAGCTAACTACGTTTTAAATAAGGTGTATCGTAAGAAGGTAGACAAAATCCCCTATGAATTATGGCAAGGAAGAGTGCCATCATACAAATACTTGCGAGTGTGGGGGTGTCTTGTGAAGGTTGCAATACCTACACCTAAAAAGGTAAAATTTGGACCAAAAATTGTTGACTGTATATTTATTGGATATGCACAAAATAGTAGTGCTTATCGATTTCTTGTGCATGAGTCTAAAATCTCGGACATACACAAGAATACGATAATAGAGTCAAGAAATGTCTCATTTTTTGAAAATGTAGTTCTGTGTAAATCAAGCAAGGAAGATAGCTCTTTTAAACGAATACATGATTCAATAGAACAAGAGCATGATGAGGATAAAGAAGAAAAGTTAGAACCGAGACGCAGCAAAAGAGCAAGGGTAGAAAAATCTTTTGGCCTGAATTTTCTAACCTATATGCTAGAAAGTGAACCTCAAAATTATAAAGAAGTCATGAATTCTTCTAAAGGACCTTTATGGAAAGAGGCCGCCATTAAAAGTGAAATTGATTCTATCTTACAAAATTACACTTGGGAACTAGTAGATCTCCCTCTAGGTAGTAAACCACTAGGATATAAGTGGATTTTTAAGAGAAAAATGAAGGCCGATGGAACAATTGATAAGTATAAGGCTAGACTTGTAATTAAAGGTTACAAATAACGAGAAGACCTTGATTACTTCGATACATATTCTCCAATTACGATAATAACGTCCATAAGAATGGTACTTGCAATCACCGTGTTGCAAAATCTTGAAGTACATCAAATAGATGTAAAAACTGTTTTTCTAAATGGAGATTTAGAAGGAGATTTACATGGAACAACCTGAGGGGTTTTCTGCACCTGGGCAAGAAAATAAAGCGTGGAAGTTGGTAAATTCATTATATGACTTAAAACAAGTACCAAAACAATGACATGGAAAATTTGATAATGCTATGAAGGAAAGTAGATTTAAAATAAATGAGTATGACAAATGTGTATACGTAAAGGACACTGAAAATGGCTACGTCATTTTATGTCTTCACATAGATGACATGCTTATCATAGGGAGTAATGATAAGATGATTAAATCCACAAAAGACATGTTGAGTTTGAAATTCGAAATGAAAGATATGGGTATAGCTGAAGTAATCCTTGGGGGTTAAAATTTCTAGAATATCAAGTGGACTTGCTTTGAGCCAGTCACACTATATGGATAAAATTCTAGAAAAATTTAGTAAGGATGACTCTGCTACAACTAGAATTCCAATAGACACGAGTCAACATCTATAAAAAAAAATAGAGGTGAGTCGTCTGTCTCTCATAGAGTACTCCAGAATTATCGAAAGTCTGATGTACTTAATGAGTTGTACAAGACCAGACATTGCCTATGCAATTAGTAAACTGAGTAGGTACACAAGTAATCCTGGAACTGATCACTGGAAAGGTATAGTGAGAGTACTAAGGTACTTAAGATATACTCGTGTTTATGGATTACACTATTCAAGATATCCAGTTGTTATTGAAGGATACAACGATTCTAATTGGATATCTAACATTAAAGCCTCAAGGTCTACATGTGGATTTGTATTCATTTTGGGAGGCGCAGCAGTATCATGGAAATCTTCTAAACAGGCTGTTATTGCTAGATCCACTATGGAATCTGAATTTATAGCCTTGGCTGAATGGCTACTCCAATTTTTAGAAGATATTCCAAGATGGACAAAACCAGTGCCATTAATTTATATACATTGTGATAGTCAATCAGAAATTGGCAGGGCACAGAGTAATATGTACATTGGTAAGTCTAGACATATATGTCAAAGACATGTACCATTGGATAACCACTCTCAACTGGTACTATCTCTATTGACTATGTGAATTCAAAAGATAATTTAGCAGATCCATTAACCAAAGGGTTAAACATAGAGGTAGTTGTGAAATCTTCAAAATGAATGAGATTTAAGCCTCTAGAAAAATGAGTTGATATAATGGAAACCCAACCTAGTTGACTAGAGATCCCAAGATCTAGATTCAAAGGGATAACCTAATAGTAAAAAGGCACGCAGTATCACTTGTCCATTTCGGTAATAGTGATGTCCGTAGGTAAAAGGATAAGCAAATGACTTTTAATGTTTCTTATGCGTTGGAAAGCCGAGCAGAGTAAAACGGGTTACTCTTAATTAAGAATCACCTATGTGAGAGAGAAGTGGGATCTCGTTGAAGGGAATTGTGAAAGGCTCAATTCTTAGATCCTCTCATAGAACTAGGCGTATGTTCAAGGCCATGAATAAACTTAACTATGAGAATTGAATTGTGTTAGGAAGATTCCTGTGTGAAGTATGTGATCGTTTATACAAAAGGCAGAACAGTTCAAAGACATCGCGTGTACTAGTCAGCTAGTAAAGTAAACATACTTTTACAAGGGAAGGTTCAAAGGGTAACACCTACCTATCCTATGCAGGTTTCAACTGCTAGAATTTATCATCAAATCTTCATTAATTTTCTTTATGTGGGGGATTGTTGGAAAATTAGTAAAAAGTGAAGGAAATTGTACATCTTGTTTTGCAAATTTTTTAGTGGTTTGTTTGTCAAATGACAAAAATAAATTATGAAAATGTGTTCTACTCAGTGAGAACATCAAAATCCTATATTTATTTATCGAAAATGATGTTTGAATGATTGAGCTATTAAGACCTAAAGTAGGTTGATTGGAGTTGGATAAGTGGGCTTATTCCACATTGGAAAGAAAGCAAAGATAATGTTAGTTTATATATAAGTTCCTTTCTCATAAGGGGTAAACTTGTATAGGATAGAGGCTCTCTCTCTCTCTCGCACGCATGTATGGGGTACAAATACCGGTTTGATTTGAAGTCCGGACTAGTGGACTCGTGTGCAAGTGCGACTTGCGGACACAAATGTCGAACAAAATCGAGCCCCTTAGACTAAGCTACGTTTTGCTATTTATTTTCTGATTTTTATTCAGAAACGTAACTCCTCCCAGCCTTAATGAGAGACTTAATACTCAGACTTGATTTCTCTAGATTGTAACTCTAAATCATTCTCCAACCTTAATTGTCAAGGTAATTGGGTGGTGACAGTTTTGGTTTGAGAGTTTAAATTCAAACTCGATCTCCATAAAGGAAAAACCCGAAAGTTTCCAGCAACATCTACCTTTCTCCCTTTACAATGCATATTGCGATCTCGTTCTTTTGGCCTCCTCTTGCAACATTGTTTTGGTGATATAGTTCGGGCACAACCTGATCAATTCACCAGAAACCTCAAGTGCAAGGCTCCTCCGGTTCTCCATTGTATCCTGGGAGACAGATGTCCGTAAATCCTCGAAGCACTAACGGTGAGGGGGCGAATCTGTTTTAAAGACATTGTGTGTTACATAGGTCTCAGATCGTGAAAGAAGAATTATTCCAAAACAATTCCAGTTTCTTTATATTTTGAATTGTATTTCCAGTTTTGTAATTTGTTATTTCCGAATTTTGTAATAGATTTTCTAACAGGAACTTCTAACGTTAACGTCAGGAGGGGGCAAACTGACCAAAAAAATCAATATAAGGGACCAAACGATTAAAGTTTGAGAAAGTGGGACCAAAATAATAAAAAACTAAAAGTTGATGGATCAAAGATATATTTGAATCTATTTTGAATTCAGTATTTGTTCTGAGCTTTATCTAATTTCTTTCCTTCTTAATTATGAGAGAAAGTGGGGTGGAGATGTAATTAGAAGGAAAGGAAAAGGAAAAGGGAGTAATGGAGGATGATTGGGTGGTGAAAACCCCATGAAGAGTCCCACATTCCTTTTGGAATATTGGGGGGATGGGACAGAAAGCTTGGGAACAGAAGATTTGAACAGTAAAATCAAGTACATCTATCAGACATGACTTGAAAGCTCAGTGTGGGAGCTAGGAAGATTGCTTTCAACATCTTATCAGGATCAAGACTTGGATTATTAGTTGATTATGATTTTAAATGTGTATAACTATTTTTAGTAACTGCGGTGATTTTTTTCAAAAGTAAATGCAATAGTTTTTTGTAACTGGCAGTGAATCCTACAGATTTGACCGTAGACGCTACTCTTTTTATACTTTTTCTCTTCTTAAATATCTATCATATTTTCTTTATTGGTCTGTTTTAAAATACTCCCTCCGTTTCAGATAAATAGTCCACTTTTCTTTTATAAAAATCAACATGAGACTAAATCAAATAAAAAATTTACATACTTTACTTATGTTTTAAAAAATAAAATTTCATTAATTAAAAACTATCTTTAATAATATTATGAATTACAACTTTAATAACTTTATAAGAATCACTAGATTTATGTTAATTATTGGTCAAACTTTAGCTTAATTGACCAAAAAAAGTCAAAAATGAACTCTTTACCTGAAACGGAAGGAGTAACTGTTTAATTTTTAATAAATTTTCTTCTTATGAAAAATACTTTTACCCTTTGTTTCCTTGTTATGTTAATGATGACTCCCACTTATACATGCGCTTTAAAGTAAAATATATAATATATTAATATTTATAATAAAGTTTATTAACTTTTTCTTAATATATATGTCAGGTCAAATATGAGTGTTCTTTTTATAATTGAAATGATCATGTGTCGTAGTACAGATGCAGCTAAATTTTCTCTCTTTTGGGTCTAAAATTGGAAAAAAATATTAAGTGTAACGATGATACATACATTTGACGTAATACTATTATCTAATAATAATGTTATAATTAACAATTGTGCTGATTAAACAAAAAAATTCTCATAACACATCAATATACGACCTCCTTCGTTCCTAAATTATTGTCCCAGATTATGAAAAATCAATTAATACTATTATAAATATTGGTTAGTATTTAGTTTTCTTTAAAGCATGTTCATGTTAAGTAGTAACAAAAAAGTAAATATAAATTGGTAAAAGTATTTCCCAAAAAAGAGAAGTTTAAAAATAAGATTATTTTTTAAGAACGGACAATAAAAAAAATCTGGACAATTATTTTAAAACGAATGAAATATTTTTTTTTTACGTTGTTATTAAATTATAATACCATATACAAGATATATACATTTGTACACAATATTTTCTTCTAAGATTGGGTACTAGTATTTCATTCAAAGCCAGGTCTGGCCCACCCAACTGGGTCTTACCTACATGCTTACCAAAAAGAAAGAAGAGCCGGCGTGCTTTGATGAGAGATCAGGCCTCGAGGTGTTTAAACAATTTGGTGGTAGCCTTAAGATATGAGTTGATTATAAGAAAAGGTTGACTTTCAAGCAAGTCTTCAAGATAGGGAGAGAGACGAGTGGGATTTCTTCCTAAATAACCTAATCAAATCCCCTATAATTTTATTTGGCTTAACTTATTCCAAAATAATTTATATAGCTTTTTTTTACTTATAAACCCGAAAATATCTTTATTTTTTGAACGACTCAATGCGTAATTTAAACTATTCACAGAGTCGTTTAAATCATTCACGGAGTCGTTTAAACAATTCACGACGTAGTTTAAACGATTCACGACGTAGTTTAAACTATTTACGGAGTCGTTTAAACCATTCACGGAGTCGTTTAAACCATTCACGGAGTCGTTTAAACAATTCACGGCGTAGTTTAAACAATTCACGGAGTCGTTTAAACAATTCACGGGGTCGTTTAAACGATTCACTGGGTTGTTTAAACGATTCACGAGATCGTTTGAACAATTCACGGAGTCGTTTAAACAATTTACGGAGTCGTTTAAACGATTCACGAGATCATTTAACCGATTCAAAGTGAGACGATGGGAGGAAGATGGAGGAAGACAAAGATAGGGCTTCATGGTAGTAAATGGGAAGAAGACGGAAGAAGACTTACCAGATCCATGGCAATACAGGGAGACGATGTGGTTAGAGACGAAGGAAGACGGCGACGATGTGGTCGGAGATGGGAGGGGGAGACGACGACGATGGGAGGAAGATGACTGTGGTTTGATAGAGGAAGCCGATATTTGAGAGAGAGTGAGATTGAGTTAGGTTTTAAGGGCTTTGGGGGTATTATAGGAAGTTTATGTTAATTTTTAGTCAAAGGTCATATAAATTATTTTATCGGGTCAAAAGGTCATACTTAATATATACCACGAGATATGATAGAAGCTTCGGCCTCCGGGTTCCTCAGCTTTCTGTATTTAGGATCCAAATCTATACATGTGTATATTAAAGTTGACCAGGAGGTTAGTCTATCCTACTTTTTTTTAATCTTGATTTACATGTATTTCACTTTTTGACTTATCCGTGATTTCATTAGGTAATAGCTTTAGTTAGTTACTATGATTATGATATAGAGTATAACTACTATAAATATTAATATATATATATATATATATAGAGTATAACTACTAGAAATATTTATATGTATATATGAAATATAGTTAATAGATAATTTATAATAATAGTTGTTATGAGACTTTTGTATGTTTACATGGCAATTGATAAGGCTAGGGGGTCAATAGTTTAGAAAATTCTTTTTTGGTTTTTTAAATAGGAAAATTATATTTTTGACCATTGTACAAATCGAGAATAACTGATTTGACTAACGTACTTTTAATATCCAAAATGTGATCAAAGTACTAACGATTTGAGTGTGATGTGATCTTTGCAGTTAACGTTCCATCCAATTTTTTAACTGTTGTTAATGTCTCATCCATTTTTTAACGGAGCTGACGACATAGACTATGTGGGCCTCTATCTCGTATAAATGGTTGCTTGCGTGGATTATGTGTGCTTAATTACATTAGCAACCCCGTTAAAAAAATTGATGAGACATTAATGGCCGTTAAAGAATTGGATGGACCGTTAACGGCAAGGACTACATCGCACTCAAATCATTAGTACGTTGGTTACATTTTGGATATTAGAAATACGTTGATCAAATCGGTTATCCCTAATTTATACGAAGGTCAAAAATATAATTTTTCCTTTTAAATACTTGGTGAAAGTTTACCGCGGAAATATTCAGTTGACTAATTTCCCTAAGAAATTCAGTCAATACAAAGAAAAATCTTTTAAATCACTTGAAGTATAAAGGGAAAGAATTGAGCCAACAATATAAAAGATTAGTTTGATGTTAACTGTGACTGATGTATGTTGTAAGTTGACTATGATTTAGTAAACTAAAGTTGCTTAAGCTTAGCAACTCAGTGAACTTAGAAACTGAATAAAGTAAAGACATAGGATTTAAAGTGGTTTACAGTTTAAATTGATACGTCCACTACCAAGTTGATCAGATTTGAATTTTGATTTACACTAATTAATATTATTAATAATCTAAGTGATCACTAATGGATCTGTGTAAAAACAAGACATTTGTTTAGGAGAATGGATGTTCTATAAATAACAAATCAAACTCGTGCAATCAAAGATCCTTCAAAATTAGGTAGTTGAGAGAGATAACAATACAATGATTGAAAATAAAAACTAAGTACTAGGCGAATGAAATAAACGATAAAGACTCAAAGTAAATGCTTTTGATGACAGAGGCACAAAGTATTCTTGAACTGTTTATGATTGCTTGAATGCTCCAGTGAGTTCTTCTTGAGACTTCCATGACTCTAAATAGACAGGGAGTAGTTTTTAGCCGTTGGAAGGTTTTGTTTGACTTGTACTACATGTTTTCAGAAAACGACGAGAGGAGTCAAGTCAGACAGTAAAGAACCCTTAAATGCTATAGCTGACTTACTAAAAAAGACAGCAAAGCTCAAAAAGTAAATTGCAGAAATACAAACAGAAATCATGCTGGTTTTGTTATTAAAATAAACATTAGAGTAAACGAGTAATGTTATGAGTACCTAAAGAGTACTAATTTTTTTGCACCAAATAATGTGTCAGCTGATGTGGCAGCTGATGTGGTACAAAAAACAAAAAACAAAATTATAATTAATGCATTACATCAGCTGTCACATCAACTAACACATCATTTGGTGTAAAAAATTTAGTACTCTTTAGGTACCGATAAGATTACTCTAAACATTATAGAGAGCATTGACGCATTTATAAGTAAGAGGAGATTTTTCAAGGAAGCTTCTAACTATTATTAGTCAACAATTTCTTAAATAAATATTTAAGAAAATATTAAATATTGATTTCAAAGAAAACTCTATGACTAGCTAATTTTGTTACAAGGCATATATTATAATTAAGCACGGATCTAAATGTAACGAGTTTAAGTAAATCATGAGCAAATAATGACATGGACCACCAAACTCCTATTTACATATTTATAAAGTCTTTCAATCCATTACAACGAAAGAGGGGCTTTAACAACATTTTTTGTATAACGTTTAAAAAAAACGTTGTTAAAAGTTAGTTAAAGACAACGTTTGTTTTGTCAACGTTGTATATTACATTTTCCACAACGTTTTTATAATAAATGTGGTTATTATCACAGTATTGACAGCGTTTAGGATAAAAGCATTGTTGTTTTCAAGGGAATTGACAATGCTTTAGTTACAAACATTGTTGTTATCATGGATTTGACAACGTTTGGGATAAAAACGTTGCATAAGGCTATAGCCTAATAAAAAAAAGAGCGGCCAAATTTTCCCACCAAGTATAAATTCAACATCCTGATTCCCCTCCCCCTCACTAAATACACTCAATGCAGTACCCTAATCCTTCCCTGAGCTTTTGTTCTTTCTCCAACACAGTTTCGATGGATTCAAATTTCTCTCCGGTAGTCGGCTCTACATCTGTGCAATTCCTTTAAAAAATTTTTTTTGTGCCTTTTCTGCGTTGGTGATGACAGCGAGTTGTATCATGTCTCACACAGGAGTTATAGAGGTTTCCGCCTGGGAGCTACCTCGCTGAGGGTTTTCAGAAGAGGAAGTGAAGGAAGATAGACGGCAAGACCATAGACCAGAAGAAGTGTGTAACCACGGTATGCAATTTTTCCCTCTGTCTCTTTCTTTTTGAATCTTTCTATGTTTTAGGGCTTTCGATTTATTTCTATATAAGAGTCCCAATCCCAATTTATACATTTTTCTCTATTTTAATCTCTATATATAGTTTTCTATGATTATCTCTCATTCCCCTTGATTGTGCATGTGTGTATGTGTAATTTCTAGTTTATTCCATCTTGAAATCATTTTGGTTATACATTTCTCCTGTTGCCCAAAGTCCATTTTTTTGGGCCTTTTTCCTCCCCTAGGGTTGCTTTGCGTGGTTATGAGAGTTGGTACAACATATAAACATTGAAAATGAATGCTGGTCAGCAGGGGTCTGTATATAACTTATCTGAAATTAGTTGTGTGTGGCTACTGTATAAATTACCCTAGACATTTTGTCTTCCTTTATATGGGAAGAGGGTGGAAATCTTATTAATATGTCCAAGCTATTAGTGATTTGGTTATGTACCCTCTGGCTTTTTGAGAATGACAAGTTGTGCTCTCTCTTTCTCTCTCTCTCTCTCTCTCTCTCTCTCTCATGGATAGCTTTTCATATTTATAATTTGTGGAAGGATTATTGCAATCAGAAAGACAACGAGATGATGATTCTGAAAGGAAGTACACAAAAACCCTAGAATCAAGTGAAGAGAAGCATTTAAATTTTGAAGAAACTGAAAGAAAAGTACATCAACTTCAAATAATCTTTGAACATGTATCACTTCTACAAAACCTTTCTGATTTTGATCTTTGAAGTTTAGATATACTATTATCGAAGTATATCAAGAGAATAACTAAATTCTTTGTGTTCCAAAGAAGTACATAAAAAATAAGATAGATCAAAGGCTTAGCATAAGCGTTAGCTTTTCTTTTGGTGACAAACAACTATGTGAGCTTAATCCTTTTGTTTTGCATGCGGTATACCTACTCTTGCACATTATAGTCTAGTCAAGTGTAAATGACTATATCAGTGTTGCTTTTTGTTCTATCAGAAAGTTGCAGTGTGTGATCTTTTGCTGAACGTGAGTGCTATTGTAAGAGCATGGCCAATGATTAACCTGTCCATGCAAAAGTTAAGTGTCAAGCTCCTAGAACAATAGTGAATTCAGGGCTGATAAATTTTTTTGAGACTGAAGTTCAAATATGATCCATATATAACTGCTACATCATGACAACTTCATTCTCGCTCTAACAAGCAGCACCATGATCAGCATTAGAAGAAATCTTCACCCAAACAACTAGAGAATTACGGTGGTGGGGGTACAATTGGAGAATATACATGGTCACATAGTCCATAGCTATTCTAGGATCTCTTTATATGCAAATAGAAATGTGAACATGTATGCTAGTACTTTTAAATGTTTGCTTGCAAGTCTTATTGTAGATATCTTGCCAAGGTGTAAACTGCAAGTAGTGTGTAAGTATGTTACTCTTGGCCATGGTTTGGATAAGACTGGCAGCTTTGAGTCTCCACATCTCGTTTTCTATTTTTGTTTTTTTTTTCTTGATGAGATAGGAAAAGTTGAAGCCAGTTGATTCCGTGTGTTACTTGTTAATTTACCGAATGCTGCTATGTGTAATCTGCATGTTACAAGGGAATCTAACTTCACAGGGACTGCATGACTCCTTGCCAGCAGCCTCAGGAGACACCTAGCTGGCTAAGTTTAATGAGGTCTTATGAATTCAATAAGACAATTATGCGGATTAGCTTTGGTTTCAAAAACATGTTGAGGGCCTTGAGGCACCCACATTCTTGGGTCTGAACCTATAAACATTTTTCTGGTCCACAATCCGTTAAACGCCAAGCATTAGGATCTGCTTGGTGCCTCTATTTTCTTTCTAGGTAAGGGTTGATCAAGTGCATGCAGGCAACATCTCAATTCAAACCTCCAAACCGCATGCTTGTACTTTTAAGCAGACAAATTTATCTTTGAAGTGAAAATTATTAACTCCATAGCTTCTCTGGTATCTAGTTGTTTGTAAATCAGGCAGATGGGAAGTGTTAAGAAAAGAAATAAGTAAATAGAAAATGAAAATGAGACCAGAAGAAAAAAAGGAGAATAAGGTGCAATAAACTACTTCAAATCCGTCTTAGTTCCTGATATAGATATTTGCAATTAGCTGCAGGAGTTAATTCTATCTAAGTTCAGCTTCAATGTCTCCATATGTCATTTTGACTAATGCCACATATATCTAGTGTGCCTCAGGATGATATACAACATGTCAGACCAATTTTTGGAGCTGAAAAGTATGTTGTGTGCCTCGTCCAATTCGAGTTCAACCTCAGGACTCATTATTAGAGATGATTTCGGTGATGCTACGTCCTCTTCCTCCGATACTACATCCACCGACTATGATTTCACTTTCCCACTAGCTTTACGCGTACCGGCATCAAAGCCAAACAAAGCATCGAGCCATGGACCAAGACGACACCAAGAAATAGATGCTTGAATTGACAGATCAATTTTGACCTTAGGTACTCGACTTAGAATCTAACCTAATTTCAGACCAGCACCAAAGCAGTATTTACATTAGAAGCTTTAGTGAATCATCTTATAAGCCACTAGATACAAAGTAAGTTTCACTTTGTTTGCTTGCATTAAGCTCACAGGGAGTTTTATCTATCTTGATCTCTTTCCAAGTCATTCTTTCTTATATTTGTTTGCTTGCATTAAGCTCACATAGAAACACAGCATGCAGAAAATGTTAAGACAGTGAATTCTAACACGTTGACTTGACATTCACATTTCTCGCATCCAAGCAATCTTGTGATGCGCCCCCACCCCCCCGACCGTCTTTGCACATTGCTTTTCTTTATTTTTCTCTATTGCAACAAAGGTTGCATTAAATATATGTCAGTTTGTTTTGATGGGCTTCATGTCTTTCCCATGGTCCTCCTACTAAATGAAAATGTGTTGATCATATTCTTTCTTTGTGTTCACTTTCTAGTTGCCATTTAATGCTAGAAGAAATCAAAGGTGCATTGTACTATTAGAATAAGTGCCCGCAGTCTAAGGTGCATTGTACTATTACAATAAGTGCCTGCAGGCTGGAACTATCCTTTGCTTAGATAGGAGAGTTTTAATTGAAGCAGCTGATGGCATACAAAAGGCTCAGGAACCAAAATTTGACAATATTGGTATTATCATTGCCAACTGAACACGCCAAAAAGGGTTCTGATGATCTGTCGGTGTCCACGTATGCAGTTAGTCTCTGGTCAGGATGCCCCGGCTCTCAATAGGCACAAGCGTAGGTGGGACTTGTCCTCCGGTAGATACCTGAGATGAGGAAGAAGCACCGTTAGGGAGCTGGACGTTGGTCCAGCTAAAGCCCTCCGGTGAGAGAATCAGTTTATGGTAAGGTTAATGGTCTCCGGTGGGGATTCAGGCTACTTTTTGAGAGTGAATGCTCTGAATTCTTTGGAGAGTTTGTAGTTGTGTGTGTTAATTTGAACTTAGACCATAAAGGAAGGCTATCACCTTGTATTTATACTGGTGGAATGTTGGTCTGAGGCAAGTGGGTCTGCCAGATGTCGACCTGGGGTGAGCTGCCATGTGCCCATTTATGACAGTCGTAATATGCATTGATGAGATTTAATGTGGAAGTGACCTGCTCTGGTGCAGAGGATAGAACTTCCCTGGCTTTGACCTGGACCTTCTAGATGCAGCTTTCCTTAGAGAGCAAGTAACTCTTTCGCCCAATGAGGTGCTAGATGGTGGTCCCGGGATGACGTAGTAGCATATGGGCATTGAATGCGGCAGCTTTTGTTGACTTTCTTCGCTTCCCGGGGTGGAGACCTCGGGGTCTTTGGCGATGTAGCTCGGGTCAAAGACCATGCGAGCTCTTTTATGTTCCAGGGCGGAGAGAAGGGCAATACTCGAGCTCCTCGGTGAGGTCGGGAGTAGGCGAAGAGTAGATATACCCGGGCTCCGGGTTGTTCACCAAGCTCGGGATGATGACTCCTCTCTTTCGGGCTCCAGATCAGCTTGGCCACGTGTCCTTCTAGTGTCACGTGGAAGATGGATATTTTTGTATCTTCACCAACTTAAACCATCTTAATCTAGTGATTTGTTTTTTTGATAAGTCTTAATCTAGTGTTTTCTTATTTAAATAAAAGAAAAAAGCTATCTTTGAATTTTATGTCTAATAATAAACAAGCATAGATGGATGGAATCGCTTGCCTTTTTCTTTAACAATACATATTCACATGCGAAAAAAAAAAAAAAAAAAGGCAGGGATATGCAGGGGCGTTCCTAGCATTTTATAGGGCTGGGGCAAAGTTAAAAGAAGGGCCCTAATTTAATTATCAAATATTAATCTCATGTATTTTTTTTAATTTTATTTCTTAGAGAGAAAAATAATTTTTGCTATCAGTACAATTTCAATAATGGGTTCCTACTAAGCTGAAATTAGGTCTGGGAAAACATTATTATCTAGAAAACTGAACAAATTCTTACCGAATTTCAGTCTCGTAAAGTAAAAAAAAAAAACTCAATTACTCAAATCAACAATCATCGTAAGAATAATTTGGGATTCTTGTTGCTTCGCACTTCTATTTTATGATTTTCTTATCAATCACTCAGAGCTATGACCTCAAATTAGTAATTAACTAAATTGAAAATTCAATATAACTATGTAAGATGTGAATGTATCAAACTCAAAAATCCCAACAAACAATTGAACAAACATAATTCAAAATTTAACAAATAAACAAAGTCAATGTCACTTTCAATTTTTAAATTCACAAAAATATTGTAAAAAGAAAAATATTAATTAATAATGTAACAAAATTTAACAAATAAATAAAGTCTCAACAAACAATTGAACAAACATAATTCAAAATAATAACAAAAGCTTTGAGTTTGGGCTTGAGTTCAAGAAATTTAGATACTATTTTTAGTTTATATGTATACTATTACTACAACAATAAAAAAAACTTTGGGCCCCTTATTAATTTTGGGCCCTGAACGGGTGCCTAGCCTGCCCGCCCTTGGGCCGGCCCTAGGGATATGTAATAGATTCATTTTAGATTTGGTGTGCACACAAGTACAATGACTGAACAGAGCCTAATTAATTAACAGCTAGGATATAAATAAAAAATAATTAACACTTCCCTTCATTCTTCGTTAAGCACTTTGGGAATATCTATGAATCAATTTATTCGATCTAAGAATAAGTAGAAACCATTAGGCTACTTGACTTCCCCAATTGCTAATAGGACTAAGACCCGAGGAAACCTCAACGGGTTGATTCTTAACTTTGCATAATAATAAAAATTGTACCTATGGATCACGAAAGTTGATTTCCAAGAGATGGAAATAACATGAATTAACTAGGCGTAAGCACCCCGATCCACAGATCGTTTATGTGCCTTTCGCTCTAGACTCTCGAAAAAGAATGTAATAAATGTGAAGTACACATTTATATTAAAATACAGAGTTGCCACCCTCGTTTATATAGAAAACGATAGAAAAACTGAAATTGTGGGTTCAGAGGCTAAGTTACGAGATGAGAAGGTTTTACGCAGTCAACTTGCCTTTTCGGTCTCTTATGATTGCATGCTCGAATTTATATGCTACGAGTTTGCTATTCTATGTGACTGAAGAAAACGTATCACAGAGATTTATATCTCCGCTTACGTTATAAAGTGTATACATGCTTTATTATTTACAAAAGAAACAAAATAAATATAATACATATTTATATTTATATTTAATGGAAATAACTAAAATAAAATTTTAGTTTAAAGTATCTATATATATATATATATATATATATATATATATATAGATACTGTTAGGAATATGCCTGTGAAATAGCTGATATATATGTATGCATAATCCAACACAGTGATTTGCTTGTTCCCATTACAACGCATGTTTCACAAGTGGCTAAAAGGGCTGCGTACCGGTTAGTGTGGCAGCTTGTTGAAACAATGCATAGGTCATTAGACTAGGAAGTCTTTGTACATATCCGAATCTTTGTCACTACAATAAATTATGTCTGTTGAGGCTCTTAAAAGTGCCTCGATAGGATACTTATTGAGGCCTTTTTAACCTTGAGGCACATAGACTAAGGGCCTGTTTGTTAAAACTGAAAATTAAGCTCTGAAAACTGATGTCTGAAAAAGTAGAGCTTAAAATATTAAGACATCATCTTTTGACTTAAAATTTTAGCTATTTTTAAGAGATACTTAATTTATTAAGTGATATAATATTGCATTATCAAAAAATCTTATTTTTAATATCACTTAAAACTTTCATAATTAAGCTTTTAATTGGGTTACCAAACATGCCCTAAGTGTCCTTTGTTTTGAAGCCCCAATAGACTATTGAGGCTCTTTTAAGTGATTTAAGAGGTGACAACTTTATGAGACACTTATACGAGCCTCAATATATTTTTGTAGTGTCACCCACAAGTGTCCCCTAAAGCAATTTGAAATATGAAAAGGTGACTAATATGTCTATTGCAAGTACCTCTAAAAGAAAATTAAACTATTTTAACTACCATCAAATGCCTCAAGAAAACTATTGAAACAACACTTGCAAGTGTCACAACAACTAATCTCTAAAGACTGTTTTATGACTTGCTATTAAGGCACTTTAAAAGGCCCTATTCGGAAATAATAAGGCACTTGAAAACAACCTTCTAATGGCAATAACATCTACCTTTTCCTTTTCCTACTCAATTCAATTTCATGCTCTTGTAGTTTTATCCAAGTACAAGATATGAAAAATTGTAAAAGATACAACAACAAACATCTGTAGTCATAAAAACTATCATAAATTAGTCACCAACAATAAATTACATTGTCTCAATCATGTCTTTCGATAATCTACTCATATATATATATATATATATATATTATCAATTTGAAACCAACTATATATGAGTAGTCATTGTATCAAAATGCAAGGCTAAAATAATATAATTACACAGTAATAGAACACATTCCATCCATTCTAAATAACCTATGAAATCCTTCATGTTCAATATCATGGGGTTGCTACTAGCTTTGGTCAAAATCCAACGGTATTACCTACAAAATATATAAATTAAAATTAGTAGAAGTACAAAAATGATACACATATAATAACGACTTATTGACTTAAGTAATGCAAACATACCAAAGATAAAGGCAAAGCTATAGGTGTTCCAATCGCATCTCCAATCGTAGTGAAAATTACATACGGCCTGATTAACTCCTCATCCCAATTCACAAGAACTTGAACTTGTACTTAACACCAATTACGAGTTCTAAACCTCCCACTTATGTTGTTGGATCAATACTTGAGATGATTCCCTTTGCAACGACATGGTCTTGATTCACTAAACTCTTTAGAGATACTATAGCACCAACCTAAAACATTAATAAATGATTCCCAATTAAAAAACCATCAAATCAGCATTTTGTGTTAATTCGTCGACATTAACATACTTGTTATGTATATGGAGTATAATAAACAGAAATGGGACAAATTAATACACAAAAATAGTACTTCTGGAGCGAAGTCAGAATCAGCCCCTAACATATAAAAGGATGAATAAGAACAATTACCAGACGATAAACCAGGAACAAGCTCAATAGAAAGAATAGTATAGCTCAGCAGGATGATGCCCTTAAGAACACTAAAACAGCCCTGCTCATGGCGAAGAGGCAAATGAAAGCGAAAAGGAACCCATAGAAAAGAAGCCCTTCATGGAGATACAGAGAGAGACCAAGAAATTTAGGCAAGAACTTCTAAGAAAAGGCATAGAGCTAGAGTTCTTGAAAATCAAGGCCGAACCATGTCCTTTCTAGAGCATCAATAAGTAATTCAGTGTCACTGTATTACACAAGTGGCATTTAAGTCCCTACTTTATGAATTTTCTCGAACTCAAGTGTAACAAAAAAGGGCATAAAGAAAAAGGCAACAAATTCACTCTTTGTGTTACAATAAGTAAAAATAATATCAAACTCACAAATAATCTTGTAACCAGTAGCTAGGGTATTTAAGGCAGCCTTCTAAAATTCACCATCTCGGTCTGCTGTTAAGCTTGCAACAATTTGCAAGGATTTCAATTTCCCAACCAGCTGCGTAAAGAGAAAAAAAAGATAAGAAATTTACAGGGACAGACAAAAGTTCAACTTGAAGATTACAGTTACCTCAGCTCCATGATTATCAATTAAAAACCCAACGAGATCAGCACATTTTTGTGTTTGGTTGTTTCTAGAGCGCAAACCCTCCAAAACATAAGGAAAAGCTTTTGCTGCAGAATATGCTTGAATGATTTGTTTAGTTAACTCGCGCATTTTCTCTCGTAATTTTTCGATGTTATGCCCAGACTGCAAAGAAGAAAAGATAATCAAGTTGATAACAAGTTTTTTCGGGGAGTGCTAAGTAGAATCTAAGTAACCAAGTGTAAGAAATAACACACACACAGACTCAGGCGCACAAACACATGGATGTGTATGTGCGTGTATAGGATCTGAAAGTAACAGTTGACTATAAAAACAGAGAAAATAATGGTAGAACTGATTCAAGAAAACTTGGGAGAAAGTATTACTTTCGCATTTTGAAAGTTCAAATCATGCCAGAAAAAGAGAATAACAAGAACTAACAAAGTGATCTAATAGAACTATTACGGCAGTGAGACTATCATAGCAGCCAATTTCATTTTATATGGCATTGCTATTTCTACAAATGTTACCAATCAAATCTTAAAAATCAGCCCAAAAGGAACTCTAATAGTTAAGTAAATAAAAGAATAATAGAATGATGCACCTTTAGCAGGCAAGACATGTTCGATTCACAGAATCGCAAAACAAACCACCTCAAAAGAATATCTAGAACTTCTGTAACGCCCGCATCATTTGCATCATTTTATCATATATAATTTCATGTACATTTTTCATATCTCACATCATCATTTACATCATTTTATCATAAATGATTTCATATGTTTCGTGTACTATATTGTTACTTAAAAGTCTTGTATTTTATCGTGTGTGAGTTGCGTTACAAGCAAAGTGTGTTCGAACTTAGGAATAGAAGAGGCAAACAAACTGTTTTTGGCTTACAAGCCTTGGCACGACCGTGCAGCCTGAGTGGCACGGCCGTACGAGGCCTTCCAGTGAGGTGATATGGCGATTTGAGCTTGGCACGACCGTGCAGCCATATTGGCACGGCCGTGCGAAGCCATCCAGAACCAGACTTTGAATTTTAGGGTTGGCACGACCGTGCAGCCTTGTTGGCACGGCCGTGCGAGGTTGGCACGACCGTGCAGCTTGTCTGGCACGGCCGTGCGAAGCATATCAGGCTGAATGGCTTACGCGAGAAGCCTTGTTTTATTTTAAATGTATGGCCCTCAATTGGCCACGTCACCAGGCCGAACTCCCTCCCATTTCCAGCCACTTAAGTGACCAAAGGAGTGTTTTAACACTCCCATTTTCTCCCATTCACCTTAGGACATAGAGAGAGAGAGAGAGAAAGGAGAGAGTCTAGAGTGAGAAAGTGAGAGCTTCTTGAGATTTTGAAGGAATCTCAACGATCCGACCACACCATTGCGGAGCTCTCGACGAAAGGAAGCTTTCCTACCGATTAGTTTTCCGTTTTCTTCGCTTTTTTTTTCCGACGAGAGGTAAGCTACTACCCCCCTCTTCTTCTTGTTTTATGTCTCATATGACATATTGAACTTTTAATATGCAAAGTTAACATGCTAGAGTAGTGAAAATGTGATTCTTGCCATAAATGTCATTTTTGGGCTTGTGAAGTGTGTTGCTAATTGTTCTATAATGTTGGGGAACTCGATATTGGGCGATAATATGTTAGGATTAAAGTGCAAGATCATTTTCGTAACTCGTCGTCATTAGTAACCTAAAATGACTCTAACGGAGTCGGTAGGGTTTAATAATTAATGTGACCACGTGTGTGTTTTGTGAGCTCTTTGGATGCTCGAGAGACCCGTTGGGGGATTGGTTGCACGATATACGTATAACGGTATTGTGTTGAAATTGATGTTGGTGTTATATGGCTATGTGTACTAGAATTATTTGGTGTACATTAGCATGTTATTGTTGGCATCGTTATACTCCCTACTTTGGAGTATAATGCTTTTATTTTAATGTTAAGTAAACATTACTTGAACATTTGGTTGATTAGTTAATGTGTCGAGTAAACATCTACTTGAGCATTGTTTAAGTCCATGGCATATTTGTTGGAGGTGTATTGATGCTCGGTTATTGCGTGAGCCGGGGCTACGTAATAGCCGAAGGCCAATACACTGGGCCTCGCCCTACCGTTGGCCGCGGTAGGGGTTATAGCACTAAGTGTTGTACGGAATAAACGTGACCTTGGTAAGCTATACCGTGATTGTTTCTCGGGTCGTTGGGGATCGAGTCTTCACGTCGACGTGGATACGGAAAACGGTTCACTTTGGTTTTTGGTTAATTGGTTCGATGATCGGGTACGACATCAACGGTTTCTTCATTTGGTATTATTGGTTGGTTTGTTGGAAGTTGGTTTGTCGGAGGTGTACCTCGACGGTATCCTTTTGTATGTGTTACATATTGCACCTATGTGAGTTGCATGCTACGTGACTTATGTTATGAGTTACTTGATGTGATGATGATTGGAAATGATTATATAATGCCAAGCATGATATATATATATATATATATGATTCTTATTCCTGCTTGCATCTCGCATGCCATATTGTTGCATTAGTAGCTTATTGAGTTTTATAACTCACCCCGTCCATTGTTTATTGTTTTCCTTAGATCTCGAGCCTGCGAGAAACCCGCAGTGACCGTTCGTTGTTATCCGACGGCGAGGCTGAGGGTACATATGTTAAGTAAACAGTGTAAAGTTGGGTAGTAGTCCCGTACATGTGGTTTATTCATATTCTTTTGTTGATGCCGACGTGGATGTCAGGCTTTTGTAAACGTTACTTAACTTTTTTATTCCGCGCACTCTGATAATATTACATGTTTGGTCCTGAGCCGCTTAGCTCGTGGGTTGTTGATTATGTTATGTGATCGTTTTCGGATTTTGTATGCCGTGATGTGTTGTTTGGTTTTTAAAATAAACATACACTTGCATTACAAGGTTTTATGCACGAAAAGTGATTTTTAAATCGTGCATTTTGTGTTCCGTCTCACGAACCGAACGAGATACCATATAGGATCTTGGGTCGGGTCGTGACAGTTGGTATCAGAGCATAAGTTAGCTCGCTGGGATTTGGTATCCTTGGCTTAGGTGGGGGTTGGTTGAGTGTGTCTGAGTCGTTAACGACGAGTGTTTGTTGCAGGAGAACAATTATGGTTGAAACACGGAATGGAGCTGGTTCTAGTAGGGCCACGGAGGCCGAAAGGGATACCCGTAGAACCGGACCGAACCCATCTCCTGATCAAGCTACCGGACAGTCGTCAGAGAGTCCTATGAATCAGAATGAGGCCTTCATGCACACCATGCAAGGTTTTATGCAAACAATGATGGAGATGAACCGACGGACAATGGACATGAACCGACAAGGGGATGGACAGGTCAAGTGGGCGGTCAAAGAGTAGTGCAACCGACCGGGGGAGTCGGGGAGAATGATCGCAGATTGGAAAGGTTCTTGAAGATGAAACCAAGAAGCTTCAATGGGGAACCGGATCCGGAGAAGGCCGAGAGGTGGATTGAGTCGACAGAGAAAGTTTTCGCAGCATTGGGATGTACGGATGAGGAAAAGATCAAGTTCGCCACATTCAAGCTAGAGGATGCGGCCGAACATTGGTGGAAGGTTTTGGAAGCCAGTTGGGTACAAGATCAGACAGTAAGGACGTGGGAGCTCTTTTTGCAGCGGTTCCGGAATCAGTTCGTTCCGGACGTGATTCAAGCGAGGAAGGAGGTGGAATTTCTTGGTTTGGAGCAGGGGAGTCTATCGGTAGCTCAGTATTCCTCCAAATTTACTGAGTTATCTCGATACTGCACACATTTACTACCGACGGAGGAGAAGAAAGTCTATCGGTTTGTAAAGGGGTTAAGGACTGAGTACCGGAAGCAACTCATACCGCTTGAGTTGACAAGCTATCAGGGAGCAGTGGATAAGGCTTACAGGATTGAGCACGACATTGAGGAGCACCGTACCAAGCAGGGAAATACTAGTGGAGGTCAACGGGGAAATACTAGTGGGACTCAACAGTCGGGACAGTCGAGGTGGAGGAATCAGAATAACAGGGGAGCTGACAACAAAGGGAGAAATGATAACCGTAGGGGAGGACAAAATCAGCAAAGGACAGAGAATCGAGGGAATACTGCACAGGGGCAGCGGGCCCAGGGGATGACGTGTACATTTTGTTTGAGGACTGGTCATACTGAGGACCGATGTTGGAAGAAGCAAGGGAAATGTGTTCTTTGTGGGGATGGCACGCACTTCCAGAGGGATTGCCCAAGGAACAAAGGGGTCCAACAAGGAGGTGCGCAGCAGAATGTGGCCGTTAAGAGGGACAACGAGGGTCGTCCTAGAGTCCAGGGTCGAGTTTTTGCCCTAGACCAAAATAGGGTGCCCGAAGCTACCAATGTCATAGGAGGTACCTTACTCGTCTCTAGTGTTAAAGCCCGAGTTCTCATAGACCCAGGATCATCGCATTTATACATCGCATCGCATTTTGCCTGTCATTTGCATCATATGCCTGAATCATTACCATATGTTCTTGAGGTGTCTACTCCGATGGGAGAGTGCCAAGTAGCTTCGGATATTTACCGTAATTGTGATGTGATTGTTGATGATCATCTTTTGCCTGCGGATTTGGTTGTTTTGCCTATTCGGGATTTTGATGTGATTTTGGGAATGGATTGGTTGCATGCGCACCATGCCGTGGTTGATTGTCGTAAGAAGTTTGTTACTTTTGATATGCCGAACATGTCGTCTTTTGTGTTTGTTGGTGATAAGTGTATGGGTGGAGTTCGACTTATTTCGGCTTTGAAAGCCCGTAAGTTACTATCTCGTGGTTGTTCGGGGTATTTGGCGTGTGTGGTGGATAAATCGAAAAGGGTGGTTATGTTGGATGATGTTGCGGTTGTACGTGAATTTCCGGACGTATTTTCGGATGATTATGAAATGCCTCCAGATAGAGAGTTGAAGTTTTGTATTGAGTTGTTACCGGGTACCGCGCCGATATCGAAAGCACCGTATCGCATGGCGCCGGCCGAGTTGAAGGAATTAAAGATTCAATTGCAAGAGTTGCTTGATCGGGGTTTTATCAAACCAAGTGTATCGCCTTGGGGTGCACCGGTGTTGTTCGTAAGAAAGAAGGATGGTTCGTTGAGGCTATGTATTGATTACCGGGAGTTGAATCAGGTTACAATTAAGAATAAATACCCACTCCCGCACATTGATGACTTGTTTGATCAACTTCGAGGTTCGGTAGTGTACTCCAAGCTCGACCTTAGGAGCGGCTACCATCAGTTGAAGGTTAGAAGGGAGGATGTTCCTAAGACGGCATTTAGGACTAGATACGGGCATTTTGAATTTGTGGTTATGCCCTTTGGGTTGACTAATGCACCCGCGGTGTTTATGGATTTGATGAATAGGGTGTTCTTGCCGTATCTTGATTGTTTTGTGGTCGTTTTCATCGATGACATTTTGGTGTACTCGAAGTCTCGGGAGGAGCACGAGAAACACTTGAGAATTGTGTTGACGGTTTTGAGGGAGAAGAAACTATATGCTAAGTTTAGCAAGTGTGCCTTTTGGTTGGAGGAGGTGACATTTTTGGGACATGTAGTGTCAGGCAAGGGGATTTCGGTTGATCCGACAAAAATTGAGGCTGTGGTGAGTTGGAAGAGACCCGAAACGGTGACGGAGATTCGGAGTTTCTTGGGGTTAGCGGGTTATTATCGGAGGTTTATAGAAGGTTTCTCTAAGATTGCAACCCCTTTGACGACTTTGACTCAAAAGAATAAGCCGTTTGTGTGGAATGACAAGTGTGAGGCGAGTTTCCGGGAATTGAAGGAAAAGTTGACTACGGCTCCTATCTTAGCTTTGCCGAATGGACATGATGGGTTTGTGATTTATAGCGATGCTTCGAAGGAAGGTTTGGGTTGTGTTTTGATGCAGAACGGAAGGGTCATTGCTTATGCTTCACGGAAGTTGACTCAGTATGAACAGAACTACCCGACACACGATCTCGAGTTGGCTGCGATTATTTTTGCTCTTCATAAATGGAAGCATTATTTGTATGGGGCTAAATTTGAGGTGTTTACTGATCATAAAAGTCTTAAGTATTTATTCTCGCAAAAGGAGTTAAATAATCGGCAGCGAAGGTGGATGGAACGGTTGAAGGATCACGATTGCACTATCTTGTATCATCCGGGGAAGGCCAATGTTGTGGCGGATGCGCTAAGTAGGAAAGCGTATGTTTCTTGTTTGATGACTAGGGAATGGAAGATGCTAGAGGATATTCGTGATTGGGATCCTAGTGAATCTAGCCATGGGGTGATTTTTGCGAATATTCGGGCCACTCCGGTGTTGTTCCAACGGATTAAGGAAACTCAAGAGAGTGATCCGGAGTTGAAGAAATTGATTGAGGAGTTAAGTGGGGGTAAGACCCCGGATTTTGCAAAAAATAGTGATGGTATTTTGACGTTTCGGGGTAGAGTTTGTGTACCGGCGATTGAGGAAGTGAAACGACGAGTGTTAGATGAAGCCCATAAGTCTAAATACACAATTCACCCCGGGAGTACCAAGATGTATCGGGATCTAAAGAAGAATTTTTGGTGGAGCGGAATGAAAAGGGAAATCGCCGAGTTTGTGTCAAAGTGTTTGACTTGTCAACGGATTAAAGCGGAGCATCAGAGGCCAGCTGGGTTGTTACAACCTTTGGAAATTCCGGAATGGAAATGGGAGAATATTGCGATGGATTTTGTTACAGGGTTACCGAGGACTCGACGAGGTCATGATGCGGTTTGGGTTATTGTCGATAGATTGACTAAGTCGGCCCATTTCCTTCCCATTGCGATTTCGGATTCGTTGGAGAAGCTTGCTTCGTTATATATTCAGGAAATTGTGAGGTTGCATGGGGTGCCGGTGAGCATTGTGTCGGATAGAGATCCGCGGTTTACTTCTCGGTTTTGGCAGTCACTTCAGAATGCTTTGGGGACGAGGTTGAACTTGAGTACAGCATTTCACCCGCAGACCGATGGACAGTCCGAGAGAACGATTCAAATACTTGAGGATATGTTGAGAGCTTGCTCGATGGACTTTAAGGGGACTTGGGATTCGCATGTGCCATTGATCGAGTTCGCCTACAATAATAGTTATCAGTCGAGTATCGAGATGGCTCCGTATGAGGCACTTTATGGTAGGAAGTGTCGTTCTCCGATTTGTTGGGATGAAGTTGGTGAAGCGAAGTTGTGGGGCCCTGAGATGGTACACGAATCGGCGGAGAGTGTAAAAGTTATTCGGGAGAGATTGAAAACGGCCCAGAGCAGACAAAAGAGTTATGCCGACAATAGACGTAGGGATCTTGAATTTGAGGTTGGCGATCACGTGTTTCTGAAGGTTTCACCTCGGATTGGGGTTAAGAGGTTTGGTAAGAAAGGAAAATTGGCCCCGAGGTTTATTGGACCGTTTGAGATCTTGGAAAGGATTGGAAAGTTGGCGTATAGACTTGCATTGCCGCCATCGATGTCAGGTATTCATGATGTATTTCACGTGTCGATGTTGAGGAAGTATTTGACGAATGCCTCACATGTGTTGGAGTATGAACCGGTGGATTTAACGCCCGACCTTTCATATGTGGAACAACCGGTACGGATTTTGGACACCAAGGAGCAAGTATTAAGGACGAAGACTATTCCCCTCGTGAAAGTGTTGTGGAGGAATCACAATGTCGAGGAGGCCACTTGGGAGACTGAGCAGGAGATGCGTGAGAAATATCCCGCGTTGTTTGTTGGAGTCGGTAAGTAAATTCGCGGACGAATTTATTCTAAGGGGGTGAGAATGTAACGCCCGCATCATTTGCATCATTTTATCATATATAATTTCATGTACATTTTTCATATCTCACATCATCATTTACATCATTTTATCATAAATGATTTCATATGTTTCGTGTACTATATTGTTACTTAAAAGTCTTGTATTTTATCGTGTATGAGTTGCGTTACAAGCAAAGTGTGTTCGAACTTAGGAATAGAAGAGGCAAACAAACTGTTTTTGGCTTACAAGCCTTGGCACGACCGTGCAGCCTGAGTGGCACGGCCGTGCGAGGCCTTCCAGTGAGGTGATATGGCGATTTGAGCTTGGCACGACCGTGCAGCCATATTGGCACGGCCGTGCGAAGCCATCCAGAACCAGACTTTGAATTTTAGGGTTGGCACGACCGTGCAGCCTTGTTGGCACGGCCGTGCGAGGTTGGCACGACCGTGCAGCTTGTCTGGCACGGCCGTGCGAAGCATATCAGGCTGAATGGCTTACGCGAGAAGCCTTGTTTTATTTTAAATGTATGGCCCTCAATTGGCCACGTCACCAGGCTGAACTCCCTCCCATTTCCAGCCACTTAAGTGACCAAAGGAGTGTTTTAACACTCCCATTTTCTCCCATTCACCTTAGGACATAGAGAGAGAGAAAGGAGAGAGTCTAGAGTGAGAAAGTGAGAGCTTCTTGAGATTTTGAAGGAATCTCAACGATCCGACCACACCATTGCGGAGCTCTCGACGAAAGGAAGCTTTCCTACCGATTAGTTTTCCGTTTTCTTCGCTTTTTTTTTTCCGACGAGAGGTAAGCTACTACCCCCCTCTTCTTCTTGTTTTATGTCTCATATGACATATTGAACTTTTAATATGCGAAGTTAACATGCTAGAGTAGTGAAAATGTGATTCTTGCCATAAATGTCATTTTTGGGCTTGTGAAGTGTGTTGCTAATTGTTCTATAATGTTGGGGAACTCGATATTGGGCGATAATATGTTAGGATTAAAGTGCAAGATCATTTTCGTAACTCGTCGTCATTAGTAACCTAAAATGACTCTAACGGAGTCGGTAGGGTTTAATAATTAATGTGACCACGTGTGTGTTTTGTGAGCTCTTTGGATGCTCGAGAGACCCGTTGGGGGATTGGTTGCACGATATACGTATAACGGTATTGTGTTGAAATTGATGTTGGTGTTATATGGCTATGTGTACTAGAATTATTTGGTGTACATTAGCATGTTATTGTTGGCGTCGTTATACTCCCTACTTTGGAGTATAATGCTTTTATTTTAATGTTAAGTAAACATTACTTGAACATTTGGTTGATTAGTTAATGTGTCGAGTAAACATCTACTTGAGCATTGTTTAAGTCCATGGCATATTTGTTGGAGGTGTATTGACGCTCGGTTATTGCGTGAGCCGGGGCTACGTAATAGCCGAAGGCCAATACACTGGGCCTCGCCCTATCGTTGGCCGCGGTAGGGGTTATAGCACTAAGTGTTGTACGGAATAAACGCGACCTTGGTAAGCTATACCGTGATTGTTTCTCGGGTCGTTGGGGACCGAGTCTTCACGTCGACGTGGATACGGAAAACGGTTCACTTTGGTTTTTGGTTAATTGGTTCGATGATCGGGTACGACATCAACGGTTTCTTCATTTGGTATTATTGGTTGGTTGGTTGGAAGTTGGTTTGTCGGAGGTGTACCTCGACGGTATCCTTTTGTATGTGTTACATATTGCACCTATGTGAGTTGCATGCTACGTGACTTATGTTATGAGTTACTTGATGTGATGATGATTGGAAATGATTATATAATGCCAAGCATGATATATATATATGATTCTTATTCCTGTTTGCATCTCGCATGCCATATTGTTGCATTAGTAGCTTATTGAGTTTTATAACTCACCCCGTCCATTGTTTATTGTTTTCCTTAGATCTCGAGCCTGCGAGAAACCCCCAGTGACCGTTCGTTGTTATCCGACGTTGTCTACAGTCATTCTTTTGGTAGTGCTCCTTGAGCCTGGTATTTTCTTTTGGTGAGGCCGAGGGTACATATGTTAAGTAAACAGTGTAAAGTTGGGTAGTAGTCCCGTACATGTGGTTTATTCATATTCTTTTGTTGATGCCGACGTGGATGTCAGGCTTTTGTAAACGTTACTTAACTTTATTATTCCGCGCACTCTGATAATATTACATGTTTGGTCCCGAGCCCCTTAGCTCGTGGGTTGTTGATTATGTTATGTGATCGTTTTCGGCTTTTGTATGCCGTGATGTGTTGTTTGGTTTTTAAAATAAACATACACTTGCATTACAAGGTTTTATGCACGAAAAGTGATTTTTAAATCGTGCATTTTGTGTTCCGTCTCACGAACCGAACGAGATACCATATAGGATCTTGGGTCGGGTCGTGACAACTTCAATTATTTCCTTGCCAATTGAAGGAAGGGCCTGCTCGTGGCGAAGAGGCAAATAAAAGCGAAAAGGAAACCATAGAAAAGAAGCCCTTCATGGAGATACAGAGAAAGACCAAGAAATTTAGGCAAGACACTTCTAAAAAAAGGCATAGAGCTAGAGTTCTTGAAAATCAAGGCCGAACCTTGTCCTTTCTAGAGCATCAGTAAGTAATTCAATGTCAATAAATACTCTTACCTTGGAAAATAAATAAAAGAACATACGAGTCAGCTGTACTAACCCTGACGTGGAAAATTGTAAAAAAATCACATTTTAGAGTGTCCAAAGACACTTTGAAAGTTCCCTCTTTTGGTAATACAAATAGAGTTCCTGCAATAATGAGGCCTTTGATTATTTTATGAAGCACGATACTTTTTTCTATTAAGGAAACAACCAGGAAAAAGTAGTAAACGGTTTGTGCATAACCTGAATAGAAAGCATATACAGCGCAATCTCCATTCCAATTCTT
Source organism: Platycodon grandiflorus (assembly GCA_016624345.1). Taxonomy (NCBI): domain Eukaryota; kingdom Viridiplantae; phylum Streptophyta; class Magnoliopsida; order Asterales; family Campanulaceae; genus Platycodon; species Platycodon grandiflorus. Next base: position 66,508,755 of record CM028361.1, on the reverse strand, counting down.
GCCAGCAACCTCTCTGAGAAATTTAACATCAAGGGGACTAGCAAAGACATAGAGAGTTTTTTGGGTAAGGGCATTGTGAGCTACTTATTTTAAGTTCACACTGATTTGACCGTTGAAGACCATGTTTGATTCTGTCTGGATTTACATCTTTGTAAAAAGCATCCCACGTGTACCATCCAAACCAGTCTAAATGTGTAGGTATATATAAAAAGTAAGAACACTAATCAAATGCAACAATATTTTCAGGTAGTTATCATGGTGCATTGGAAAGTGACTTGAGTACCTCTTTGTGTTAAATGTGTCGAAATGTACCCTTGTGCTTCTCAAGTATCCTACAACAGTACATATTTGAACGTGTTATAACTCAATATTAGCTACTTTCAAAAGCCAAAAGCCCCATAAAAGAAACAGAATGGGTTTAATTATGTTAATCTTCGACATCATTACTTGATGGAATTCTTGAGAAGCTGGAATGGATTCTCCCCCGAGTTTACAAAACCGCCTCCGATTTCGCTTGTTTGGACGAACATCTCCTGATAGCAGATAGAGCATAACATAAAGAAATTTATTGAACTATGAAGTTGATAGTAGGTCAGTATCTTAGTTTTTATGGTCAACGTACCACTTTCAATGCGAAACTCGAGCTCATTTGAAGGATCCCCTTGCAAACTTGTTCGAAACGACCCATCTAACCCAAGTAATAGAAGAATGTAGAATCTGTTTGCAAAGCTGTCTCTGAAGAATACCTATCACAAAGGGCAGATTCTTCCCTTACTTCTAGTAGAAGGATTTGAGTTTCCGTAGAAATTTCTTTACCTAATTGTCCAACCCGGGGTATCATCCACCAGAGCTTCAATCTAAAGAAAGACAAAAAATTGTACTCCCTGTCATCGCAACATCAAATTAATCAAGAAACAAAACACTGCAGCGTTTATGCCTCAAAAACAAAAGAGGTGATTGTTTCTGTATCAAAAAAGAGTTCTGAATGAAGTCCTGGACATAGATTGCTAAGGTTATGTGCAAAGCACTCGTCCCTTAGCCCACAGAGAGGGTAAACTTGAAAGTATAATATACTTGCCGTTGGTTGGGATAGGATTGATCGAGTTCATGATGGAAATAAAGAGATAAATATGCATACGAATATAAAACTATTCTTGCTGTATAACCTGTTTCTCCATGGGATAGGCATAACTTTCTGAGATAAATATGCATACGAAAATAAACTTCAAGAAATAAAGAGACTGACAGGGCTAAATAAATTTTATTTTGCCAAAGAACAGAGTAAGGAAACTAATGCAAAAAGCATAATAAACGCTTTTAACAGATCCCGCATCTAAATTTGATAGAATAATCCTAATTTCTTTTTTTTTTCTTTTTCAGAAAGAATGAACTTTGTTCTAAAGATGAGGCAGACATGGATAGAAGCACTGGATGATAAGGAGATTAACTAAAATAATAACGTCAAGAAAATTAAAATAAAAATATGGATCCTTCTTAATATCAACAATATAGCAACCTGAAGAGCATTGCATTTTTCAATTTGATGAAAACAGGAGAAGCCTTCATCAATTAGGTATAGTCAGTTTAATTTCACATGAAAAGTTAGTGAATCACATGTACAGTAATGTTAGTACACACACAGAGAAAACACTTAAAAACATAAACAAGCACACATACACAAACGCACACCCCAAACACTCAAAACATAAACTCTCAAGCATACACCTAAACATACGCACTCACCCCCAAACACTCAAACACACCAACCCGCACACAGATACCCAAACATACACAAACACACACCCCCAACACTCAAACGCACACACACTCTAGCAGACACCTAAACATAAAATCGTGAATGTGGTTATAACAGCCACAATGAGTCCATACATCAAATAAACATTCAATAATTGCAGAAAAAAGACTTTTTTTTCTATCCAGATTGACTAAATGAGTATTGGTATGCAACAAGAAATGGAAGTCCAAAGTTGGAAGGATGTTAGAAAAACTAAAGGTATTGGGCATAAGATTGATTTAAATAAACCCTAATTAGAAAACAAAGATGAATCGAAGATTACTTGTCTTACACCTTGAAATTGGTTGAAAGAGTGAGCAATTCTCATACTTAGATTCGGTTATTTTTCTTCTTTCGGCGAGTTTGCAGTTAGTGCCTACCGCAATGAGAGTGAGTCTGACCCAAGATTGTCAATTTCTCAAGGCGATGGTCGTGCACCACTCGGAACAATATGAATCAGTTGCGAGCACGACCAACGTTGCCAGTTTTTCAGTCGATTTCCAAGGGCTAATTCTTTCATGGAAGGATTGATGTGAATTTAGTGTGAATTTGGCGTGAGGGACTATGAAAATAAGAGGGAGGATAATGTGGCTGGGAATTGGGGGAAACTAGCGAGTGCGGGAAAGGGGATATGTTTTGTGCGCGAAAGTAAAATTTTGAGGGCGTGCGAGTTTTCTCAAAACAGGGCTTCTTCTTCTTTTTTTTTTAATTTTTAAAATTTTTTTAGTGGACTATTTTTTTATGAAATGACTCTTACAAGAGTCCTAATAGACTATTTTAGGAGACTTTTCTAAAAAAAAATTATAAATAATAAAATAGCACTTACAAAAGCCTTAATAGACCACTCTACGAGGCACTTTAGAAAAAGCCCCAAACGAGGAGTCGCAATATCTCAATTTTCTTGTAGTGTGTCCTACCAAAGTGATGACAAACTTTCATATGGATTAACTCTTCATGCGCCAGCAGACATGTCCATCAGCAATGTCTCACCAGCAGACATTTCTTCCAGCCATGTCTCATCAGCAATCTCTACACCAGCAGTATTATATCGGCAGATCTAAGTATCAGCTATGTCCCTCATTAGACAACTGCAGAGAAGCTGATTATTCGTAAGAGGAATATCGGTCGTTACTTAATGCTACACGTCAAAATAGATCCGTTACAAGATCTCCCTTATAGTTCAAGATACGCATCGATATCTGTGCTTTGACTATTATTCAGAAGACATTTCCTTTTTTGTGTATTGGCTCCAGTATCCAAGGCTACATTCCATTAAAGGCCAAACACAGTGCGCTACATCCCAGGCATGCATGACAAGTCCAATTCTGTCAGCCTGATTCACGGACCAACTTCAAGACAAAAGCTTAACGGAAGGTCTTTGCCCAACAGTTTGAAGGACGCACTCAGATGCATTAATTGTTCAGATTTCTAACGGGCAGAAACTCATTCAAAGCTCCAACGAACCCTTCATCTTCTCCAGCTTATATAAGAAGACTCTCATTCTCACATTCAAAATGCGTATGCATGTGAGAGGACGTGGTATTGAAATTGTTCTTCATTCTCTCAATCTGAAACCACACCCATAAGAGTGAGAAACACAAGTGTAAGAACAAACACTTTGTGTGAGAGAGAAACATAAATTTTAAAAGGCTAAAAAGTCCTGCTTGATCAAAAACCTAGTTTTTGATTTGAGTTCTTTCTTCCTTCAAAAGACTCAGTCTCTTCAGTTGCTGCACTCCAAATTCATAGCTAGAGACCAAGCATCCTGCAAGTCGTTGAAGACTGATCAAGCTTGAAGATGTCCGATGAAGAACCTGAGCTTTATAATCCATATTGCATTCATATCGGCAGACTTATACTACATTATAAGGTCTGTCGATTGTGCAAAAAGTTTTCATCACTTTTGGCCGAGTGCTCAGCACTCAGTTGTTTAAATATCCGCTATTTGAACAACGACTAATATTCTCTTCTCACATCCCTCTAACACTAGCACATATCTTGTCCACCTTCCTAGGGGATTAGAAACTGCTAAGGTTAGAGTTCTAGTTATGAGTCTTCTCGGCATCCCAATTGACTTTCCTTCTACCCCCGGGGAGATTGCTAGGTTAGAGAGTCTAGGTTGATGTACTAAGTATGTTTGTCTTTGAGCAAACCTCTGCTGAATTTTAATATAAATCATATTTTGTTACATTCAGCCTTTACTTATCTTTCCTGTAATATTTGATATATTTTGTGCAATCTGGTTGTGGAAAGTAATTGATGCATCTAATACAAGATTTTAGTTGACATCATGATGAACTTGTTTGCTCTTACTTATAGTTGCTTCAATCTTGTTTGTTATACTTATGCTGCTTATTCTTCCGCTGCTCAAACTCTTTTCTACTAGCTAAGTATAACAACATCTTCCTATCATCCATTCTTCAAGACTGCCGATGCACATCGTCTGATACAACTATATCGGCTGTGTTGTTTGAACTAGGAAGATGACCTATTCATGTTAATTATTTCATCCATGTTTTCCAACATATAATTTAAAATAGGATGAAATTTTTAATACACGTAATATAGGCTATTCACCCCCCCTCTAGCCTATATTCTGAGCATATCCTCATGGACCTAACAGATACACATATAATATCAGCTATATAAATAAAGCGAATGCTTGAACTAAAATTTAATAAATATAATACATTTATTTACTTATTAAATGTATCAAAATATATATACACATTCACAATTTATCTAACATACTTACATATTGAAACTGATAAATAAACTAATGATCGGAAGGGATTACCTTCTATCGTTTTACAGAATTCGGGCCAAGTTCTAGGCCGTTGTGTTATATTTGATCAAGCAAGCTTGTAGCCTGACCGTTGTGCTCCCACTGCTACCGATACGAGGAAAGGAAGACTTACGTTTTGATATTGGATGTGTTCAAAGAACACTGTGTGTTTATGTGTATGTTTGCTGTGTATGTGTGTGTGTGTGTGTGTGTGTGTGTGTGTGTGAAATTTGCCCAGGGAGAGAGCGGTTTGTTTTCTCGGACTGAGGGAGAGCAAGAGAGAGAGCAGAGAGCTTTTCTTTCTTTTCTTTTTCTTTCTTTCAGTGAGTAAGAGAGAGCTGAGAGTGTTGTGTTGTGAGAGAGATGGATTGTTGATGGTCTTGGATGTGTTGTTGGGGTGTTGTGTGTTGAGAGAGAGAGATGAGAGCTCGTATTTATAGGAGGGGGTGAGAGAGATATTTTGATGATACTCTCCGGCCCAAGCAAAGAGGAAGCTTCGTTTGTGCCTTCAAAGTCTTCAGTAGCTGCCTAGCTTGACTTGTGAGGAAAAGCTTGGTTTGGTGCGTGGTGCACCAGGATGGGAATCCACCCACCAACCGTGTTTCCGGTGTATCAGCGCACCAAAAGCCTGAATTAACACTTAGAATTTTCATCTTTCATTCTTTATGCTTCAGGTCTCTCGTCAATTTTATTTAATCTTTATGCCTTGAAGTTGTTCCTTTTGTGCTTTGACCCTTCAAGCTTTGTATCTTCAGATTTGACCCTTGATGTTGATCTAACCGAAGTTGTTCATGTTTGTTGGACGCCGTTAGTCCTGTTGGATATTTTGTTCCCTGAAATAATCATTAAAACAAGTGTTAGTCCATTTATAAATAAAAAATTATTTATAGGACAATTCGTATAATGTGGGGTACGAATTTTGGGTATTTATAAAGCCTCTCGACTACGTTCGCTTAGATATAAGCGAGCGTCATCGAAAAAGATAGACATCCAGCTTCGTATGGAACGAAAACATTGGCTGGGCCCCTTGCGATTACCTGTGTATCCTATATAGGATTCAAACCAAACACAGTTCGGGTGAGATATAATTGGATGGTCGTACCTCCTTAAGAGGTTGCCTACGTATCCCATTTCGGGAATCAGACTAAAACGTAGTTTAGGGGTGGAACATGGTTTATTGATTTTCTTTTCCAAAGATGTGGAAGAAGATGTTTTTGTTTTTTTGTTTTTGTTCTTTTGTTTTTTGTTTTTTTGTTTTTGTTTTTTTGGTTTTTTGTTTTTTGGTTTTTTGTTTTTTTTTTTTTGAAAGTTGTAAAACATGTGTGTGATATAATTGGATGTGCAAACGTGTGTGAATGCACTACAAGATATGATTGGATGGTCAAATCCATGAACCCCAGGTTTGCATCCATTGGGAAATGACCACGAGATACCGTCTTGTTTGGTGTTCGATGGGATAGATTCTGAGTGCTGAGCCATCAGCGACGTTTTCTGAGTTGTGTCAGTTGACCGGCTTATTTCTAGAGGCCTCAGGTTTATACCTGTGGGGAAACGACCGAATAACTAATACTAAATGGGGTGATTCTGAGTGTTGAGTCGTCAGCAGCATTTTCTGAGCTGTGTCGGTTGAGGGGTTGATTTCCAGAGGCCTCAGGTTTACACCTTTGGGGAATCGACTGAATAACTGATACTGCTGCTTGTGCGATGTCCGATGGGACAAACTTTGTTGAGGATGGTGCGCACATCCATTGGCAATGCTTTTGTCGAGATATAATGTATAGAGTCCCATGGGGATTTTGTTGGAGATGATGGAAGTGTTGAGACGTTACCACATTTTCTGAGCATGTTGGATGTCGGGCCCTTGATGACGCTTTATTTCGTGGCTCAGGCGAGACTTGGAAGGTGATTATTGATATGATGTAGTGTCCTCGATCCAAGGAGGGTACCTACAGAAGATTAGCTTTTGCAAGGATTTGATGCAACAGATATTGAAATAGAAGCTCACACAAACAGAGAAGCTATGCAAAACTTTCAATTAAAATGAGACTCCAGATTGGAGTGTGTGTTCCTTGTTCCTTAAACATGCACAGACAAGACATGATGATGCAAGGGTGATGGATACGTGATATGATTGAAGGGGTCATGGCTTGAGCACGCATCAGTCCGTAATCAGCTTGGGGCTTGTTTGATTGGGGTCATGGTGTTTAATTGTTGGGAGATATGGAAAGCTAGATGTAAAGCTATTTATGATAATGTTACTATGAATGTTGGGAACATATTTCGTAATGTGGTTCATGAGTTGCAAGACATGTTGATGGTTTATCGCCCCAAATCCTCTATGGATAGTTTGGGTTCTATTGCCATACAGACCTTGGGCCTTCAGATTATAGATGTTCCTTTTCATCGAGGTAATTGGCTTCGCTAGGTTCCCCTGGTTTCAGCTATGTTTAAATTGAATACTGACGGTTCAGCTGTTAATGGATATTGCTCAGGGGGTGGCATTATTCGGGATAGTCAGGGTAAGATGGTGCGCGCTTTCTCTAACTTTTATGGTCCGGGTACTAATATGGGTGCTGAGATTTTGGCTCTTCGAGATGGTTTGCAGCTTTGTCGTCAGCTTAATTTAGGTTCGGTAGAGGTGGAATCGTCAGATTCTCTTGTGGCAGTTAGGAGTGTCTCTGGTACGTATGGTATCCCCTGGTCTTGTGCTTACGATATCAGGTTATGCAAAGCTTTGTTAGGGGATTATCGGTTACATCATGCTTTCAGAGAAGTGAACCATGTTGCTGATCGGCTGGCTGCTCATGCTTATTCCCACAAAACGGCTATTACCTTTTCTTCTAAAGGCTCTCTTCCTGTTAGAGTTTGGCAGGCTTTAGGTCATGATGAGTTAGGTCTATATAGTTTTAGAAAGTAGTTGTTTGGCTTTGGCTTTTGTATTTCTGTTTAGAGGTCAGGCTCCTCTGTCCTCCCTGTTATAAGGGCAAGGCTGGTTGTCCCCCTCTCATTTGTAGCTCTTTTTCTTTTATTAATAAATTCTGCAGGGTGCCGTCCCTGTTTTTTTTTTTTTTAAATATATATGATTGAAGGGATTGAAATGTGGTTGTGGGATAGCTTTGTGAGTTTATGAATGTATAAGCTGTTGTAAATTTTGGGATGAAAGTGGTTAAAATTTTGATCCTTGAGGTCGCTTGACCAGTACAGGCATCCAGATTCAATTTCAGTTACCCATGTGGTGGGTCCTTCTTCTCAGGCGTCGGAAGGGATCCTGGCTTACTGCAAATGTCACTGTCTAGCCGTGTTTCGATAGGGAAAAGCCCCACGGCCCACTTCTGTCAAATGTTGAAGGAGTGACTTCCTTGTTTGTAGTGACGAACCATGATTTATGGTCAAAGGTATGGAGATCTGAACTTGTACTCTTTTTGTAAGAGGGAAGCATGGTAGAATCAAAGAGAATGATCGTTTTATGAAGATTGGAGAGGTGCAACCCCTTGCCTGTGTATGGCAAGTCGAACGTGTGACGATATATCATTGTGTGATGGTCGGAGGGATGTAACCCTAAATTTGCGTCTTCAAACAAGACAAAGTCATGATGATCATGAAGGTCAGAGGGGTGCATCCCCTTGCTTGTGTCTTTGACAAGATGAACAAATTATGTCGTCGGTGAGAAAGATCCCAAATCTGAAGATCAAAAGGGGTGCCCCTTGTTAGCCCTTTGGCCGTGATAGAAACAATGATCAAATGATCAAATGGTTGAAGCCTCGGAGAGATTCGATTGAGAAGTTGTGATGGTGACTCGAATTTTGGTGTTTGGTGAGAAGACTCAGAAGAAGTATGTCGGGATTGACGGACATGCCCTGGGGTGACTCGATTGAGGAGTTTATGTGAGATGGATAACGAAAATCCCCAGGGAGACTCGATGAAAGAAAAGACAGAAAGAGTATGCTCAAAGAAATAAAGACGACTCTAAGAGGACTCGAGAACCTTGAGTTCACTATATCGCCGAACATCTCTTGATTTGGTGGGTTATGGACCCTCCTTGGGATTTATTGTACTTTAATGTATTTTGTGTGTATAGCTAGCAATCAGCGTGACTTGGATCATGTTATAACCGATCGAAACAAAAGCTATTGATGGTGACTGGACTTGGGTGGAATGGTCAAGTGTTTAGGTTTGGATGTGAGATTGGCTTTTTGGGCTGAAGGCTTGGCATTTGTGGTTGGCTAGCTATTTGGCTATGGTGATTGGCTGTTTCTGTAACACCCGAGATTTCTCATTCGCTTAGCCTAGGTTGTATTTATTTAATATTTAAATCGGCCTCATATTACTTCCTAATTGATGTACTTATAGCTTGATTTTATTGTTGGGATGTGGTACATTCATTCTTGCATTGGCCTGAAAGTTTTAGAGAAAGTGCAATTTGACCCCCTAAACTTGTATAACTCGGTTTGATTTGATTTCAACTTGATTAGTGAGCTATAATTCATGGTAAAAATGCATAATGAGACGTAGTAATGATTAGCTAAGGCTAATAAGGGTTAATTGGGTTCAAGATTGAGTTGTTATCGCTAAACACCACACCAATATTTTAAATTTTGCATTCTAGCCCTTGAAGTTCTTAAATCACCCGTTAAGCATCTTATAAAGTTGAGATTAGCGTGATTGATCATGATTAACTAAACTTAAGTATAATTAACTAGTATAATCAAGATTAAGTGGTTCTAAACTTGATTAGTGGGTGTTGATCACGTTTAATTAGCTTAATCATATAATTAGTGACCAACTAATCAAATTAGGGCACACAATGTTTGACCTTTCTACAACTTGCCACCTCAAGCTTCCTATGGCTGATTCACCACTTAAAATGGCTGGAGAAGAGGGATTAGTTCAACTCCTTATTCAGTTCTTCTTCTTCCTCATACGTATAAAGAAAGAGAGGTCATTCTATAGAGAGAAAGCTAGGGTTTGAAGGGGAAAGCTCCATCTTTCGCCTAAGTTGCCTTTATTAAAGTTGTAAAACTCGACTTGGGGATGAAGAGGACACAAAAATATTAAAGTTTAATCGGTAGAATAGTTCTTCAACTTGGTAAGGGGACATCTTGCTTATGTATGTTCATGATTATGATTGAAATAGATGATATGAGGTTGGTGAGTTGAGTTTCATAATATATGCCAAGTACAACCATGTTTGTGGTGAGATTTTGTACTCTTTGTGTTGATGTTTTAAGGTGCAATGATGTTGTAACTTCAGTGGTTCATAGCATGCTTGTTGTGTATTGATGTTGGCTTAGTGATTAGAGAGTTATTGGTTGGATTGGTAAGGTAGACACATAAGTTATAATAGGAGCAGTCCTTGTTTTAGGCTACTGTCCGGAAGGTGCTGTGGAAAATTTGTCCATGGGAATTCTATGATTTTTGGATATATTGTACATTCATGTGTTACAAAATAACCTGTAAATTTTCATGAGATTTGAAATTCGGGAAGTACCTCAATTGCGTTGTGAATAGTCGCTGCGCTGAGTGAACTGTTAATAGGAAATCTGGTTAGTAACTTGAACTTTGAATGGTTGGAACTTGACGGTTATAGGTTCAAATGAAGTCATTCAAAGTGGTAAATTGTATTTTGGGATGTCTAGTTTCTATATATGTATGATTTGTAATATTCGGACTTGGGAGAAATATTTGGTAAATTTAATGGTACAGTTGCGCACTGATTGATAAATAATATACTTGGGTTGAATTAGGATGATATTGTGTGTAAACTAGTAGTGTGGGATATGCTTTATTTGAACTCCAATAATAAGCTTATGAAGGTGGAATCCAAAGGATTGGTAAGTAAGTGAATAATGTGAGAGTGGTTGTATAAGAAATAGGTTTCGTGAAGTAATTGGTGACCAAATGTTACGTAAAGTTTACATGTGTAGATTGAGGTAGATCCTCGGATATGAAGTGGTTCATAAATGAATGGTATTAACTTATTACATATTTGTAATTTAAGAAAGGATATGAGATTGTGAGGTGCTAAACCTTGAAATTGTATTATTATGAACTTGTTAGCAAGTTATTGATACGTGGATGAAATTGTGTATTTGAACAAGTCTTAGCTTGTTAAGCAATATTACTTGAGCTAGTATGAGACATTATCTCGTATTGTGAGATCTATCATATGAATTGAGTTAGTTGTTTGGATACAACTTACTTGAATCTTGCATATGTACTTGAAACATAGTGTAGCAAATTGTGAGTAGTTAATGGAAAGGATGAGTTTACTTTATAACTCATCAATGTCTCATATGTTACTTTTAATGGTCATGAAATAGTGAAACGTGAATAACGAAAATGACACGGCTAGAACACCCAAGTGGTGATAATGTGAGAAACAACTTGTGAATTTGTATGAGAACAACATCCAGGGAGTTTAGGGTAACCACTGACTATGTTACGGGATGGAGTGCAGTGCTAGTCAGCAGCGGTACCCTATTCGGACCTAACCCTTTGTTATGGGCCATAATAGAGGTTTCTTTCTCTACTACCCCTACGGGAGGTAGTGTAGTTTCCACGTGAGTTAGGGGTTGTAGGGACCCGGACACGTGTTAACTTTGCCCGGGCTATATAAATCGTAATTTGTGAAGATAATCGTGATAGTTCAAGCTTCATCAACAATTGAGGGGTAACAAGGATGGAAGCGGATGGTTGGAGATGTATCTTGACCTTGTATCCTTAACATGTTGGCTTTATGCCTTATGTGTAGCATGAGATCTCACTACTCGTGATGGGTCATTTCATTCGCTAGTATGGGACAGTGAAGGTTATGAGCCGGCTACGTAGTAATGGGACTTGAATGTTTATTTTGTTATTGAATGTTTATCGTGTTAAAATTGTTGTGTTATTCTCTATATGGTATCAAACTTAAACTGTTGCATACATGCATAGCATACATAAGTATATTAGAACCTTACTGAGTCATAGGGACTCACCCTATTACTATTATTTTTCCTTAGATTAAAGCGAGGTGAAAAGGAGTTATACAAATGAAGCTGACTGGTTGTTCAATGACAGGTGGTTAACGTTATTTTGGGTTGGATTTGATTTGTATATATGACAAGATAGTGGTTTTATTGTACTGTTTATGTATCATTAGCATTGTATATAAGGGCTGAATGCCTTTTAATTTGGATTGTATGTCAGTTGTATCCTCTCTAGTTTATGAATTTGAATGGCGTGTTGCCATGTCTCGGTGTTAAGTGTGAGGTTGTGTTAAGCAAGTGATTATTATGATTATGTATAGTGAATTCATGCCCGGATTTAGGCTCTGTTTAGATGCTTGAGTTGGAGTGTGACAGTTTCGTTTCGCTCGAGAGAGAGGCTCTAATTTGTTTGAGAGAGATATAGAGAAAGAGATTTATTAAGGGAGATAGATAAAGATTGATCATGAGAGGCTCCTCTTTTTTTTCGTAGGCTGCCCTTTGGGATTCAGCCTAAAGAGCTCTCTCGACTTTTGTCGTTAAGCATATGGAAGGGAATGAAGAATGATGAAAGAAAGTTCTCTCTCATTAGAGCGAGTGAATGGTCACTCTTTGTCCGTGTATGGGTGGAGCAGCCCCTACTTTGGAGGGCGCAAACTCAAGAAGATGACCTCTCGAGCGAACGAGGGTTGGAAGGGTGTTTTGGTGTTGGCAAGGCCTATGGGTTGTGTATGGTAAATAGGTGTTTAAATAGGATTTGGATGAGGTTTAATGTAGGTGTGACCTTTGAGTAAGGCTCGGTGCTTGGATGGTTTTTTAATGTGAGGTTGTTCTTGGGTGTGGTGGCAGCCCAGTGTGTCGGTAACATCTCGATCTCAATGGGTCAAAGACGATCTTTGTCAAGACACTCGACTCACTCTGTGTATATATAAATGTTTAGTTGTTTGCGGGCCCATGACTTCGAAATGATTTATCATTGACTCGTGTAATGTTTATTATGTTTTTGAGTGAGTTAATTCATCATTTGGGAAGACTCGACATCCAAAGGATATTCAGAGATAAGCTAGACTCAAAGGTCACGAAATCACATAAGGATTCGACCTAGACACGATATATTAGAAGACTCAGTAGGTTTAATTTAAAGACTCAATTGACTTTGAGAACAAAGGATGATATAAAAGACATGTAAGCATACTTCACAAGAAATATTGACACTATAGGAAAAAGGGATATGTTTTTGGGGGTCTATTACTCCCAACCATTGTTTACCAATTCCTATGATCTCAGTCATCACTTTCAGAAGAGGCTTCTTCGACAACTGTATCATCATTGACAATGTGATCATAGGTCTCATGATCTCAATCGCTCATATCAAGATGATCATAGCTGCTTGAATGAGCCTGTATGAGGTCAGCACAGATTTTTTCATTGATGCAAAACCCAACATCAAGTATGGCAGAGAATTCGGCATATGACAAGTACCGCATTTGGTCATAGAACACAGGCTGAAGATTATTCAAAAGAATGTGTGATTGCTCGTCTGGGTCAGGCCTTTTAAGAGCTTGCGCTACTTTCTTCCTCCATCTTTCGGCGAAGTCAGCGAAAGTTTCATTTTTCTGTTGGGTGCATGACTTAAGATCTCGCCTATTCTTTCCCCAATTGCTCTTGTCTTTGTACCTCTTTTGAAACTCATCAACGAGCTTGTCCCAGGTAGCAATTGTAGTGCTATCAACTGACATCAGCCACTGTTTCGCAGCCCCAATAAGAGTAAAGTGAAAGTTTGGGACCATCACCTTAAAGCTTACACCTCTCTACTGCATAGCAAAAGCATAAGACCTTGGTGGGCAATAAGGCAACCTGTCCCATCGAATTTCTCGATATCAGGCATTTTAAATTTTGGTGGTAGGATAGCAGCAGGCTGCAGAGTCATTACTCGTGTAGTACACTCGCCTTTATTCTAGACTATCAGAACCATGTCTTTCAATTCTCTGACTTCTGCCTTACTTGCAGCCCCTGTATCAGTGATATCAACTGCTGCTGCGAAAGGCAGTCTTACTTGAGGAGCATTGTAAGGAGGGATAATGTTTATCACTCCAGTGTGAGGTGCATAAATAGCAAATGGGTAGACAAGCCCAACTAGATCTATTGGGATATGACTGTTTGGATTCAAGTGTGGACTACCCTGAATTAGATTTGTCATGTGAAAAGGGAAGGCATTTGGATTTGAAAAGAGGATGTTGGTATATGGAGATGAGGTATTAGTATTTGGATAAGGAAAGGTGTTTTGGATTGGAACAGTAGTAGTTTGAGACTGATGATGGATGTTTGGATTTGATGGATTAGCTTTTGGCTGAGGAGGGATTATGTTTGGGTAAGACGAGTAAGTTTTTGGATATGGGGAATATGAATATGGAGAGTATGGAGAATAGGCATGTGGGAAATCAGAGTAGATGTTTGGATTGGGTAAACTTGCATGCACACTTGAGGGTGATGGGTTGACATGTCCTGCAGAGACAGGTGCAGTCTTATGGTTAGCCCCTTGACTTTGAATAAGGACCGAAAACCTAGTGATCATGGCTTCCATGTTCTGATCCATCCACTAGTGCATTACTGGGGTTGGAGTATATCCTGGAGCCCCTGTGTCATGTCCCGCAGAAGTATTCCCTACCTGATCGGCCATCTGATTCATACACAAACTTTTTGTACTTGACTCTGAATTCAAACTTGGTACTCTTGTCAACCTCCCAGTACCAGTCCTTTTCTAATTCAGGCCAAATTTTTGAAAGGTTGGGGTATTGGTATGAGTTAGGTTCTGGAAGTATTTTTTGGGTACAACACAATTTGTTGTTCCTCTTATCCTTTTGAGACACGACTCACCCTAAGATGGTTGGACAAGCAACAATGCTTTGTTTTGACTTGTGATCCATTCCTGGAACACTGTATTCTCTCGCCAAAATATTGGACCTTCGTATTCCACCTGTATTTCGACTTTCCAAGATTGGACAGATCTCAGGTGAAGAGACTATATTCTCTTCAGGATTCACCATTCAAATATTCTAGGCATATGTCATCGACTCTTTTGTCAATCTTGTGCATAAGGATGTTGCTTGTTTATCGACCTTTTTGATCACAATGATTCTCTATTGGGTGAGTATGACTCTTTTTTGTATTTCTTTGGTGTTTATTTCTCAGCATCTCTTTTCTTTGCTGTGATCAAACAGACTCTTTTGTAGGTCGACGATTCTTTTTTGATTTGATTTCTTTTGTCTTTATACACAGGAATGACAAAGCATGTTTGTGAGAATAAGAACCAACCGATCTTTTAAAGTGTCCTAGAAATCTACATGAATTACGCGTGGCTATGCAGGGCTAGGATGGCTTACTTCCTGGAGGACGATCAGTAATCACGCGAAAAGGGATAGTGTCGGCTGAAAGAATGCTGGGCTCATGACCTACCCAATTTCATATCAACATGGCTATACCACGGTTTAAAGCTTGGTAACAATTCGGAATAAATGAGTGCACGTGTGTGCACCGTAGTTAAGAACTCTTTTTACAATTATATGAAATGAAATAGTGAAACACGTATATACAATTAAAAAGATTAATGTCCATTTTTTTTCTGATTCATGTGATTTGGGTTGTGTTTTATTAGCTGTTGTAAATTGCAAGAAAAGAAACACAACCACAACTCTAGGATTTTGAGCGCCGAGAAAAGTACAAACCAATAAATGAATGAAAGAATTTAAAGCGGTAAAAATTACCGAGATTAAAAGATAATGGAAATTGTAAAGATTTTTGAAACCTTTTATTTTATTTTCGTGAAAACATAACCGCACCCGAAGGCTACTTACGTCCTTCAAAACGAGGCTCAAGTCACCCTAGTTCAACTCTATAAAAGCTGATGATTTTTCTTTTTGTGTTTGAAAATATTCAATGGATCGTAAAGAATGTGTCCCTTTTGAAAACTTGTATTTTTCCAATTTTTGAAAAGAATTTTCTTTTCTTCTTTTTTTTTGTTTGATTTTAGGAAAGCGATAAAAGGTGGGACTTAAGCCCCGAGAGTACAATGAATGAATAAATAAAATAAATAAATAAATATTATAAATAATAAATTTTGGCGATATTGCCCAAACAAATGAATATATTTGTACCCACAAGTGTTAGTACGAGCAGTATATACACGTAACATATAATCATGTAACAAATAAAACAAATAACATTTAACATGTTAAATAAAATAAAAAAATGTAACATTTAACATGTTAGTAAAACAAAGACATGCTAATATAAATACGCAACACTTACATGTCACAGAAATAAAAAGAAAATAAAATAAACACATAACAATATAAAATAACCATGCTATAAAAGATAAATGCAATAAAACATGTAGCATTTAAATATGTCATAAACATAAAATAGACTGATAACATATAAACATGTTATAAAAATAAAACAAAAGAGCATGCAAAACATAAATTTATGAGTCTAGCCCACTTTTTTCTTTTGATAAAAAAAGAACAAAATTGTCCCCAGCAGAGTCGTCACTGTGAGCACCCCAATCTGCATATCGTTCCTGGGCCTTTCGCTCTGAACTCCTGAAAAAGAAATATAATAAATGTGAAGGACACATTTATATTAAAATATATAGTCGCCACCCTTGTTTATATAGAAAACGAGAGAAAAACTGAGATTGTGGGTTCGGAGGCTAAGTTACGAGTTGGGAAGGTTTTACGCACCCAACTCGCCTTTTCGGTCTCTTATGATTGCATGCTCGAACGTATATGCTACGAGTTTGCTATTCTATGTGACTGAAGAAAAGGTAGATTGTGGGTTTGGAGGCTGAATGAGAAAGCTGAGAGCTTGTATTTATAAGGGGGGTGAGAGAGATATTTTGATAATACTCTCCGGCCCAAGCAAAGAGGAATCTTCGTTTGTGCCTTCAAAGTCTTCAGCAGCCAGGCAGCTTGACTTCTGAGGCAAAGCTTGGTTTGGTGCACGACGCACCAGGTTGGGCATTCGCGCACCAAACCGTATTTTCGGTGTATCAGCGCACCAAACATGGTTTTAGCGCACCAAAAGCCTAAATTTACACTTACAATATTCATCTTTCATTCTTTATGCTTCAGGTCCCTCGTCAATTTTATTTAATCTTTGTGCCTTGAAGTTGTTCATTTTGTGCTTTTACCCTTTAAGCTTTGTATCTTTAGATTTGACCCTTGTTGTTGATCTAACCGAAGTTGTTAATGTTTGTTGGATGCCGTTAGTCCTGTTGGATATTTTGTTCCCTGAAAAAATCATAAAAATAAGTGTTAGTCCATTTATAAATAAAAAATTATTTATAGGACAATTCGTATAATGTTGGGTATGAATTTTGGGTGTCTACACTAGGTCATAGTTAAATTTAACCAGCAACCTTTTAACCTAAAGAAAAGGTAATAAATATTCAGCGCAACAACTAAAGCTTTATGAGTTATTGGCGAAGGCTTGTCAATAAGCTCTTTCTTAGAAAAATTACTTGAAATGAAAGGAGAAGCTCTTTTTGTGGTTTGTGCTAGCCTGCATCTTATCAGATCAGAATTGCTTAAAGAACTAACGTTTTAAGTTCTTCGTACTATGAACTTTATGTGAACTCACTATTGTTTTTCTGGTGGCGTGTAACTGATAAGTGAATATTTTACTCATTTATTAGGTATTATTCGAGCTTATATTTTACTAATTCTCGAGGTTTTTGTAATCTAATGTTTTGTTTTAGTGTTATTTTATAGTTTCAGGGTTTAAGGGGTCAATCATGCAAATTTGGAGGACTTTGAAGCTTATTTGGAAGTTCAGGGGGTCTTTGTGCAAATTCTGAAAAGTTGAAGGAAATATCTGAAAAATTATTTTTTCCTAGAGTTAGGGCCGGCCATACTTTGATTTGTTTCCCCTTTTCCAATCTTTTTTGGTTTCCTTTTTGTATTGTATCTCCTTTTCCCAAAAGGATTGTACATTAGTAGGGTATAAATATATCCCTTTTAGGCTAGGTTTAGGGATCCAGTTTTTAGAGTCGTCTTTGAGAAAAACAAAGAGAAGAAGATCGTAACAATTCTTCCAAGATTCAAGTATTGTATTCATTACTTTCATCAATTTTAATCTTCTTTCTCATATGCTTAATTCTATATATCTTTTGAATGGTATGGATTTTGTTTATTTTATTATGAACTAAATTTATAAAGCTAGGTTTTAGGGTAGCCAATTCATGAATATTTAATATTGATTCGACTTGGGTTTCAATTTGAATTGTAATTGTGTGAGTGTATTTTCTTGTTCTTAATGCTTTGAAAGATTGGCCACCTTTTAATTGATTTAAATCATGTGGATGAGACCGAGAGGAGATTTCATGTGATGGACCGTAGGAATTTACACCGTGGATCTAAATCCATGCTAGAGATAGATGGGTTGATACACGCAATTAGCTATAGATCGTCTCGAAAGCTAAGAGGATTTCACGAACCCTAATGCTTTGTTTTCTTTCTAAATCTACCTAGAGATACGTAGGTTGTCAGTTAACAATAGAATTGATATTGCTCGAGAGAGAATATTGATTAGATTAGGAAATTCCGTTGTCGCACATAAATAATCGTTGATACCGAAGTCGTTGATTTATTACTTGGAAGTGAATTGGTGAACCTAGACCTAGCGTTTTCTCTCATTGATATCTCTAAATTCTGTGATCACTTTTACTTGCTTTCGTTAGTTAATTTAGTTTCAAATCAAATCTCAAGATAATCGTTCGTCTAGATTAAAGTGAAAAATAATTGATTTTGATATTTGTTGCCAATCCCTTGGGTTCGATAATCCATAATTTACTTACACTTATTACTTGATCTAGTGCACTTGCTAGTGTTCGGTATTCACCACATCAAGTTTTTGGCGCCGTTGCCGGGGATTGCGCTTAACAATTTCAAAATTAGTTATTTGTAACTTTAATTTAGATTTTATATTATTCGCTTGCGCTTAATCTTGTTTAGTGAGTGTTCTTGTAGTTAGCTACATGAAGTGATGGCTTGGAAGGATTACAAATGGGAGCCTCCGAGTGAGCCACCCTCGCTATCTTCGACTCCTACCGACGATGAGATTCTTCTATACAATACTTGGCTTCTTCAACAAGATCCGAGAACGCTTCAAGATAAACATCGTAAACGATATGGTCGCGTTCTTCTAAACTGGTTAGTTGCGTATGGAGAATTTGAATATCTCTTTCCTCCAACGCCTCAAGAACTTCTTCATGTTGATTACATCGAGGAAAATCCAATAGAAACTGAGCCTAGTAATGATCTCGTTCTCAATGACGAGAATGAAATTTTGTGTAATTTGGGTCAACCTCACTTGGAAGTGCCTCGATCTCATATTGATGTTATGGTGGAAGAACAAAGTATAGAAGCTTACGAGCGTGAAGTGATCAATCAAGCTCTCGACCCTGTGCCGAGTTCTCCCACCGTTGAAGAGTATGTTAGTAAAGAGATGATGCAACCAAGCAAGTTTGAGGAGAAGGAATTTTTGGGCACACATGAAGATTCCAAGGAACCAAAGCCTCACTTCGACACTCCACCGAGCATTGAGGCTCATGTCTCTTATTTTCACCCATCGCCGGAGTACGTTGATGAATATGTCCATTTAAGCGATTTGGGTGTGAAATTTCCCATTGCCGACGTGATCAAGTGGTCTATTTCTCAAGAGTTGGCAACCAAGAGAGTGTTCAAGCTTCATGGATTGCAATTATAGCACTTTCTTGGAGGAGGATTTTATGGTGCATCAATGTGCGCGTTTCTAAATGAACCGGTACCTCCTTAGAAAAAATATCGGTAAAGAAGTCAATCTAACGACTATAACTTAGAACTACCTCTAACCCTTATATCTTTGTATTTATTTGTTTTGTTTTTGAGTCGTTCGTAAGAGTCTCCCTGAGTTTGTGGGTTTCTAGGGGAGTGTATATAGTGTCACCCTCACAAAAAGATTTTTAATTTTATGTATTTTTATGCTTTTTGTGCTAATGTTTAATGGTTTTTGTAGTTGTTGTTGTTGTATTGATTGTCACGCAGGTAACATGCCACTCAAATCAGGCAAGCTATGATGAAAAGGAGACAGTCTCAAACTAAAAGGGGTCTGGTTGCTAAATTCTGAAAAGGACATTTTAAGTACAGGGGACTAGATGCTATTTCCCGATATTTGACCAATTTTTGGAGGAGTAGGCAGAATGGCATGCGCTAGCTCTGCCGCTCTAGCGCTGGATGTTTCAAAAAAAAAAAAAGGTACAAGAATGGTAAAACCCCCCCTTCTTCCTCCCTTCCCTCACCGCCAGCAGCCCTTCTTCCATCCCTCCGCCAGGCACCCCTCAACAACAACCACAAGCGGCACCCAGCGAGCTGCCGCCCCCTTCCTCGCTGCCTCTTCCATCCCTCCGCCAGGCACCCCTTCTTCTATCCCCGCCCTCTCCCCCTCTCTCTCATCTCCCCCGCCAGCAGCCCTCACACACATCAGCAGCGGCGGCCGGCGACTACATCACTCCACGCCGGCGTCTCCCTCCTCCAGCAGCTCCGGCGAACAATTTCCCCTCTCTCTCATCCGCGACAATCAGCTTCGAGCTAGGGTTTACAAAGTTGGGGTTATTTTTCTCCAATCCTCTATCCCTCAAAGAAACTTTCTCCCCAAACCCCTCTCAGCAGCGAGCCGCCGGCGACCTCCATCTCCGACCATCTTACCTCTGTTCGCCGACCCATCTCCGTCTCTCCCTCACGCTCGCCTTCTCTCCATCTCTGCAGCAAGTAAGCCGTGGGTAGAATTTTAAATTGTATTTCAAGTTCTTTCCATTCAAGTAAGATTTCTCCGATTTATACTCTCTTACATGCTTGATTCTGAGAAAATTGATCTTATTCTTACTAGTTGGATCAGTGGCTGGGTTTATTGTGCGAAATTGAACTATTGATTTTTGCTGATACTTGAATTGTGTTGGGTCATTGCCTTGGAGTTGTGCGAACATTATCACTGAGAAATTCTGGTGTTGAGTTTTACTTTAAATTCTGTTCAAGCATTGGTTTATTGTGTTGAAGTGCCATTTGAGAGAGGAGTCAATTTGTCTATTTCTTGGCTTTGCTGGGGTTGCATTCCATTATCACCGTGTCAGTATGTCTTGCCAATTGCTCCAAATGTTCCATCCTATGTTTTACTGCATTCACATTGGGGACAATGTGAAAATTTAAGTTTGGGGGTGGGAATTTGTGCCTATGCTATGCTTGAGAGTAGCATGTTTTGCCTGTATATTTTATGTTGTGTCTTTACTTATGAAAAAAAAAAAAAATCAAAAAATGTTTTCAAAAATTATTTTGCGAGTCTTGGCTAGGCGTGGTTACTTCCGCCAATGATGATAATTTGTTTGATTTGTAACATCTTGTAGTAGCAATGCATGTGCGCTTGTCTAAATACTTAGCTTGGTATACTTGATTGAACTTTGAATCTCCAACTCTTGCGCACTTTACACCATGTATTGATTCTTGAAAGATTTGGATGACTTTATCGGGTTCTATAGTACTCATTTCATTCTCTTGGCCTTTAGTTATTTGAAAATTAGAGTACTCATGAAATCTTTAAACTGTTTTTACTCCTTGAAGTTAGGCCTAAACAGAGTTTAAGTAA
Source organism: Platycodon grandiflorus (assembly GCA_016624345.1). NCBI lineage: Eukaryota > Viridiplantae > Streptophyta > Magnoliopsida > Asterales > Campanulaceae > Platycodon > Platycodon grandiflorus. Next base: position 66,487,535 of record CM028361.1, on the reverse strand, counting down.
TCCGAACGAAAAAAAAGAAAGTAGAAAAAAAGAAAGCATTTTTTGTGAAGACTTAGTCTAGCTTCGTAGCCTTTTTAACTCGAGTTAGTAAGCTCGTTGGGGTGTTTTTACACCTAATGCCTTAAAGCCATTTGGTTTGAGAGTCATTGGCCTAGCACTCGTTACATGAGTTAATTAGAAAGCTTAAGGGAGCTAGACATTGCACAGTCCACAAATGCTATCTCAAAAAAAAAAAAAAAAAAAAAGGAGAAAGAAAAGAGAAAAAAAAAAAAAGAAAGAAAGAAAAAAAAAAGGTTCGGTATTACTACTTATGTTTGTAGTAATGGATATGGGAGTATTTATGTGTTTTTACGTTTCATGAAAAACTTTGATTATTCGCAAAGGTTTGTTCTTGTGGCATTTGGGGGAACGAATGGAGTACTTGGCCTTATAAGGAATTTCAAGTTTTGAAAGTATTGAGACTTGGTTTACACACACACACAGAGATTTAGGGTGAGATTGATGACTATCGAGTGGAAGTTTAGACTTGTTGCTATGTGTTGTTATTTGCAGATTGTTGTAAATCTTACTCTGAGGCATTGTGTAGTGCTATGCCGTGCCTCGACTTGTGAAAAGAAAAAAAATATATCTTGTAAATATTTTAGTTTTTGTATTTATTCGTTTTCTTGTTTTACTCGAGGACGAGTAAAAGTCTAAGTTTGGGGGTATTTGATAAGTGAATATTTTACTCATTTATTGGGTATTATTTGAGCTTAGATTTTACTAATTCTCGAGGTTTTTGTAATCTAATGTTTTGTTTTAGTGTTATTTTATAGTTTCAGGGTTTAAGGGGTCAATCATGCAAATTTGGAGGACTTTGAAGCTTATTTGGAAGTTCAGGGGGTCTTTGTGCAAATTCTGAAAAGTTGAAGGAAATATCTGAAAAATTATTTTTTCCTAGAGTTAGGGCCGGCCATACTTTGATTTGTTTCCCCTTTTCCAATCTTTTTTGGTTTCCTTTTTGTATTGTATCTCCTTTTCCCAAAAGGATTGTACATTAGTAGGGTATAAATATATCCCTTTTAGGCTAGGTTTAGGGATCCAGTTTTTAGATTCGTCTTTGAGAAAAACAAAGAGAAGAAGATCGTAACAATTCTTCCAAGATTCAAGTATTGTATTCATTACTTTTATCAATTTTAATCTTCTTTCTCATATGCTTAATTCTATATATCTTTTGAATGGTATAGATTTTGTTTATTTTATTATGAACTAAATTGATAAAGCTAGGTTTTAGGGTAGCCAATTCATGAATATTTAATATTGATTCGAGTTGGGTTTCAATTTGAATTATAATTGTGTGAGTGTATTTTCTTGTTCTTAATGCTTTGAAAGATTGGCCACCTTTTAATTGATTTAAATCATGTGGATGAGACCGAGAGGAGATTTCATGTGATGGACCGTAGGAATTTACACCGTGGATCTAAATCCATGCTAGAGATAGATGGGTTGATACACGCAATTAGCTATAGATCGTCTCGAAAGCTAAGAGGATTTCACGAACCTTAATGCTTTGTTTTCTTTCTAAATCTACCTAGAGATACGTAGGTTGTCAGTTAACAATAGAATTGATATTGCTCGAGAGAGAATATTGATTAGATTAGGAAATTCCGTTGTCGCACATAAATAATCAGTTGATACCTGAAGTCGTTGATTTATTACTTGGAAGTGAATTGGTGAACCTAGACCTAGCGTTTTCTCTCATTGATATCTCTAAATTCTGTGATCACTTTTACTTGCTTTCGTTAGTTAATTTAGTTTCAAATCAAATCTCAAGATAATCGTTCGTCTAGATTAAAGTGAAAAATAATTGATTTTGATATTTGTTGCCAATCCCTTGGGTTCGATAATCCGTAATTTACTTACACTTATTACTTGATCTAGTGCACTTGTTAGTATTCGGTATTCACCACATCAGTAACATTTGCGGAAGTATGAAGAGGTAGTTCAAATGTGTGAGATAACTCTTGATTTTGCTGAAAAGAATTTTGCCACCGTAACTGTTGTGGATGGGGAGAACTTATCAAAGACGTGGAGGTGGAACCTGATGTCCAAGTCCTACTTTCCTTTGGGCAGGCTAGAGATAGCTCTCAATTTTTTTGAGAAAGAAGAGAACCTGAGATCTACTAAAGACAGGTAATACTTAATTTCATTATGCACCCAAGAAATTCAACGCTGTAGCCCATATTTGTAAGGGAATTCTATTACCGATCACGTAAATAAAATGCTAATGTTTTTTTCATTGTATGGAAGCAGGACTGAGGAATGAATAAGTCCTTTAGCTGCCACTGTACGTGAACTTCTACGCAGAAAGGTATTAGACACATTTCTTAAATTTCATGATTCATTATCTCTGGTACGTGAACTTCTACGTAGCAAGGAATTATGTTACCGGTCACGTAAATGAAATTTTATGACTGAAACAAAAAGGGACATGCTTCGGTTGTGCATTGTTCCAGGTGTGAGTAGTTTACAGTCAGCTTGCCTCCGGCTATAAGTTTGCTAATAGTAAATACTCCCTCCGTCTCTAAATTATTGTCTGGGTTGACCCGGCACACGTATTAAGAAAACTCAATTGACTTGATTATTAATATTAGAATAGTATTGAAAAAATGTGTTGTTTCCTTTAATGTCCATGTGTATGTGGCCCATAATTAAAGTAGGAAGAAAAAGTAGGGTAAAATAGTAAAACTGATGTTCTAAAAAGGAAAGTTTCAAACAAGACAATTATTTTGGGACGGACGAAAAAGGAAAGGAAGACAATAATTTAGGGACGGAGGGAGTATATTATCTTTGGACTTCAAAAAGTCACTGATATTCTAGAAAGAACTCTGTTTTTACAACTGGGTTTTTCTGTAGCCTTTCTTTTGTTATCAGTTTGCTTAGAATCAAGCGATCTTGTAAATTCTGAATTTACATGATGCTCTCTGTGGAATGTCAGTGGTTCATTGTTTACATAACAATGCTTGGTTCATTGTTCTTACAACTTAGTTTTTTGTTTAGAAAATCTTTTAGGCTCATCGGAGTCTTATCATGTTTGGAGTTGAGATTGAAACCATTGTTATAGGAGTCTTATTGATACGATCTTCGCCAAGGATTCTTGACGAATCACGATTCACGCGGAACGGAAGCTAAGATTAAGGAAGTTGATGGAAGGTGACACCTCAACCCGATGAATCAATCCAACTACGAACCTTGGCATATACAGCCGCAACCCGATAATTGAGACGACCACGAACCTTGGTATAAGGATTAACGCCACAATTGGTATGGAATCCCAATTGATAAGTTGAAAAGGATGAACGCCACAGGGCAATCCTGATAAGTTCGAATAGTTCGCAAAGAACAAGAACAATTGAAAAATCCTCTCAATTTAATTTAATCTCAAAGTTGTATATCTTTAAAATACATAGAGGCCTTAAATAGGCTAAAGGTCTGAATCCTAATCCTTGGAGGAAATAAAATCCTAAAATAAAAAGGAAACAATTAAGAATTACCTAAACTATGTAGGAAACAACTAAGTAAGTTAATTAGGCAAATTAGGAAACAATAACAAACCAAAATAAAGAAAAATACTATCAATCCCGTTTTTTTAAAGGCCTAATTTTAAAAAGTGGACTTTGGCCCCCTAAAGTCATCCATTTAGCGTTAAAAGGCTCCCAAAGTTATCCATCATGCCTAGGATGACTTTAACGGACGTCTCTTCGCCTTCAAGCCTTTTCTCATACATTTTGAAGCCTTCAAAGTCCTTCCATGCATATCAAAATACTTCCGTTGATTCTTGAATACTTGAATAATCACGAACATCACAAACAAACCTTACTTGAACTTCCATGCCCAATCTTTCGTCATATGATCTTTGAACACATTTATGAACATCGATATTGAGCAAACTTGGATCGCATCATTCCCCCCCTCTTGAAAGGGATTTGTCCTCAAATCTGCACTTGGTTCAAAGACGTAATCATTGGTGTGCTTTAGAACTCGAACACTTCCTTCAACTTTCGATATTTGTTTGGAGCATGTTAACAATTGAAATTGCTCTGCCTGTGCGGGCAACCAATCCCAAGTTCCGGGATCAAAAATCAGTCTTGATGGCTTGGCACATTGTATAGTTGTTTGTTCAACAAAGAGTCTTCTTTTTACCTGAAGTAGAGATTTAACAAGACTTGGACAGATAAGATCAAATTCATTAGTACAATATATATCTCTCCCACCGAAGTGATTGTTGATAAGTCGCGGGAGGAACCAAGAAACCGGTGGAGTTGGAGTTTTGAAGTCGAATGGGTCTTCATATACATGGAGCATCTTCAACTCTTCTCAAACCACTTTGAACTTCATCTCCTCTTCCTCTTCCTATTTCTCATATTTCTCCTTCTCAACTGTCTCTTTCTTAGTTTTCTTTCTTTCAAACTTCTCTCTCTCTTTCTTTTCTCTATCTACCTTCTCCCTCTCTATCTTTTCTCTCTCACTGTTCTCTCTCTCAATCTTCTCTCTCTCTACCTTCACCCTTTCCATTCTCTCTTTTTCTTCCTTCTCTCTCTCAATTCTTTCCTTTTTATCTTTCCACTCAATTTCTATCTGTTGTACTTTCACTAGATCTTTATAGACCTCCTCTAGTGCCATAGGAACAAGAGTGACTCTCTTTTGATTGAATAAGAACGAGTATTTATTATTATAGATATCATGCCTAACTTGTCGACCAAGTTTCCACGGCACAGCTAACAACAAATGCCCATCCTGCATTGACACTACATCACATAGAACCTCATCCACATACCCCCCAATTCTGAATGGTATCACCACCTGTTTAGTCACCTCTACTTTACCACCAGAACGGAACCTTTGCAATATATATGGTTGTGGATGGCCAATGATCGGCAAATTCAATTTCTCAACCAAAGTAGTACTAACAAGATTGACAAGACTACTACTATCAATAATCACATGACATATTTTGCTTAGCACGGAAAATCGAGAACGAAAAAGATTGTCAAGATGAACTTCCATTAGATTCTCTCTCACATTTTTTTTTTAAATTTTGAAATAAGCCGAAAATTTCAACTACAACTTTTTTTTTTTTTTTGAAATTTATAACCCTAGAAAATTTTAGGGTTTAAAGCAAGCAAGAATACTAGGAACAAAAATTTTGCGAATAAACTAGGGTTTATGACCCAAGTTTATGATACTACAAAAAAAAATTAGGGAACAAAATCAACAACCTAAAAAAATTGGAAAACAATTGAAAGCTAGAACGAAACAATTAAAAGGATAGATTATGGAAAGAACCTTTGCTTTGATACCAAATGATACGATCTTCGCCAAGGATTCTTGACGAATCACGAATTCACGCGGAACGGAAGCTAAGATTAAGGAAGTTGATGGAAGGTGACACCTCAACCCGATGAATCAATCCAACTACGAACCTTGGCATATACAGCCGCAACCCGATAATTGAGACGACCACGAACCTTGGTATAAGGATTAACGCCACAATTGGTATGGAATCCCAATTGATAAGTTGAAAAGGATGAACGCCACAGGACAATCCTGATAAGTTCGAATAGTTCGCAAAGAACAAGAAGAATTGAAAAATCCTCTCAATTTAATTTAATCTCAAAGTTGTATATCTTTAAAATACATAAAGAGGCCGGCCTTAAATAGGCTAAAGGTCTGAATCCTAATCCTTGGAGGAAATAAAATCCTAAAATAAAAAGGAAACAATTAAAAATTACCTAAACTATGTAGGAAACAACTAAGTAAGTTAATTAGGCAAATTAGGAAACAATAACAAACCAAAATAAAGAAAAATACTATCGATCCCGTTTTTTTAAAGGCCTAATTTTAAAAAGTGGACTTTGGCCCCCTAAAGTCATCCATTTAGCGTTAAAAGGCTCCCAAAGTTATCCATCATGCCTAGGATGACTTTAACGGATGTCTCTTCAGTCTTCAAGCCTTTTCTCATACATTTTGAAGCCTTCAAAGTCCTTCCATGCATATCAAAATACTTCCGTTGATTCTTGAATACTTGAATAATCACGAACATCACAAACAAACCTTACTTGAACTTCCATGCCCAATCTTTCGTCATATGATCTTTGAACACATTTATGAATATCGATATTGAGCAAACTTGGATCGCATCACTTATCGTATTTGGAGTTTCCCCTTAAATCCACACTAAACGACTACATTTATCTTGTATACAAGGTAGAAAAGGAACCCCCTTCAACACTGATGTGGATTTTGTTTTATCTGGCTCAGGTTAGTGCCTTTCAAGATCTTAGTCATTTATTATGTCAATTCACACTAAACGACTACATTCATCTTGTATACAGGATAGAAAAGGAACCCCCTTCAACACTGATGTGGACTTTGTTTTATCTGGCTCAGGTTAGTGCCTTTCAAGATCTTAGTCATTTATTATGTCAATTCTTATTTTTTTGGGCTTTCCTTTGTTTTGTTCTTTGGAGGGCATAACCAAACATTTTATCCGAATAGGCTAAGTACTGAACCACAAAGGTTGACTTGGTCTGTTTTCTGGTTTGACTGTTTAGACTTGCACCTTCTATGATTTGTTTGTTATTTTTTTAAATGGTTTTATGTATTCCCTTAGGTTTTACGAGGTCATGGCTTTATCCTCTCAATTTCCTTATTACGTGAAATTCTCATTTCCATGTCTTGTTGTATCGACTCTTTTATGAACTGTCTGATGGAATAATTAAGGGATGTTGTCTTCTTCATTCCATTCTCTAAGTCTACTTTGTAGGAATTTGCCATCTCTCTCTCTTCAGCGCAAGGGGAATCATTGTTTTTATAACCTTTCATGATTAGTTGTCTTGCATGTTTTTATTTAAGTTTGTTGTATATGTGCGCGCTTTCATACACTTGCATCTATCATACTTAATGAAAAAATTGAATTTCAGTACGAGTCCAGTGCAAAGTGTTGAGAAAACATTTCAACTTACAAGAGCAGACATGGACTTGTTGGCAAAAACAGAGTGACTGTGGGTGTGTTTGGTGCAAAGTGTGTGTAAATGGTGCTAGTCTGTGTTTAGGGTATTAGCGTATGTGATTGTGGGTGTGTTTGGTTTTTTAAAATGCATTTTGGATAATTGTTTCCTTGCAGCCGTGAAATGTTAATGAGATTTTTGGACCAACATTGCAATGTCGTGAATGAAAGAGCAGATCAAGATTTACTTTCTGAGGGAGAAGAAAGGGAAGTGGACATCGTTTCGGCTTATAATTCTTTCTTGTCCAGATTTGTACAAGTAATGTAATCATGGTGTATTGAAACTTTCCCTGTATTTATGAAGAATTTTGGACTAGTGATGAATTTTTGCATCTTAAATATAAAAACTTCTTTTGCCAACTTCAATTTTGTAATTTTGTGGATGTGGATGTGGATGTGGATGCGGATGTGTAGGTGGAGGTGGAGGTGCGAGGACAGGAATGGGAGTTGGATTGGGAAAAGGATAGTAACCCCTAGGAATTAAAAAAAATTAATAATAATACATTGACAACGTTTTTAAAAATGTTGTAATAGATAAAAATTTGATATATAACAACGTTTGTTAAAAAAATGTTGTCTTATCTCTAATACAACGTTTGTTTAAAAACATTGTTATATATCTAAGACAACGTTTTTTTTTAAAAACGTTGTTGTAAATGTATAACAAAGTTTTTAAAAAAATATTATACTAGAGCTAAGACAATGCTTTTTAAAAACGTTGTTATATATCTAAAACAACATTTTTTCAATGTTGTCTAATGAAACTTCAAAGAATGGAATTTCAACTTGGAAGGGGATACAACAACGTTTTTTTGCAACGTTTTTCAAAACGTTGTCTAAAAAAGGACCCTATGACAACGTTGGATTATACAACGTTTTGGAAAACGTTGTCTTAGCCCTATTACAACTTTTTTAAAACATTGTTAAAATTCTTTTTTGTTGTAGTGATCAAAGCAAATATAATATAGGCATGCAAAAACTTTGACTGAAATAAGTTCAGTACTAAAATCAGTACTAATCCCTGCAGAAAAAATGAGTTAAGCAAGGTAGAGTAGGCAAAAACATGCCTTTCACCAAGGTGACCAAAACATAAAAGGTAAGTTGTCCAAAAGAACCAGAAAAGCATAAAAGTAGTATATGTAAAAACGTAAATGTATTAATCATCAAAAAGTAATCAGTCACCCAAATATATATCAGTCAATTTGAGGTGGAGCCATTCTCTTCATCGGAGGCACTATCTTCAGTATTAGTCGAACTTTCAGTTGAGCCTGAGGAGGATGTGGAATCTTCAGCATCTTGATGAATATTTAGTCTCCTCAGTTTAGCATTCTACATTTCTAGTGCAACTCTGGCTTTTTGCTATCTCCACTACAATAAAAAAGGCTTTTAACAACGTTGTAATAGGGAAAAGACAACATTTTCCAAAACGTTGTATAATCCAACGTTGTCGTACGGTCCAGTTTTAGACAACGTTTTGAAAAACGTTGTTGAATACCCTTCCAAGTTGAAATTTCATTCTTTGAAGCTTCATTAGACAACATTTAAAAAACGTTGTATTAGACCTGAGATAACGTTTTTTTTTAAAAAACGTTGTGTTAGACCTAAGACAACTTTTTAAAAACTTTGTCTTAGGTCTAACACAACGTTTTATTAAAAACGTTGTCTTAGGTCTAACACAACGTTTTTTTTTAAAACGCTGTCTTAGATCTAATACAACGTTTTTAAAAAATGTTGTTAATGTTTTTTTTTTTTTTTTAAATTCCTGTGTAACCTGCCCTGTTCTTCCCATTCCCGTCCCTGCACCTCCACATCCACCCATATCCGTATCACAGCCACAAAATTACAAAATTGAAGTTGACAAAAAAAGTTTTTGTATTTAAGATGCAAAAATTCATCACTAGTCCACATTTTTTCATAAATACAGAGAAAGTTTCAATATACGATAATGCCATAACAACCAAACAACTCTGGTGGTTCAAAACTTAGTAGTGAACAACAAAACTGAACAATAATAAATCTAGCAACAACAGAACCAACTTGATTAACCAATTAGAACATGTTTTGGTCCCAAGCCTCACCTGAACAATAATAAATCTAGCAATCTGTAAATGCTTCACTGCACCCTTTTAGTAGTCATTATGAACTCTCCATTGCATTGATGTGCAAATAAATGCGCGACGAGCAAGAATACTCGGTCGTATCAAGTAATAAAGTATGCAAGCACAAGTATCGATCCCACAGAGATAGTGCTAGAAATAAATCCTAAGTACTAAAATTGGGCACACCTAACTTTATTTAAGCTAACAAAATTGAGAATTGAAATTAAAAAGAAAATGAAGAAAAAGAAAGCAAAAAAAGTAAATTAAATTAATGCGGCAACGAATGAAACGGCGGCAACATCTAATCAAGGTTAAAATGATAGGATTGTGATATTTGTAGTCTAGCCAATGTTTAATCTAACTCTCTTCTACTTTTCTTTAACTCAAGTCTTGGTAGTCGGGCGTACGTTGATAATATTCACTACGGGCTCTCGCATCTTATAGCAAGTCTAGCTACCAATCCCTACTACGAGCTCTCGCATCTTATAGCAAGGAAAGAGTAGCCGCATTATCGATCAAGCATCCCATGACTATCTAAGAACACTTGTTACCTCTCGGTCTGGCGTCACAAAGACAATTATTGCAATTTTCAGAATTATAGGACGGGCTTTCGCATCTTACCCTATAATTCTATTGATCATCTAATGGTTCGCGACTCCATTAAAAGCATTAAGAGCACACAATAATAACCAAGATAATGGGTAATACTTTGTAGATAAATATTCTCTCTATTATTCTACAAGTCATGCCGATAGCCTAAGGCTATCGATGTGTGTCACGGAACACCAACTACTAAATTGTTAGGTCCAAAATGTAAGGTAGCTCTCGTGAATCCAAAACATTTCTCAAATCAATTAATTAATGGTTAAATCAATTAAAAGCATTAAGCCCACAATTTAGTAACCTATCATGCTTGTATACTAAATAGAGAGAGAGAGATTAAATTAAAACACTACATTCACCATAGAAAATAATCACAATCCATAAATATAATTAGCTCATCATCAAGGTAACAAGATACAAGCAAAGTTTTCCCAATAAATTACAACAATAAAATACATAATAAAGTGGAAGAATTAAACCGATTAATGTTGCAATCCTTGGTTGACTTCACATAATCTTGATCCCTTGACCTTTGATTTGATGCTCTAACTCCTTAGAATGAATGCATTTAATTGGATTGGAAAGGTGGAGAAAGGGGGAGAAAGAGCTTGTGTTCTTGCCCCAAAAATGGGGACTTCCTGCATTTGGGACTTCCTGGGAGATAACAATGAGCCAAGAGTGTTGGTGTTGTATTTTGTGTAGATTTGCTTGTATCCATAACCTAAGTCTAAGCCAAGGTGACTAATGGGCCTGCGTGTTTGTTAGAGTGGCAACTTGTACTTAGACAATTGCTTGAATAGCTTAGGATTGCTTATTGTAATTAGCTTAGTCCTCAGAAGATAGCCTGTTGTATATCAGTCGTGTTCAGATCAGCTATCTCCAACTCATCAGCCAAGTTCGTTTCAGCAAAGTCTATCAAGTCGTCGGACAAGTTCGTTTCAGTCAAGCTTCATCAGCAATGTTGAAGACCTAAAGATCGTCCGATCTAGACTTGTCTGAAGATATGCCTTAAGCTATCGGCAAAGTCATTCATTGACTTTGATACAACGATAACCTGCCAACTTCATTCAATGATTCTTTCCTTATTAGGCATTCATCTCAGAAAAGGACATTCTGCCTGCAGCAACTGTCTACCTATTTTTGGCAAAATGGCAGAATTCAGACTGAATCATGCAGAACTCCCTATCAAAAATCGACAGCAAGATTAGAGCATTAAATGCATTTAAAGTTCAATTCTCCAAGGCTGAAGATCTCCAACGGCTACAAGGGGCTCCCTGAGTATAAATAGAAGACTCCAATGAAGCATTGAAGAACTCTCTGAATTAATAGCTCTGAATCTACAACTCTAAAATCTTCATCTTCAACAGCTAGTTCATTAAAAGCTTCAAAGTCAAATCTGTAAAAACATTCTTTGAAGAGCTCCAAGCTAGACGAAAAGTCTTTATTACTCTTCATTGATTGCAATCTTTAGCATTCAAAGCTCACGAGAATTATATCTTTGTAGATATCAATTCTCCCACAAACACTTGGTCAACTCTATTTTTGTACATGATCCATTAGTGATCTATCTTGTAAAGATTCTAGTGGAAAAACTTAGTATACGATTTTCAAATCCAAAGTTGACCACTTTGGTTGTGGACGTAGCACTTATTTATAAGTGTAAACCATATTAAATTTCTTGTCTATCTATTTTCTGTGCTTGTGATTTGCTATTACTTATTAATTTCCATAATTCCAACAGCTTTTAGAATAGGTGATCTTGTCCTATCAAGATCAGCCATCTTGAACTTGTCCTATACTTCACTAAATTCCGCTGCAAAATACTTTCTAACTTTAAGTGAAGTAACTTTGTAAAATAATTTCTAAAATTGGACATAGGTTATTCAACACCCCCTTCTAGCCTATTTGAGCACCTTGAGACCTAACAATTGGTATCAAAGCTTGACTCTTTGAAAACAAGTTTTTCCAAGATTAAACTCTTGAGAGATTAAAGATCCAATGGCTGCTTATCAAATGTTGGAAACTTCAAATGTGAATCATTGTCCTGTACTGGATGAAATTCACTTTGATATCTGGAAAGACAAGGTTAAAAGACACATGAACTTTATTGACAAACGTTTGTGGAAATGTGTTACAGATGGACCAAGAATTCTTATGAAGCCAAATACTCTAGCTGCTCTTGATCCAACTGCTGATCCTGAAATTCCAAAGCCTAAAGAAGAATGGGATGAAGAAGATAGAAAGAATGATGCTCTGGATGGAAAAGCTATCAATATTATCACCAGCTGTGTAGACATAAGCACCTACCAGCATATCATAAATCTAGATACAACCAAAGAAATGTGGGAAGCCATATTGGAATATCTAGAAGGTGATGGAAAAACAAAGAACAATAAACTATACACTTGCATCCAGAAGTTTGATTCATTCAAGAAAGATCCTAAAGAGACTCTCAGAAGTGCCTACGATAGATTCTATGAGGTAGTAAACTCTTTCTATTCTTTAGGAAAGATATATGAAAAGAAAGAAATAAACATAAGATTTCTTAATGCACTAGGCAGTTTATGGCATGTAAAGATTACTGCCATGAAAGAATCAAAAGACTTGAATAAATTGTCTCTCAGAAATCTTTATGCAAGTCTTTTGGTTTATGAGCTTGAAATTCAACAAGCTCAAGAAATGGAAAAGAGTTTTAAAAATTTATCTTTACTAGCCATGTCTGTTGAACCTTCCTGTTCTACACCTGATGAAACCCCATCTACATTTATTTATGGTGATGATATTCTTTCAGACGAAGCTTTTGCCATATTTGTTAAGAAATATCAACGTTTCAAAAGATTTAACTAGTCTTCCTATAAGCAGTCACCTTACAAAACTGCTACTCCTCAAAAGACAGTTGCTCCTCAAAGAACAGCTGTTACCTATAAAGCTGCTGTTCCCCAAAAAGAAAATGAGCTTGTCTGTTTTAACTGTAGGAAGCAAGGTCACTTTGGCTCAAAATGTCCAAAGCCAAAATATGAATTTTACAAAAAACGTCCCGAATCTAAATGTCAAAAACAAAAGGGAATGGTGGCTGAGGACATTGATGAAAGCAATATGCCCACTTGGTGTGATACAGACTCTGATGAGGATGATTCCTGTGACTTTGTTGAGGAAGCAAATATATGTCTTATGGCAAGGGAATCACCCCATGACTCAGTAAGATCACTGCCATTTCAACAGGATGATAGTGATGATGATGAGCTAAATGAACCTTCAAAGGGAGAACTCATCAAAGCCAAAAAGGACATGCTGGAAGAATTTGCTAAGTTCAAAACTGCATATGTAAAATGAGCCAAAAAGCATGAGTTGGCTGTCTCTGAGAAATCTGTCTTGATGTCTGAGATCAAAAATCTCAATAGACAACAAGCTGAGAATATCAAGACTCAAAAGGAGAACAAAACATTGACTGAAAAAGTTGAATTCCTACTTGAGCACATAAAGAAAATCAATTCTGAGAAAGATGGCCTCCAAAAGGTTGTTGATGCTTGGAATAACTCCAAAGGAAACTTTGATACCATTCTTTCAAAACAAAACCTCTTGATAACAAAACTGGTATAGGTTTCCAAAGTGAGTACAATGTAGGAAGTCCATCTGGTTCTCAAGAAAATGAGACAGCTGAAGTGATTGCTAAGGAAATGGCTGAGGAAGTTGTCTATGATCAGCATCCTTCTCAAAAGGGAAAACAAAGACTTGTTTTAATAAAGTTCTATTTGTTTACTTCAAAAACAAATCAGACAAGTCCAAGGGTAAGCAATCTGTCAACACCAATGACTCTGCAAATAGGGAGGCTGAGCAACAAAGACCTATTGTCAGTCATCCTGTGAAAATAGTGATGACTGATAACAAGTCAAAGAAATCTCAACTCAAGCCTATTAAATTCGTCAAAGGAAAGATTGCTAACCACAACCCTGCGGATAAAAAGCTCAAGGGAATTTTGCCTGAAAAGGTAAAACCTTTTATTAAAAGTCCTACTATTGTTAAGCCTAATATCACTAGGAAATTGCATTATCAGCCTAAATTCAATAAGCCTGTCATCAGTAAATCGGTCATTTCCAAGACTGCTGATAATAATAAAACTCCTAAAGAAATCATCAAACATGTTCAAGGTTTTCATAAATGCTCTTTCTGTAAAGGCAATCCCTTCTGAGATTCATACCTAAACCTAGAGGGTTCACCTCCAAAGGTTAAACAAGTACGGATTCCAAAAGGCTGCTAACCCTCAGGACCCAAAAATCAAAGGGGACCATATTCTTAAATGCTTAAATTTCAGGAATGCTTCATGACTGTTAATAAGGAGGAGAAAGACTTATGGTATCTGGATAGTGGCTGCTCAAAGCACATGACTGGAGACCAGGATCTTCTCTCCAACATTATTAAAGCAAAAGGTCCCTCAGTGATTTTTGGTGACAACTCCAAAGGGAAGACAGTTGGCTATGGATGTATAGTTTGAGGAAATCTTTCCATCAGCAAACTGTCTCTAGTAGAAGGCTTGAAGAACAATCTCCTAAGTATATCACAATTTTGTGATAAGGGATTGATATGTCAATTTACCTCAAGTCATTGCTTTATCAAGGACAGTGAGACCTGCACAACAATCTTGACTGGTTTCAGAAAAAGAAATGTGTATGTGGTTGATCTAAATGCTGTGGGAAGAAAATCAAGCCTATGTTTGATTGCAAAGACCTCAAATGATAACAGTTGGCTGTGGCACAAAAGACTCAGCCATCTCAACTTCAAATACATATCTAAGTTATTAAAGGACAACTTGGTTGTTGGTCTGCCAAAGATATCGGCAGATCATGACAAGCTGTGTAAGGCATGCCAGTTAGGAAAATTATCCAAGTCCTCATTCAAAAGCAAGCCATGCTTATCAACTACCAGACCTCTACAACTACTTCACACGGATTTATTTGGTCCAGTCACTACTACTAGCCATGGTGGTAGTAAGTACACACTAGTGGTAGTTGATGATTATTCAAGATTCACCTGGGTTGAAATGTTGTCTTCTAAAGATGAAACATATGACACCATAACAGCACTTTTCAGAAGACTGCAGACTCAGAAGCTGGATGACATTGCTGATATTAGATCAGACAATGAGACAGAATTCAAGAACAATGGTGTAGCCAAATATTGTGATGACCATGGAATTGGTCACAATTTCTCTGCTGCTGGTACACCTCAACAAAATGGAGTTGCTGAAAAGAAGAACAGAACTCCTATTAAAGCTAGGAAGACCATGATTGCGGAAGCAAGGCTGCCTATGTATTTCTGGGCTGAAGCTATAAGCACAGCCTGCTTCACTCAGAATAGGTCTATTATTAACAAGTTTCATAACAAAACTCCATATGAAATATGGAGAGGCAGAACTCCCAATATTAGTTTCTTCAAAATATTTGGATGCAAATGTTATGTTCTTTACAATGGTAGAGAACATATAGGTAAGTTTGAATCCAAAAGTGATGAAGGAGTATTTCTGGGATATGCTAAATTTTTAAAAGCATATAGAGTTTATAATAAAACCTCTCTTAAAGTTGTTGAATATGTTCATGTCTCTTTTGATGAATTTGATTTTATTGGGCCACATATGGCTCCTAAGGTGTCTAATGATTCTGATGAGTGTGAGACAGGTACAGAACAGCCAAGCTCCAACTCTGCTGAAGATACATCTTCACAAGTTCCTCCAAGGATTAACTTGATAGAACCTCTAAGTGGTGATAGTGGACCAGCTAATGTTAAATACACCTTTATCTCCCACACTTCTTCTAAGTTACCATGGATGAGTTTGTGAGAAAATGAGAGTTTCTTTTGTCTCTCACAAAGATGGAGAGTATATATATCAGTCAACAGGTCAAAGCCAGGCTTTAATCTCAACCATTGGATCAACATTGGAGGGTCAACTCACTTAAAATTCAGTCAACAAAATAAAGCTGAATCCGTCACTATGCGGCCGCACCATGCGATCGCATAGGTTCCATGCGGTCGCCTCGCGCGGCCGCTTACAAGACAGAAAGTTTGTGCGTGGAATTGGCCCAGCATCATGCGGGCACATAGGGTGTCATGTGGGCGCCTTATGCGGCCGCTTGGGCTTCTATGCGGGCGCTTCATGCGTTCGCATGGAATCCAGAAAGTTTGGGTTTTTGGCCAGTTCGCATCATGCGGCTGCATAAGGTCTGGTTCAGGTCAAAATGACGTCTAAACACATCAAAGTGAGCCTACAATGTTCCCAAGTCACCCTAAGGTGATACAAACTTCAAATCAAGTTTGAAATACACCCAAAACTCATTCTAAACAACATGTAACAATGCTAACAACAATCACCTCAAACTTAAGAGAAATCACAAGTACTCATACCAAGCTAATGCATTAACATGTATACCATCCTAGCATCCTTAAATGTATGTGAATCAAAGCAAAAATCATATTGAACATGTTTATACAAGCAATCAAACACACATGTTAAGCATAATAACACAAACAATGTAAGCATCTAAAGCATGATAAATTCAGGTTATTACAACACTGCACGTGTGATAAATGAATAGTAAATGCAGACGTGTTCATTTACTACAGTTGAAAGAATACAAGTGGCGGCCAATCAAGACAAATTCACCACCTAAGAGTTTGTACATATTACACATTAGCCCCTACACTATTACATAATTATTTCAACCAAAAGGGCGTTAAACTTACCCACATTCAAAATTTGCGGAATAACTATTATCCTTCATTCATTTGAAACAAAAATTTCATCTATCAAAGTTGTTGCTACCAAATCATACCAGAACCCTAGCCAAAATCCTCTTTAAAAACTTCACAATGGATAACACTAGGTACTTTGCTGAACCAAACTTCTGTACTGGTGAACAAGGAGAGAGAATCAAAGACATCATTGCCAGAGCTAGATTGACAAGCTTCATGAATGCAAAACCTCCACTATACATGCGGGAGTGTGAAATGATTCACAGAACTGGAGTGATGGATGGAAACAAGATCAAAGCTATTATCTATGGGAAGAAGATCACCATTACTCCGAAAGATGTTTCAAACAATATTCCAAACTCCTCTACTTTAATTGAAAATATATGGGCTGAAGACATATATTACTCATAGCAATTTCTGGAACTTACTGGCCAACATCTTACCCTCCCCCAAACCACATTTATCTTGAAAAGAACCCTAACACCTCTCGTGAATTTAATTGCTGATATATCCTTGAAATCCATTGATTGTGCTACTTTTTCATTCTACCAACTTTCTGTGAATCAACGAAAAATAGCATGTGCCTTGCCGAGAGGTAGGTTTACTGACTGGTTAGTCGCCCTCTTACACACTATCATTCTCAAGAAATTGAATAATATATGGTACCATCACAATACAACCTCCCAGAATCACACTAGGTTATTAAGTGGGCTATTAACCTTGAAGATATTTAGGCTAAAATTAGGTCATGCTGAAACAGTCTATAGGAATTTCTTCACCTCAAATACAAAGAGCTACAAGAAAAGAAAAGGAAATGATTTGGAAGTAGAAATACCCAAGAAAAGAAAAAGGGTCATTGGGAAAACTAAGAAAGAAAAGAAAACGGTTTTAACTCCTTCACATCCTTCTAAAAGATCAAAAAGAAACAAGAAAAACCCATCTCCCATCCCAAAAGAAACAACTCCAGACATCAATGACTCCTCTCCACAAAAACATCAATCTCTTGTTCCTCCCAAAGAAACAACCAAGATCCCTAAAAAGGCAAATTGCAAAACAGCCAAGTCCTCCAGAAAAGAAAAAGGCAAGCAAAAGACATCAACTTTTAGAGGCATGAAATATAGAAGATCTGAAAGAGTCAGGAGACAATTCAAGCCATCTAAATCCTTTCCTATTCACATTGACCTATCCTCTGATGAAAGTGAAAAGGAGGACAAATTTAAAAATAAGAGATATCCATTCAAAATGCCATCTGATGAGGAACCTGAGGATGTAGTAGAAGACTCAGAAGAAAACAGTGATGCCCCAATGGACATCTCTTTAAATGAAGATTCAGAGATGGAAACAGAAGATGATCTTAAAGATGATGACTCTGAAACCCTGAATTACACTACCTTTACAAGTATTCTCAACCTTAGGGAATTATGGATCAACAAAAAGCTAACAAAAGAAGAAGAAGAAGAAGAAGAAGAAGAAGAAGAAGAAGAAGAAGAAGAAGAAGAATAAAAATTCAAACAGCTGAGAGAAATTTTGATGAAAAACAAATTCTTTATTGATGACACATTTGAGATTTTAATCTCTGTAGAAATTGATAAGATTGTTGAAGAATTAAGAAAATACATAAAAGAAAAAGAAAAATAAGAAGTTGACTACTTCAAACCACTACAAGTAGTCATGCATGAAGAAGCTCCATTACCAATTTACTGGGTTCCTACCTCTATTCAAGAAGACAATGCAGCAGTTGAGGGGGAACTACACCAAAAAGAATTCTTTCCATCAGACACTTTAATTGCTGAAGTGGAAGCTCAACAACAACAGGCTCAAATGATGGGTGAAAATTTAATTATCAAAGAAATACTAGAGAGAAGCAGGTGGGAAACAATTTCAAAAGCTGGAGAAAGCTCAGGTCTAACCAAGGAAGAAGATGACTTCATTACTGTAGGATCAAGCACTATGACTCTTTTACCAGCTCCACCTTAAGTTCAAAACCAGAAGAAAGAAAGATGGATGAAGAAGATGAGAGATGGCCCAACTGGAAAAAGACATTGGTGATCTAGTAAACTGGGGCCTAGATGAAGATTGAAGTTTTTATTTTGAAAAACAATTTGGTTTTATTATGAAAAAAATTGATGTAAAGAAATATTTTTGATTCCTATTTTCATTCTCGAAATTCCCCCTTCATAGTCATATTTTAATATGTTTATTTTATTTTATACTGCATGCTATCATGAGATAAAAACACTTGGCATCATGATAGGGAGAACTTTACAAAAGTCTGTATGACAAAATATAAAAGACATGTGTCTTGATATTGATATCTTGAAATAAGAAAAAGGTAACTTAACAAGCTTCAAGTGAATCTCAAACATTAAACCTACAAGTGTTATTATGATTCAAAATAGCTGTCAAGAATACATAACTCTTATAGAATATTTTATGTAATCCTTCGTAAACTTTTAATTTGACTTTGCACACATGAATTTCCTCATGAATAAAAAGTAAGTTATGAAAAGAGAGTTATATTAAAAGCTACAGATAAGAGGACTATGTTTTACAAATCATCAAAAAGGGAGAGATTGTTAGGATCTAGATTCTTAGGGTTTTGATGTTGCAAAACCAAATTAAAATAATTTCCCATAAAACTGACTACTAGGCTCAATGTACAAGAGTTATTGTTCAAATAACACAAACAACTAAGAAGAATCAAATATGCAGAACACAAACAGCCAAGATATAATTCTGCAGCTTAACTATTTTATCAAAACAGTTAAGATGTCATATCAAGGACTGTATCAATGATATGCTATGTACTTTTACTGAAGGAAAACCTACTGAGAGACAAATCCTAAAAGAATGTTCCAACTCCTAAAAGAATATTTCTTGCAAGTTGGCAGCAAGTTGCATGCCACATAGACTGTACATGAGCTGTAATTAGCTCATCTAGCTGTTGTATAGTAACTAGAATGCAACAGAAACTTTCCAATAATGCCTATATAAAGGAAAGTTATCCAGTCAGATCAGGTGTGAATGGTTTTAGAGAGATAGCTCATATATATAGTGATCTCTAAATAAATAAAGTAGGATAAAGAGACAAAACATAGAAATCTACAAGAGTCCTGCAAAACAGCTATCATTGTTTTGTTAATAGATTGAGATATATTCGTTATCTCAATTAAGCATATTCCATCCCATCAAGATCAAGATCACTCATCAACAAACTACCAGACCAAGCAACGTAGCAACACAAGTGTTTCATTGAACAGTTGCACAATAAGCAGTAGTCACACAGTGACATCAAGCCAAAAACAGAAGCTTCATTCGACTATTTAGAGTCTTTTTATTAAGAAACAACCCCCCCCCCTTGTGTATTATGTAGAGAACCTAGTTGGGGAGCCAACTTGTTGAAAAGAAATTGAGATCTTTTCTTCGCCTCCCAATAATCTGTGTAATTAAGAGAGTTAAAGTTGATTATTGCCTCATAGAACCAGAGGGCTGTGAGGAGTAGATGTTGGATAAGAGATCCGAACCATTGTAAATCATTGTGTCAAATTTCTCTATCCCTAAACTCTTTACATATCTGCACTTTATTTCCAGCTTTGTGTACGAACTAAACTATGTATATTATTTTATTCAATCAATCATCAAAACTGATCTTATATTATTTCTAATAATCAAGATATCACACAAACAAAGATAAGATCATAACTTGTCTTAAGATCACTGCCTAAATTAATTCCGCTATGCACAACTCTGTTTTACAAACTTAGTTGTTTGACTTAAACTCAACTGTTTTAATTTTTCATCAAATATTTGCTCTTATTTTTAGAGTTAATCTACCTGAGTGATCTGTATTTAGTGTGTATTAACCTTTTGTACCAAGTTTTTGATTATTATAATAGAAAACTACGTACTTTCAATATATTTAACGTCAAACCTATTAAGCCATTTAACCTGCAAACATCTTACTCTCGATTGGTAAAGTCTTAACTGTTTCACCAATACACTAAGTGTACTGATCTGAGAAGTAAACTCTCAATTAGTATCAAAGTTGTGTAATAGCCAAGAGATACCTACGAGATAAGAGTGATCCTTGTTATTTCAATTGGTATCAAAGCTTAGATGTTTTGGTTAAGCATCTTGATCCAACCCTTTTGGACCTCTCAATTGGTATCAGATCTTAGTTATTCTGTACCAAGGCTTATTGTAAAACCTGTCATTAGCACAAAGAGAGTTTTTGTGATCTCTCAATTGGTATCATAGCAATCTTGATACTAGATTGATTTAATTAAGCTTGTTTGTTTAGGAACTGAACTTTCATTGTGATTTAGTATTGTAAAGTTTTAATTCATTTTGCCTACCTATAACAATTGATTTTAAATTGTATATTTTGAATTGATTGAAACTGATAATCAATTCAGTGCCTATCATATTGCTACTATTGAATTGATTTTTTAAAATAATATTGTTTAAATTAAATAAAACTTATATTACATATTTTCTAAAATTTTGATTGAAAAATGCTTTTATGATTTTTTTTAAAATAAAATGTTAAACGGGTCATAAGCATAATTAAAAAAACATATTTATTAAAAATAAATATAAGTAGAAAAAGCAAATTTACCTTGCTTGTTGATATGTTAGGAATTAATAGGTAATTTAGAAATAAGGAATATATTACTCAACTTCAAATGGCAAGTAATTAATTAAGGGGTAGTTTTGTTGAATATAATTAATAATGTAGTGGAAAAACAAAAAATATAGTGAAAATAGTCTCTCCCTTTTCGTTATTCTTTTTTTTGTTTTTCCATCATTAAACATATACTTCACCAAAAAATTAGTCTCACTTTTTTTTTTTTGTTCCAAAAAATAATATTATTTTCAAAAATAGATATGATTTTGTTATAATTTGACGGAATTACAAATAAATAAAGCTGCGATTTTAAATAGTTTGACTTGTTAGATGATAATTTTTATATTATTTTTGACAAAAGGATTAATTATTTTATTACCATTAAATCATATAGATTTGGTGCCTCCACCGGTTATGGAAGAAAATCTTTTGTAACATAATTTTGTGAAAAACAGTGACATTAAGGAGCATCGTATTTACAACCCAGCTAATACCTCTTTATACACTCTATTAATTACAAAAATGTCTTTATAAATTTTAAAATAAATGTCCTTATGTATTTTTAGTTTTTAAGGTTTGAAAAAAAAAATACTATATTTTAGACTGATGTGTAGCTCCTCACCGAACGCAGCTGAAGCTGTTCGGTAAGGGGTGTCAAACACACATAGTGGTGTTTGGTTAGGGGGTGCCGAACGGTAATACAGTGTCAAACAACTTCAAATAAAAAAAAAAACAAACTGGTAAGTATAAGTTTTAAAACGAATAATGGGGGAAGCTTCAAAATAAATTTGTCAGACCATCTCCAATCCAAAATTCCAAATTTGGTCAAAAACTACCCCAAATTTGGTCCATTTCAACACCAAACACTATTCCAACTCCAACCCACATCCACAAATCTTACCACAAAATTGAATATTCCTTAGCATATTCTATTTTTATTTCTTTTTATTTATTTATCAACATGTATATTAATTTGCTATTAATCTTTTAAATAATAATTATTAGGATTGCACAATTAATTATTATAGTATATTTATAATATTATTTACGTCATTAATAATATTTAAAAATTAGTAATTTTATAATTAAATTTATTATATAATTTAATAAATATACAAGTACGTGAAAATACAATAAAAAATTATTACAATAAATATAATTGACAAAAGGTTAATTAATTATAAATTACTGAATTTATATATAATGTTCAATAATTTAAAATAAGTAATATTATTAATATTTATTTTTTATTAATAATAATATCTAAAATTAGAAATTAGTTAGTTTAAAATATATTTAAATTAATAATATCATATTGTTAATAATTTTGAGCATTTAATAATTCATTAAAAATCAAAATATGCCATGGATCCCACCAATACCAAATTTAGGGTAGTGAATAGTGCAACCCCAAATTTGGGGTTACACTATTCACTACCCTAAATTTGGTTTGAGTTTGGGTATTGAGTTGGAGTTAGACGAACCCCCAAATTGAAAATTTGGGGGTTGGGTTGGAGATGCCCTCAAGGAAATGAGAAAAAAATAGAAAAAAAGATAACTTGTAAAACGGAGGAAGATGGGGAGGGCGGGGGGTGGGGGAAGACTACTTTGACCAAAGGAGGGCACCAAAGAGAGACGCCCCATTGAAGAGGACCGATTTCCTTCGGGTCA
This sequence comes from Platycodon grandiflorus, assembly GCA_016624345.1. Lineage (NCBI taxonomy): Eukaryota > Viridiplantae > Streptophyta > Magnoliopsida > Asterales > Campanulaceae > Platycodon > Platycodon grandiflorus. The sequence continues at coordinate 66,464,743 of CM028361.1, read as the reverse complement.
AAGGGAAGAAAGGCAAGTCGAGATGTTAAAAGGGTCACGGTCCGTAGGGTTGGTCCGTTTAAATCGAAAAAAATAGGGTTAGGGTTCGATATTTTTGGCCCGTTTAAAATCAGGGCTTTTTAGGGTTAGCCCGTTTAACCCGTGACCCGTTAGGGCTGGCCCGTCAAGTTTCAGGGTTGGCCCGCTAGCCCGCGTAATATTAATTAGGCCGTAAAAAGTTTAGGAGATATGTAAAATAACCACCATGAAAATAAAACCAACAACCTTTAATCCAAATTCAAACACATTTATCATTTTCACTACAGATTTTCTTTGTGTACTTGTGAATAAATACTGAAATATAAACAAAAATTTTGTAAATAACTGCTAAGTAATGCTATTACATTATTTATTTTGAGAATAACAAGTTGGAAAATATAAGACATTGATGTAAAAAAATGTCTAGTTTATATTTTTTTTGAAAACATAAGAAACTATCAAAGTTATGAATGATTTATCGATTAACAATTTCAAAATATTGTTATATTATATCTTTAATCGTGGCCCGATAGTGACCCGTTTAGTCCAAAATCCACTAGAATTAGGGTTAGGTTTGCAATATTAGTGGTCCAAAAAAATTAGACCGTTTAATCTGTGGCCCGTTAGAATTAACCCAAAATCGCTAGGGCTAGCCCGTTTAATTTAGAGAGGCAAGGGATGGAGCACCAAAACTAAAGCATCAAGGCATAGGCCAGCAGGTGGGCATGGGGGTGGGACCGGTGGGCTGGGATTAATTTTGGGGGAAATATAGGAGGGGTAAAATAAAAAAAGAGTAATGTTATGGGTATTTAAAGAGTATTAAATTTTTTACAGTAAATAATATGTCAATTAATGTAACAGTAATGTGGTATAAAAAATAAAATAAAAAATTATAATTAATGCATCACATCAGCTGCTACATCAAGTATCACATTAGCTGCTACATCAACACATCATTTGGTATAAAAAATTTAGTACACTTTAAGTATTCATAACATTACCCGTAAAAAAATAGGGAAAGTATACTTAAATTTTTTGGGATTAAAAATATAAGGGAGTGTTTTTAGTAAAAAAGTGTACCTGGAAATTTTGGAATATTAATAGCAACTCTCGACATTAAATTCTATCAAATCCCATCAACTTTCATACAAAAAAATTCGAAGTCGTTTCCAACTGAATTCAGTTCATTGGACGAAAACGAACTGTCTATAAAGGTATTTTAATGGGTTTTTTTTTTTTTTTTTTGATTTTGATTGATGGGCGAGTCAGGGTCATAATGTATTTCAAGGAAATTCTTGGCCATTAAAATTATTGGGGTGACTGTAGTGGTCATGATTCATAAAGAAACGAATATGGACATACTTGATGGCACATGTAAAAGCAAGCTTCATGTCCAATTTAGCATCGTACTTGTATTCTAATTCGTTAAATTTTAAATAATTTTAAATATTTGTAAAACTAATTTAATTTACTCTCATCGTTCTATGCAATGGCGAAGCCAGAATTTGATCCTTAGGAAGGCTGAATTAACTTAATTAAAAATGCAACATTCAATACACAATGGCCAAAATATAATAAAAATAGTAATAATAGTATTTTAAAAGGAGTAAATTACATATTGTTCAAAGTCTAGGGGGCCCATGGCCATCCTTGGCCTCCATGTGGCTTCCCCACTGGGTATGCTAAACATTAATGCTTTAATTTACCAGTATCGAATACTTCACATATTGTAGTGTGGATGGCCTCAATAAAAATTTAGAATGCTAATAGTGATATATTATATATATATATATATATATATATATATATATATATGAAATGTTTTAATGGTTACCTTCAATAATAATTATTGATTCTTACTATTATTATTATTCATTTGATCAAAAATTAAATGTTGGGATTAATTGAATTAAGAATTAAAATATTTTTGGTCCCTTCACTTTGACCCAACTATTCGTTTGGTCCTACTTCCTTAAACCTATTCATATGGTCCTACATATTTCATTTCTTGGTTAGATTCCCCCTGAGGCCATTGTCGTTAGTCTTTCCGTCTATAATTTGGCAATATACCTAAAATACCCTTATTGTAAAGTACTGAATGTTGAATGATAGAGAAATTGGCAAAAATACCCTTAGCAATTCCTTTAACCATAATATATGTTAGGGCATCTAGTAATTACTTAATGCATCAAAAATGAAAAGAAATATATATATATATATATATATATATATTAAACTCTTTCCCCTTTTCTTCTTCGTCAACATTCCGGTCCATTCCACCCGCTCCCCTCCGACCCACCCTAATTCAAGCCAAAATAAAAGTCAACCCTAACCCGCTGATGTCACCGGAGCTGTTAGTCAAACCCTAAATTAAATTTCTTACTGTTTCTTAATCGATTTGCACTTAAATATTGAAATCGAGAACAAAATTCGGTGGTGAGAATGGGGAATAAAGGAGATGAATGTGTGTCGATCCAAGATGTGAAGGAAGGTGAGATATCTGATTCGGCATCTGTGGAAGAGATAAGTGAGGAGGATTTTGTTAAGCCTCTAGAGGCTGCGGCGGCGGCAAATGTGGTGGTGGTGGCAGCGGATTCTGACTCAAAGCAGCTGATTCGGCGTCTGTGGAGGAGATAAGTGAGGAGGATTTTGTTAAGCCTCTGGAGGCTGCGGCGGCGGCGGCAAATGTGGTAGTGGCGACGACGGGTTCTAACTTGAAGTAGCAGCAACAACAGCAGCCTAGGGTTTGGACGATGCAAGATGTAACACCCCAAACCTGAGCCCAACTAAACGGGCCCAAGCCTGAACATGTCACAGCTCGCAATCCAACTAAACCAAATCAATTTTGCAATATATCAAAATCAGTTCTTAAGGAAAGTGCACAGCGGAAAGATAAACCCAAGTTTACAATCTTAAAGTACAAGCCCAAAATAAATTGTCTCGTAGGACTAACTAAGTTATGCAAACATCGTAACTTGAATTAAATTTATTACATAGAAACTCAATGAAATAAATTCCAACCCATCCTTGCTTGCACGCCTCAACCTAAAACCTTAATATCTCATCTGTGACCTGAGGAGAAGAATAAAGTGAAGGGTGAGCGAACAATGCTCAGTAAGTTCAAACGCCGCCCCTCCGATTTCTAAGGAAGGGTGGACCCACAAGGCGAATATTCAAAGTGATCAATATTACAAAAAGGTAGTTTGCAGTTCATGTAATGTTTTACAACGAAAGCGAACAAGGCGAACGAATTAGTGTTTCACAAATGAGAGTTCAAAGAAAATAAGCATGCAAAGTACGAAGTCGAGTAACCCAATCGTCACCAACCGTCCCATACAGCCTAGTCACAACGGATTACTCACAGATGCCATGATCACGTAGGTGGTCCATTGACCAATCACACAAATGCCCCCGAAGGGTACCAAATTTTTTACCCCAAGGGTAACTAATAAAGGTAAGTCATGACTACCGCACCAAAGGCCAAGTGGTGAAAAAATGTAAGGTTCACTCTATACCCAGTGACGGGTTCTTCAACTAGTGATCATAACGGAGTTCAAAATAAAACAATATTATCAAACGATACATACGGAATATACTTTCAAAGTATAAGTATTTCATCAAATACCAAAGATATGACACGAGGTTTTGAAGAATATAATACAACGAAACGTGAATCGACGGAGAAAGAAAATTCCGACACAAGGTCGGGTATGGTGATCAAAACAATAATTTCAAAAAAATAAACGAGGAAACCTAACGTCGAAAGAATATACTCGCAAAATAAACTAAAAGAAGCGAAATCTCTTACCTTAATAATGCAGTGAACAATTAATTTGAACACAAAAAGTAATCGCTAGCCACGCTTGTCCAAATCTAAAAGTCAAAAACACAATTTAAATAAATATAGACCCAAACTAATATTCAATAGCTAATTTTAAAACAATAATAATTAATAATACTAATCTGATTATGACCCCTAAATCTGCGCAAAGAGAGCTAAATTAACCTCACCCTAATGCCGCACTCACCAAATTCCCATTCTTTGTAATACTGTAACATCTCAGTCTAAAATCAAAACCACCAAAGTATAAATAAACTGATCAAGCTCATTGTGTCCACTGAACAAAGACAAGAAGAACGAAAGAATTTTAGATAAAATAAAAATATAACCTATCAGTCAATCACTTTCACCAGTAAAATACATCATTCTCCATTTTCTTTATTTTACTTTACCTCTTCTCTAACACAACTAAAGTACACACACCTACCTATTCTGAAAGTCTCTAAACCCATTAATTCAATCAGCCCCACCGAACTTGAAAGCCTCTCTCCAATTTATTTTCTCCCTTTGCACTTCACCCGTTACTTTCTTCTCTCCCTTACCTCCCTCTCTCCCTCTTTCTCCTCATTAATGTCTCTTCCAATTTATTTTCCCTCTCTCTTAAAAACAACGCACACACAACGCGCGCACACACACACACACCTCCCACACTAACAACAGCTTACTCTCTCTCATTCCATTTCTTTCCTCCGTCCATGATTCCGACACCCATATACTTCGATACTCACCCCAAATCAACCAAAGACCCAAAACCCATTGTTAATTTTAATTTTCTTCTTAACAGTCTGAGCATTTAAAAAAAATCAGTGCAACATAAACAGGATTGGACACTTACTCAGAAGACGAACACTGCGATTTGTCTTGATTTGGTTCCTCACAAGTTCTACTGGCGTGAGAGTGAACCCACCAAGCCGTCTCCAACTTTTCCTTCTTCTGAGTTTCCTTTTCTTTGTTTCTCTCTATAGCGAGCTCGAAGTCTCAAACTAACAGATAATTTCTATCATGAAGACTCCTTGTAGAATTCACTCTCTTTCGAAATTCAAAACTTCAACTCCCTTATCCAACCCACGACCGGTTCTTGTGTGTGTTGACCCTCATGTAGTGCGTCTCCTAATAACTATTATTATTATTATTATTATTATTATTATTATTATTGTTGTTATTGTTATTGTTATTGTTATTGTTATTGTTATTGTTGTTGTTGTTGTTGTTGTTGTTGTTGTTGTTGTTATTATTATTATTATTATTTTTATTATTATTATTATTCCACTTAACTCTTGAGCTAAAATTTATGGACTAATTTATGGGCCAGGCCAAAATAACAATATCAAATTTTATCGGATCCAATTTACACTTTTATTATGAAAAGGCAACCGGCCCAAATAACCGATATAATCGGCCCAAATGAAATTATTTTGAAAAATCGTTATTATTGCAATTTATTGAATAATAAAAATAAATAACGGGGTATTATACAAGATCTGTTAAAGTATCAGAATAAGTTTTAGATTTCGAGGAATTACGCTCCTGGTTTGTATAATTTTTCTTGGGCTCAGGCAATCCACAATAAACCTCTGGATGACTATTTATCGACGGAGTTTAATAATAACAGTGAGAACAACAACAATGATGGGAATGGACGACTCGTCGCTCGTTGGAGTTCAGGCGACTGTTTCTGCCAGAGACTAAGGAGCTTTAGATCTCATGTACTCTTAAATACACACACACACACACACACTTAAATCCATAGGCAGAGAAAGACACAACTGGGTTTCTAAGGTTGAAGATAATCTAATTTTTAAATTATCATATTGACCCCCTATATTTTATACTTTTTGAAAAGTCAGTCGATAAGGAACTTCTTGGTAAGGGCAATATAATCATATTGAAAAATATTGGATAGAACTTCTAACGGTAACAATAGGAGGGGGAATCTAACCAAGAAATGCAACTTGTAGGACCATACGAATAGGTTTTATAGAGATCGTACCAAACGAATAGTTGGGTCAAAGTCGAGGAACCAAAAACTGTTTTAATTCTTGTATTAAATGACCCACCTACTTACATTAACTACATTTTTCAACTACTCAATAAATCTTGACCTTTAATTTTCGATCCAATGGATAATAATAATAATAATCATCAATCATTCATGTGATAAAATAACTATTGAAAAAAGGCAGTGAAGGCGCTTGACTCATGGACAGGTAGGAGTGAATTCGAATCAGGCATTTGAACTGAGCACTTCTTGTTCAATCAGCATTAGGACTTACAGTGGCGGAAAGGGATGGGATACACAAGTTTTGGTCGTTTCTCTTCCTTTGAAAATCACTCTTTTCTTTTGAAAACATATTAATAATGCACTTGTTGTCAATAAGAGGAATGAAGAAGTGAGAGACAGTGTTGCGCTATGCATGGCTTGGCTATTTGGTTGGTGAGGAATAATATCGTGTTTACAGAAGCAAGTTGACTTATCTCGAATCATTGACGCCCCCAAAAGAATTAGAATTATGCAATGCTTATAATTTCTCAGACCTTCTAGTCATTTGTCTAACATAATATTTTTAATGACACTATTATTTTTAGGTTTAATTATCAATTTGGTCACTGTACTTTGCAACTTTTTTCAGTAAGCTCACTCTACTTACTTTTTCTCCTAATTAGTCATTGTACTTGGCATTTCGAGTCACGTTCATCACTCCGTCCAATTTCGTGGATGGAACTCTCAATTTTTTTTGTAAAAACCCAAAAATGCCCTTATTCAAGTCATGCGTTGCACGCGTGACCATCCATTGGTGACCTTATTGAATAAGACTTGGTCGTTAGTCATTTCCTTCTTCATTCACACATTACAATGGAGGTAAGCAGCCATTGAAGCTGAAGGAGATCGATTCCAGCCACAAGATTTATCTATTCCAAGTATTTTCTCAAATTGAAGCACATCAAAATGCAAGGAAGCTCAATTTCCATTTCAAGTAAATCAAGAGGACTTCGATCTCTTTCACCTGATTTGATTGAAGAAAAGTTTTGTTTGTGTGGTATTAGGGCTCGAATGTGGACATCATGGACTGATGAGCATCCGGGTATGAGGTTTTTTGGATGCGCAAACTGGAAGGTATGTGATTTGGTTCGAAGCAATGAAATCAAAATTAGGTTTTTAATCAACTCAAAAAATTGGAATTTGGGGCCTTTTTCCTGTTTAATTTCTGTTATTCTTCAATTAGTGGCTTTAAAATTTTGAAATTTGCCTAAATTTCTATAAATTTCTCTGATGGTTCATTTCTTGTTTAATTTCTACTTTTTTTATGTTTAATTTCTGTCATTGGTGATGGTTCGATATATTTTGTGAATTGGTAACAGGATGAGGAAAATAAGTGCAACTTCTTTGCTTGGTATGATCCTCCAATGACTGAAAGAGCAAGAGATCTGCTCAATGTGTTCAAGAACAAAGAGGTTGAGATCAAGGCAATGTCAACCAAGCTTGCAAATACAAAAATGAAGAATTCAAATTTGAAAAAGGAGGTTTGTATATTAAAGGAAGAGATTGCTATCTTGAAAACATAGTTAGATGCAAATGGTTGGAAGGACAAGATGATTATTGTACTTGTTGTCATTGTAAGTGGCCTCTTAGTGTACAAGAATGCCAAACTCACTCCCTAATTTATATTGCCTTAGGTTGTGATGTAATTGTAGTTTTTGGACATGGCCATAATGTTTTGGTTGGTTAATGATGGTTGTAATATTATGTAGTATATGATGGGACAGTTGTGTAATGACATTGAAGTTAATGGAAATGGCATTAGAAGTTAATTGACATGAACATGGCATTTGTTGAATACTTAAGACCAATTGCAATGACCAAGTGAAATGACCAATTGCAAGTACCAAAACAGAGCAAGTACCAAAACTAAATGAACAATTGGATAGTAATGGTTTAAGCAATTGGACAGTTTCAATGATCAATTGAAATGACCAATTGCAATGACCAATTGAAGTACTTTAAGTACCAAAACATAACAAGTACCAAAACCCTTTGGTGAATTGGATAATGAACAAGAATCATCACAATGACCAATACTGATAGACTGGACTGAACAAGAATCATCACAATGAACAACACTAAAGTACCAAAACATAGATATACATTGGGTACTAAAATAAATTACCAACAATATTGAAGTACTGGATACCATTCCATTACTAACAAAACATAATCTCAAATGTCTACACAATGTTCAATTAGTTCAAAGATTGTCAAGCACCCCTTGATATACATTGGTTACCAAACACAAGTACCAAAGCATAGTCAATTGTTACCAAACATAAGTAGCAAAAACAGGGGTATAAGTTACCATCAACAAGTACCAAAAAAAACCATAACAATCATGTCTAGATATTGTTCAATTACCAACCATAACCTAACATGTGAACACTTAATCAATCACAAATGTCTTTCCATTTAATTCCTTCCCCATCTTCTTTATGTGGTTTAACATATTCCTCTCTGATTTTCTGATCTTCTCCTGTTCTTGATGAGCTTTAACCTTCTTCATTTCTTCTCCTTTCTCAATTTTAATCTTCTTCAATGTAATTGGATTTGGAGGCATTTCTTGAGTCATCCTTTTCATTGGTTGTCCACTAGGTGCTTCATCACTTGACACTAGTTTCATTGGTGTTTCATTGACAGCTGTAGTTGATAGTTGTCTACCTAATGTTTTACTCCTGAATGTTGCCATCACACCACCTCTTTTGACTGGTAAACCCTTTAGTGAACTTCTATAGCTTTGTTGGGTGAATTTAGTTCCAAAAGTAGATTGCTAGACATTCAATCACACAACAAACATTTCAATACATCTCAATGCAAATAGTCCAATGCACATTGATATAGAAACAGAATATACTACCTGAGTGGATTTGGATGGAATAGGTGCACTATATTACACATTGCAATGACTTTCATTAATTTCAGAAGCTAAGTGTGTGGTTTTAACCCCCTGGTTGCAATGCATAGAGAGTAATTCAATTCAAAATATAATTAAGACTAGATACTCATAAATAGAATGATTCATCCAAAATTAAATACAACCTGTGTGGATTGACTTGCAGCAACTTGATTAAATTGTAAAGTAGTGGATTGAGTTGCAGCAGCTTGATTCAATTACAAATTGGTGGATTGAGTTGCAGCAGGTTGATTATATTGCACATTGGTGGACTGAGCATCAGCTTGATTAAATTGTAAAGTAAAGGACTGAGTTGCAGCATGTTCATTAAATTCCACATTTGTTGATTGAGTTGTAGCAGGAGATTTGAACCCATGTGTCAATCTCAACAGTGGTTCTTTCATTACTTCTTTTTAACTCTTTTCTGTATTCCCAGAGTTTGGCATAGTGGCCATGTAGGGATCTCAACTCTTCATGAAGCACCCTAGACCTAGCTCTAAGGCACATGATCTTACTCACATTCAATTGGTACATATCCATTACATCTTTTTTAAATTCTCTCAACTTCAATTTATGGTGGCTTAAAATCTTTTGTTGATACATTTTTGTAAGCCATGCAACTGAACAACACCTACTCTTGAATCTCTTCCCACACTGATGGTTTGGACAAAATGTTTTGATCTGAAAAATTGTTTCGTCACGAATAGTGCTTGCCCAAATTTCCCGAGTACAAACCTCAGAATTTATACACTTTACATGGACCCTTTTCTTGTCATTTACCAAGAACTTAATGTCATACCCATTCATACATCCATAATCTCTGATTGCATTCCTAAGCTCTTGAATAGTAGAGAAAGTTTCATGCAAACTGAATTCCTTATTCTTCATATCACATTTAGGGTTAAACCTTGGGTATTTTGGTCTCACAATTCTCTGAACATGGTCATTATTCTCATCCTCACTTCCACTATCAGAATCAGGGGGATAATATGCATCTCTTTCATCATCCAATATTTCAGAAGCATTCTCTTGATTTGAATCAAGTAACTGGTTGTCATTCTCACCTCCCATTCTAGATGTACCTTCACCAAAATTATAAGAAAACCCTCTCCTTTTAATCCTAATAGACTGTGATGTCACATTACCCTTTTTCTTTAAGGCAATCAAATTCTTCCTAGCATTAAGTAACTCCTCATCATCATTAACATTTTCTTGGTCCTCATCATTCAAGCTAACTTCTGAGCCATCATCATCACTGCTAGATTCATCAGAAACTGCATACTCATAGTCACTATCTAATTCAAGTTCTTCTACCCCATCCTCATGTAAGATAAATAGTTTAACCTGACCTAAATGATTAGCTATTTGCAAGAGTCTATCCCAATCTTTAAGGGTATGCAATGCCCTAATCTCAGTGTCCCCAGGAGTGTCAATTGCTACACTATAGCATATTTCAGTCACATGAGGGTGTCCTAGTTCATTTACTACTCTACCTTTCAAGTTACCAAATGACAGGTCTGATTGGTCTAACTCCCAGTATATTACCTTTCCCACATATCTATGTGGCTTTTCGTGGGCAAATTCACCCCCATAATGACACTTCACAGCTACTTTCAACATTTTCTGCATTTTAATAAGAAAAAAAGGGGTGGGGGACCATTATCAGACAAACAAAGGTAGTGGTGAAGGGGGACAACTACTTTAATGAAAACAAAGCAATGGAAGGTTTAATTTATGCATTAAACCTTAATTTCATGGCATGACATCAAAATCGAGCAGGATAAGTTTAATTTATGCATTGAACCTTAAGTGTGTATCATCAATAACATAAATTAGGGTTTATTCAAAGAAGCCCTAATTTGTATACATGATAGTCAACTCAAATCAGTTAAAAAGTGAACATGGAAACGAAGCTTTCCTTCAATGTCGTTCGATTTCAACCAGAACCATGCACTTCTCAGGATTATGAGTCTTCGTCTTAGTTTTTGTCTTCGAAATCAAAAGCTAGATCAACACTGATTTATCACACTCTCACTCTCACTCTCGTTTTTTGTTATGTCTGAATGACAAATGAATCTTTGTTCACGACTAAGTGTGAAAATTGGACCACGTGCACGACATGGGCATAGCTAAAGGAGCAGTAATGTCTTTTCACGTAATTCCGTCCATGGAATTAATGGCAGTTAGCTTGGGTGACCCTTTTGACTCAAAATGCCAAGTACAATGATTAATTAGGAGAAAAAGTAAGTAGAATGAGCTTCCTGAAAAAAGTTGCAAAGTACAGTGACCAAATTGATAATTAAGCCTTATTTTTATATTGTCTACAAAATTAAATAATAAGTGATTGAACATGTAGATCGCAATTTCATATAATGAAAATAAAGGTGGTTCGGAAAAAGTCTCTCTTACATCCACCCTTTATTTTCCTCTAAGCACATGAGCTATAAGCCACTATGCTTCTTTTAATTACAAAAAATATAATTGAAGAAAATATTTATTTTCTCCCTCGTTGATAAACTAATGATAACTCCTAGTCAGCAACCCGACTACAACTCTTCAGTCATTGGTATCCGCGATGATGGTTGTGCTTCCTTGGCATGACATTTGAATTGTCGGATAAAATCTCCTTTTCTGTGCATGGTCACTTTCTTCAATTATAGAATCTTATCTCTCATGATTATTTGACGATGAAGATCGGGAGTATATTTGGTAAGATAATCTAAGAATATTACATTTTGTTGCACACTATGTTTTGTTGCATAAACCTTCTAGACATTTTACGCAGTAATGCTTGCACTTTGAACACACCAAGGCACTCCAATAATTTTTTGTGCGTGAATGGCATGTTATCTATTCACGTATAATATCATAGAGTGCAAGCCACATGGCCAGTAACCAAGCAGATCCTAAGAACATCCTGGGCAAATAGGCCCCCCGGGGCCGAACAATACCCTTGGGGCCGAACAAACCCCCTTATAGGAAAACAACACCCTAGGGGCTGAACAACCGCCTAGTCGCCCGAACAAGACCCCTAGGGGTAAAACAACCCTCTAAGGGCCGAACAAGCTTTAGGGCTGACCTAGGTGGCTTCTTGGGTAATCTTCGCTCATCAATGTCATATGTCAATGCACATTCATGATTTGTCAGTTGGAAAGACATTACACTTTTCCACTCATAACCGCGCCATAACCACTAGTAAGAACATTCCATCATAATTGTTCTATGAAGGCCAATAGTTATAACCCATGATCTCCCCACTTATAAAAGGCACATGTGAGATTACATTCGACTAGCTACGCTCAACTTTACATTTTACGCTTGACATACTACGCCTAAGCTCTCAAACATTGCTCTCTTAATTCATTCTCAAACACATATAGTTTGAGAACTGTAACACCCCCAACCCAGAATCTGATTTGGAATCCTAAATGCAAGCAGTACCAGCTCAAAATCATAACTAAGTAGTAAAACACCTGCTTAACACGAGCTATAAAAATTCCCAACAACGATAACAACTATAACTACCTCGAATACCTGTTAAGGCAGGGTTAGATCACAGAAAGAAAAAAATGCAAATTGTCAAACCAGGTCGAGCGCGATTGAAAACTGTAAGTCCACTTGAGGCTAATAATATGGTTAGAAGGGGGGGTGAATAACCTTATAAAATATTTTTGATAAGTTTTAAAACCTTTTAAAACTTTGGCAGCGGAATAATGATTTTATGGAAATCAATCAACTAATCAATGAAAGTGATCAGTTGAAGACTAAGCTTATGAACAGAGTGATGGATAAACTGAAGTTATGTAACAAAGGATGACTAAAGCTTTAAGTAATGAAATGCTTAAAGCTTTGGTCAGTTTGGTCAAGTAAGCAAGCAATAATAAACACAGTATGTAAAATGATTCACAAAATGAAAACTGCTACGTCCACTACCAAGTTGGTCAACCCCCTCCAGCTCCTAACGAACCTCATCCTTCCCCAACTCTTTAAAAGTCCTTTGCTTCGGTCCTTGCAAAGAATGGCGCTTCTGCACCAATGACTTCTATTCGCCTTATCCCTCCCTCAACGTATAAAGGTGAGCCTTCTATTCAACTCTCTGATGAACTCATAGGATCCCTCTCCCAACCTTTTAAAACACCTTGATTGGCATGTTTTCACATGGTAGGCCTTCTATTGAAGTTACCCGTAAAGCTTTCCATACTTTCGGGCTAAAGGTTGCCTTCTCCGTAAGACATCTTGACGCGAAGCATATTTTAATTCAAGTTAACCATGAAATTGACTACCAATGTCTCTAGATCAAAGACCAATGGTATCTAGGTTGATTTCCTATGAGAGTTTTCAAATGGACTCCGGATTTTTGTCCTAATGTTGAGAGTCCTTTTGTTCCAGTGTGGTTCTCTCTACCGGGGTTACTTATCCATTTGTTTCACAAATCTACTCTTTTCTCTATTGCTAATCTAATAGGTACTCCAATCATGTTGGATCAGCCTATGGCTTTGTTACGTCCATGTTGATATGCTCAAAGTATAGGCTAGAGGGGGGGTAAATAGCCTATATGACCTGTATTAAAAATTTCATCTGATTTATAGATTATGTTGAAAGACAAGGATAAAATGATTAATTGTATAGGTCATCTTCCATAAGAAAGCAACATGGCTGATATAGATAAATCAGCTGATGTGCATCAGCAGACGTCAAAGACTGCTGGTAGGAAGATTATGTTATGCTTAGCTGATAAAGAAGAGTTTAAGCAGTGGAAGGACAAGCAGCATAAGTATAGCGATTTAGATTAAAGCGGTTGTAAACAAATAGGTTCAAGTTTATCATAACAGCAAACTTAAATCTTATATTAGATGCATCAATTACTTTCCACAATCAGATTGCACAAAATATATAACATGTATTATAGGAAAGATAGGAAAATGCTGAATGTAATAAGATATGATTTATATTAAAATTTAGCAGAGGTTTGCTCAAGGACAAACATGCTTAGTACATCAACCTAGACTCTTCTAACCTAACAATCTCCTTGGAAAGAAAACGGAGAGATTAAGAAAGCGAAACCAAATTTATTGAAAATACATTGGAAGATGTAGTCAACATTTATTATGTTGTCTTCCTGTAGTATCAACTCGATAAATTTGTTGTGAGAAAAGAATATTATGGGTTGTTCAAATAACTAGTATTTGAACAACTGAGTGCAAAGCACTCGGCCAAGAGTGATGACAATTCAATGCACAATCGACAGCCCTTATAATGTAGTATAAGTCTGCCGATATGAATGTAATATGGATTATTATGCTCTAGTTTTTCATCGGACATCTTCAAGCTTGGTCAGTCTTCAACGATGAGCAGGATGCTTAGTGTCTAGCTATGAATTTGAAATATAGCTGCTGAAGAGACTGAGTCTTTCGAAGGAAGAAAGAACTAAAATCAAGAAAGGAGTTCTTGATTAAGCAGAGCTTCTTTGCCTTAGGAATTTCATATTTCTCTCCCACAAAGTGTTTGTTCTTACACTTGTGTTTTTCCCACTCTCAAGAGTTTGCATTCTTGAAGCTTCGTTCTTCGCTGTTGCACTACTTAAGATAAGGGAAGAGAGGTTTCTTTTATAGGTGGAGAAGAAAATAGAGTCGTTGAAGCTTGGGTGGATTTTTGCCAGTTGGAAGGTACTGATTTATCAGAACATCAGAGTGTACTGAAGGAAATGTTGGGCAAAGACCTTCATGTGAGCTTTGTCTTGAAATCTGTCCAAAGAGTACAGGCTGGATGAATGAGACATGACATGCAGGTGTTGGTTCGCAAAACGAATATGCAAATATTACAGGCAAGAGTACCCAATCGACAACAAGTAGTAAAGTGCATAAGCACGAGTCAAACCCACAAGGACAATTATGACATTTACTTTCGTGAATACTAAAATTTAGGATTTTTAACTTTATCCAAACGATCGACATTGAGTTGAGATGTTATAACTAAATTAAAGCAAGTAAAATGAGCGATGGTGGAATTGCAAATCACACACACACACATGGGTGAAAAGATGATTATCAAAGTTAAAACACTAGGATTATGATTTCATTCCAAATTATCCACATGACCAATTAGTCCACTCTCCATAACTTTTCTACAATTTACTATGGTATCCAAGAACACAAAAATAGTCACTACGAGCTCTCACTCCGATAGCAACCCTAATCTCCCCACCTAACTACGTCGCAGCGTATAGCTAGTGTGTGAAAATAGCATGAAAATCAAGTTCTCAAAAACGGATATTGAGTTTTGTGCTATATCTCTATGCTACAAAACATCAACTAATAAATTGCTTGATCCAAATTTGTAATGGTAGCTCTCACTCACACAAAACAATTTTTAAAATCATTTAATTAGTGATCAAGTAATTAAAAGCATTAAAAACAACAAGATAATAACCATAAAATAAAATGTAGTTAAGCTAGGAGAGTGAAAAAAAAATACTAGATCATGCTTCAAAGATGGAGATTCATCACAATCCTAGTTATAGAAAATTAGCCCATAATGCAAGAAAAATTACACACAAATATTCCAAGAAAATATTGCATAATGATATTAAAAAGAAAGAGTATAAAAAAAAAATACTTCAATGGAGATTTTTGTGAGAATCCCTTAGCATTCCTTGAAAAAATCTAGTTGAAAGATGATGAAACCCCCAAAATGAACTGTTACTTTTTCTTCTTCTTTTCTCTGTGCGTGTTCTATTCTTTTTCCCTCTTCTAATCTAATCTCCTCTCCTCTCCAAACTCATCTCTGAGAGTTTTCTAGAAAATGATACCAAAAAAATAGAGTACTCCACAAGCTAAGGGAGGGCAAAATGGACATTTGAGTAGGCTTTTTACATTTAAAAACAAAGGGAACTCGGTTGAAGAAAAGAGGAGAAAATGGGTGGATTCGGCTGATCCAAAGGGCAACCCATCAAGAGAAGACTGTGGATTATCCACAGGAAAATGGGTCAGCCTGAGAGGGAAAATGGGCAGAAAAGTGGAGCGGGCTAGAGCAGTTCGCGGGCTGAAGCTGCTGGGAGGGCTGACACGTGGCGGAAGCAAGGGAAGACAGCACATAAATGAAGAGTTTCTGCGCTTTGCAGCGCTGACCCTAGACTTTTCTATGTTGCTTCGGTGCCCCTGAATTCTTCTAAAAGCGAGGCGCAGTCCCTATCATCCCAGGTCTTGCAATTTAGTCCCAAGTCAACCTCCGTTAGACTCCGTTAGCCTCTTTTCTCTTTCAGTTTAGTCCTTTACTTTGTAATCTCTTAACGGAGGCTAACGACTGCCGATTAAATGGCTCAAAACTCTCCAAATCTTCTATATGCTGCCTTGAATCTCCCAATTTGCTATGAATTGAACCTTAAAAGCTTGAATTCATTCCTATAGACCTGAAACACAATAAAATCGCAATAAATGCAATTCCTAGGGCAATATAAATATGAAATTCATATAAAATGGGGACAAAATATGGGGAAAAATAAACACAATTACGAGCTCATCAGCAGGCCTGGGTTATAGCGTACTGTGTTTGGTCTTTTATGGAATGTAGCCTTGATGACTGGGACCAAACACGGAAGAGGAATGTCTTCTGGATAATAGTGAAAGCGCAGACATCGATGTGTATCTTGAGCTGTCAGGAAGATCTTGGAACGGATCTATTTTGAATTGTAGCTTTGAGCAACGACCGATGTTCCTCTTGAGAATTATCAGCATTCTTGCAGTTTTCTGATGAAGAACATGGCTGATAGTGGGATCTGCCAATGTAAGATTGTTGGTACAGATTGCTGATGAGACATGGCTGGTACGAATGTCTGCTGGTAAGACATTGCTGGTAGAAATGTTTGCTGGTGCTGGTAGAGCTAATCCATATGAAAAGTCATCATCAACTAATAGGACACAGACTCAGACATGTACAAAGACTTCCTAGTTTAATGACCTATGCAATGTTTCATCAAGCTACCACACTAACCGGTACGCAACCCTTTTAACCACTTGTAAAACATGCGTTGTAATGGGAACAAGGAAATCACTGTGTTAGAATATGCAAACATATGCATCAGCTGTTTCATAGGCATATTCCTAACAATCTCCTCTTATTTGCTTAGGATCATTACTACAATTAACATATACATAAAGCTCTTAAAGCAGATGTTCAATCCTTAGTAATAACATGTCTTCTAATGAATGATCATTTTATCTCAAGGCATGCCCAAGGTTGAACTTACAAGCGATAGCATATGTATAGTCACCTATTACTAAGTATTTACAGACTCAATAAATAAAAGTACAAATACGAAGCAATAGTAAAAATATTTTTAGGCAATTATGAGATATAATTGATAAATAGGCCAATAAATGTTTCTTGAAAGGAATCTATCTTGCGATATGATTTAAGCGAGTTGAAACAATTTGAGCAAGACAGTATTTTGAATCAGCATTTTTCAAAAGAAGAATAAAATGTGCTGATTTGAACTTCTCCTGATATAAAGATCTTATAGAAGTTTGGGATCATTACTTTAATATAAAGGTTTGATAGAGGAGATTTCTCAAAACTCAATTGTTTTGATTAAGCATTGTAGCAAATAATTTTAAGAACAGTGTCTTTCTTGTTTGGAGGTTTCTACAAGAAAGTAGTTTGATCAACATTCAAAGAAACAAAATATGTAAGAATTACTGATGATATAAAGAATTTTTAGAAATTCTTCTGATATAACTATTTAAAGAGTTATGTAAGTATCAGAGCAAAAGAAATTTCTTTTTGAAGGTTTTGTTTCTTTCTTGTAAAGAGATTTTACAAGAAAATATTTTAAATAACAGCTTTTTGAAAAGATAAAGAGTTTAGAAATTGCTGACGAAGACTTAATCAGACAATGTTGATCATATTTTCAAAATGTATATGCCCTCCTTAATGTATAAGACATTCACAGAATGTATATGTCACAGCACTATATGTCAAAGTACTTTCCTCCTTAATTATAGATGTATCTACTTATGATATATATATATATATATATATATATTCTTTAATGTATAAGACATACATATCAGAATGTATATGTATAGCTCTCCTCCTTAATGTATAAGGCATACATCTCAGAATGTATATGTCTCAGTACTCTCCTCCTTAATGGTCACAAGCAGGAGTATACATAGACAGGTCAAAAGGATATATATTTCTCTCTTCCATGTTTAAAGAATGCCTCTAGGTGTTGATGTCAATTTATACGTCTCCTCCTATTTCTAGTTCTTAGTCAACATGCATTTTTCTTTCTCATCCTCAATGGTCAACACAAATACTTCTCCTCCTATTTTTGGGTGGTTATATTAATATAAGGCAAGAGTGATTTCAAGTAGGACAAGTAGGAGTGGAAGAATAACAAGGAGAAATATTAACATGAGTGAAAGATAAGAAGAATATATTACATAGAGAACAGCCAGATATAAGAAGTATTGTTATAGCAAAAACAACAACAAAGAAAATGCCCCAATAAAATAAAACATGTTAAGTGAATCAATTTTCCTTTCCTAATTATTGAAAATTTCTTGAGTGGCCACTAAGTCTTGTGCTGAATTTTCTCCCATTGAAGGATGCTCCTCCTAAATAGGTAATTGCTCGCATGAAACGTTTGAGGGAATAGAGGAGGAAACAGGGGAAGATTCAAACTCAGTAGTTGATACCATATTCCTTGTGGGGATCCAGGCAACAAAATTTGGAACATTATTCTAGGGATCTTGAAGACGATCTCTTTTTTTTTTTTTTAAGGAAACAGGGATGGCACCCTGCGAAATTTTATTGATAACAAAAAGAAATCATACAAACTTGAGGGGGACAACCAGCCTGGCCCTTATAACTGGGAGGACAGAGGAGCCTGACCTCGAAAAGGAAATACAAAGTAAACTTAAGATTAGCTAAAAATCTAACAAGAAACAAAGAACTAATGCCGAATGTAAGGAGTCTCTTGGATGTCCAATAAAACCATGCCCCGAATGACAGAAGGAAGATCCCTATAGGATGAAAAATTAAAGTCTGTTTGCTTCTCAAAGCCCAAGTTGGCTAATTTATCAGCGACATTATTCGCCTGCCCGTAACAATGACGAAATTGAAAAGAAGTAGATCTTTTGATGGCAAAAATACGATGAATAATACTCCAGCAAGACGAGGGAGGTTTAGATTCTTTAGAGACACAATCGAAGAGAATCTTGGAATCCATTTCAACTATAGCATTATGATGACCAAAGTCTCGGAGCCAAGTCATGCCTTGGAGGAGTGCTTTAGCTTCAGCAACTGTATTCGAAGCAGTGCCATAAAAGGACGCAAATGCATGGATCAAATGACCAGAAGAATCTCGAATAATACCACCTCCGCTGGCAATACCAGGATTACCTTTAGAGGCGCCATCCGTGTTGAGCTTTAAGATAGAGAAAGGAGGTTTAAGCCACCTCATAATACAAGAAGATCTTCTAAATTTCGGAGTGAACAACCCCAAAGCAGTGTTAATTTGAGTCAAATGTTTACCAATATCTCGAATGAGATGGTTGCTTGAAAACCCGTGACTGTCAAAAAGCCAACGATTTCTATTCTTCCAAAGATGCCAAAGAATAAGAGCAGGAATAAGAATAAGATTAGAGGAAGCTTTGGAATGCCACCACCAGGCAAAACAAGCTTGAGAGATTGAACCATTGCTGAAATGGATGCCATAATCCATGCTGAAAAAATTCCAGACCTCCGATGCAGTGATGCTAGATAAGAAGACATGCAAAAAGGTTTCAGTGAATCCAGGAGAACAACAATGACATCTAGAAGCAAGCTGAATACCCTTACGACGAAGGCCTTCATCTAAAGGGAGACGGTGCTGAAAGAGACGCCACAAAAAGATGCTGATTTGTTTAGGAACGCATCTATGCCAAATATATTTAGCCGAAAGCTACTTCATCTGGAAAATTTTCAGTTTCTTCGGCCTGGCAGCTGCTCCTTGAAGACGATCTCTCAGTCATCGATTAATACGTGGATATCTTCTCACCATTTGAGGCTGAGGTGCTAAAACAGTCATCATTCGTAATCTTCACTCAGTGTAAGGAATTGGACGAGGAACTGACCTTGCTGAGTTTGTGTTCCTCATAATTTGGGAAGATGAAGATAAAATGGGAGAAATAATTTGATATTGATTGGAATAAAGATTAAGAGAAGGACATTCTTTTAATGGGGCTGATAACATGTCTCTAGAAATTTAGAGAATTTAAAGGGACTTCTTGGGTTAAGGAATGTGAAAAGACATATTAAAAAAATGTGTCGTAAGAATAAGAATGAATTTAATGTGGTGGTTGTGATGTGATGTTATCAATTAATTGTTATGTCCTTTTGGCGTAGGTTTGTGTAGATTAGTTATAGCTGAGGATTGAGTTCGAGTAGATTAGTTCTTTTTGGCATAGTGTTGTGTCTGTCTGTGATGTGATGGTATTAATTTAATGTCATGTTCGTAAGTTTATTCAGAAAATGAGTAAATTAGAGATAGCTGTGGTTATCGGCAATGTGGAAAAGAATTATTTTGGAGATAGCTGATTTAAAACGACTATCTTGAAGATGACGTGATGAAGAAGGGTTGATACCAATGGTGAGTAGACACAAGATGGTTAGCCTGGAAGAAGAATATGCATTAAACATTAAGGTTAAGACTTAGGTGGAACTCTCCTCCTGACATGAAGAAAAATAGGCTTGAATTAATAGTAGCCTATCTGATAAGTAGATGAGGTGATTAAAGTTGTTCAAGAATATGCTTAGAACTAGAATGTAGTAGAATCAAGAGGAATGGGTGAGTAATGTTTACTGACATCAATATATATATATATATATATATATATATATATATATATAAGCAATGTAGAACTTGATATCAGCTAGAAGAAGTGATAAAAACTTATGATCTTCTTGATCAGCAGACTCAAAAGATGACTGATCAAGATGCTTCTTCTAGTAGAAGGACTATCAGAAGAATTAATCATGATACCAATTTGGTACTGGAGGATGGATTTAGCAGGCAAAGGGTCTACTGAATTTTGTATAATAAACAAAGAGTCTGCTGAAGGAAGAAAAACCTTAGCACTACTCTTTATCTAGAATGCAGAGCTTTTGGATAACTGCTAATATAGATCATTTGTGGAAGTTGAGTTCTAATATCATGTTAAGTTCTAATAGCAGCAGAGTTGGTAATGAATTAATACCAGTTGTTAACTAGAAGTAAGATCTGCTGATGAAGGAATGGATGGGAATAGCATGATTAGCAGAGGATACAAACTAGGTTTTTCTGATACTCTTCTTGTGGCGATGGTAATGCCAGGATAAGATAGAAGAGAACACGGTTGGACGGGGATCAGCAGTTGTAGAGATGGCTAGTTTTGGGTCTGCTTAAGAATGTCCAGTGATTAGTCAAAAGACAGATAATTGGTATAGTGGTCAAGACATTTATCAGCAGAGCATAGATTCTGCTGAAGTGTTCGTTCATGTCTGGACCGAATCTTCCAATGAAGAGAATGAGGCATCATCTATGACAACGAAGATTATATCAGCTGCTCATTCTTAAAGGAATACTACATTTGAAAATAGTAGTTTTTTCCGAGAATCCAAGAATATCTTACTATCTTCTGAGTAAAGTCGAGTTCTTTTAAAACTTACCAGTTTTCTTTCATCAAATTTCCATATGATCAAGTATAACAAGGTGATTTGAATTCAACTTGTCTACTAATTAGTTGTTAGTCAAGATGATATCAATTGTTATATGTATGTGTGTGTATATATATATATATATATATATATATATATATCAATTGTTATATGTATGTGTGTGTATATATATATATATATATATATATATATATATCAATTGTTAATGCTCACGAGTTATCTTTGGATTCAAACAATTGAGAGTTTTCAGTATCATTATGAACTCAACTAACTTTGCCTTCTATTAATGCAATCTCAATGGTCATACAAAATTAAGTAGTTGTCTGAACTGAACACTAGTTGTTGTTGTGTTATAAAAGAAAGAGGACAGCCTTGAATTTTATATATGAAGCACTGAGATTTTTGAATTTAAAGCACCTAAGTATTTCCATATACTTTGATAATGGTAATCTCCCTCTTTTTTTTAAAAAAAAAAACAAGGTTCTCAGCCGTCTTTTCTTTCATACATCAGACAACCTTTGTTCATAGCGGATGTACTACAAATCTTGTAATTTGAAGTAAAGAATTTAGAGATTGTGTAAATAGTTAACAGCTTTAAAGGTTAAGTTTAGACATGAAAGGTCATCCTTTAAATTGCTATAGTCTGCTCATTTTAACTTAGATCGGCAGACTTTGATTTTGATCACGGTGAGTTGATCAATCTCAGAAAGGCAATTATCCAAGTGATTGAAATTAAGAGGTATTTTTCAAAGATGGACCGATACTCAATATAACAGATTTTCGTGGACAGGTTTGCTGATGGGTTTTTAGCAGAGTTTGTGTAAGAATTATATGACCATCACATTAAGGTCAATTCTTCAATGGTCAATAAATGTTAAGTAAAATTATACGATGAAGAACAAATTTTTAGATCAGCACAATTGAAACACATTGATTCGTGCTATCAGAAGTATGCAGAGAAATAGATAAACATATAGGAAAGTTGCTGAACTTGTATTCAATAATCCAAACAGTTTGAATATGTCTCTTCAGGGATCGGCTGATTACAAGAACAATACAACAAGAAATGGATCCTAAACTGCTGATTACAAGACAAAGATAAGCAATGATTCATTTTTGAAGAGAAAATTTGTTACAGAGTATTATCCAAGATATCCTAATCCAGAGGACATGATGGATGGTCATCAGTCATGGATTTTGGAATAGATCAAGATGGCTATTTCCTTTTTGATCTCCTCTAACTCTGGGGAGAGGAAGAACATGTTCACATCTAGAGGTTACTCCAGAAGAACCTCAGGGTGATAGTCGTCAAAGATTTACTGCTTTGACTACGAATCCCCTTTGATAAGCACAAGGATAGACGGTAGTAGTTAGTAGTTCATCATCCTTATCAACACCTCATTAGCTACTTAATCCAGCTAAGCTGAATCATCTGCATCAGCCATCTTTGGGGTGATGGCTGGTATACTTACATATGACCAGACGAGTTGTTTGAAACAACAATTCACCAGATGCTTGCTGGACATTTGGTAAATTTTATCCGGGATATTCACTGTTATGCTTATGTATACACACAGAGTTACAATGGTCAGATTGGTGTATGCTAAGAGATTTCCATAGTGATTCATCTGAAATCAATTTAGTATATCAATGAGATTGATAACCAAATGTTAGAAATGAACTGAAATCACTAAGAACATAAATTGATAATCTTTTATTTTACCTTTTAATAGAAATGATTATAAAGATATTTTTAAGTGTTCTGAGAATCAAAAGTTTGTGGTATTAAATTCAATATCATCAAAAGATATTTTGCCAAAACATTAAGACTATCAGACCAGACAAAAGAAGATATCTTTTATCAAATAATTTTAAGAAGCAAAATTGAAGATTTACAATAAATGATTTCTGAAACAGATGATTTGATGACATTTCTCTCAGATATTATAACTGTGCCCCTTTTTGAAATAATGAGAAAACTTTCACATTTATGAATAAAGATTTTGATTTTGAGAACACATCTTTGAGAAATTTCATTCAACTCATCATAAGTAACATAAATAAACCAACATAACTTTGAAGGAATATGAGAGAGTCCTACCCAGTTGTTGAGATGTTGAATTGATCTAACTCTTGAATTTGTACTTAGTAACATTTTAGAAAATGAGTGAATCAGTGTTTAACATCTTGTAGATCTCAAGCAGTTGGTGAGTATAAATGACAATAGAGTTAGAAGAAGGAAAGACTCTATTTATACTCAGAGACAAGACAAAGGATCAGACCAATAAGTGAATTTTACTATTGGTCTTGTCCTATCTCATTCCCTTGTGAAGTCAGGTTGCAAGCCCGAGGGAGTGATATTTTCAAGATTTGGTGAAATCCTTTAAGAAGAAAATCTTTTGGATTGTCAAACACATTTTGTTGATTTCTCAGAGAATCTTGAAAATTGTCTTTACTTTAAACGAAGTAGTCAGTCTTCGTAAAGCGTGCCTCTCCTTTTAATAGACTAGTGAGCAAGACAAGTCATTAAAAGTATTACTCCTATAAGTCAGCACATATAACTGATCTTATGAAGTGCATGTTAGCCGATATGGAACTTCAGCCGACCAAGTTTTGAAAGACATTTTAAAAAAAACATTTCAGATCAGCTAATATGGAAAGTGCTGACCAGTTTTTAGAAAACATTATCATAAAGCAAATCATATAGGCATACAGATATATCATGAAGAGCATAGTATGATAAGACTTTATTAATGCAACATGTCTGATAACAAGTTGAAGAGGAATTCAGTAGACATGTATGCATGCATATGACAAAGCAGTTGCTAACCTGTTTTGTGCATATGCTAGTGAAGTGGTCATTCTTAAAATCTTGGACTCTTCAGTAGACTTCTATAAGGTAGTGCCATAGTCCAGTAGATATTGATTTGACGTTGTACTATAAGAGTGAGTGAAGGACATGGACAGTTATTCATGGGTTATCAGCAGTCCTTCATAAATTAGCAGCCAAGTTGATGTCTGCTGATGGAGAGATATGTTGCATCTTTGACTTTTTGTCATATGAGTTCCTGCCTTAAATACTCATAGAAAAACCATTAGCAACATTTATGAGCTAAAAGTAGCTCCAGAAATCCAATAATACAAATGAGATCTAATAAGCACATTATTTGAATAATTACTCAAAACATAGCTTATAAGCGTAACCCCAAACAATATGAAGTTAGGAACTTGGGTTACTTTCTCACTTTATCCTTTGATCATATGTGCTCATGATTGATTTGAGGTCTAACGTTGAGCACAGGTTCATTGGGTGTATTTTGTAGGCAGAAGCTTTCCGTTGAAGAAGAACAGTTTTATCATAGATGTCCTTAGACCAAGAGCTAACATTCATAGTGATTCAGAGATGACTTGAATTTGATTTCCCTTGAATTACTTTTAGAGATCTTCTGGTTTCTATTGCTTTTGAACTTTTAGTGATTAGTTACATACCTTCTCTAGATAGATAAGTAGCATAGTCTTCAAAAACTAAGTATCATAAAATGTAGGGATCAGCAGATTCCATGATAGGAAGTTTTTGACACTTAGACATGCCCAAAAAGATACTATTAAGAACCTCAATCTCTTATGATACAAGATCATAAGTATTTGAACTGAGAAGCTTTCTCGAAAAGGTGTTAAATTGAAACAATCGTTAGCCTTATATCAAGATGGCAATTTTCCAGAAATATATCAGTGTAATTCATCCATCAAGTATGAAGTTGAGGAATTCGCTATAGGATATGTCATGGATTTGAAAATAAAATGTTTAAAAGCAAATATTATCCTCAGCAAGTCAAGCTCTTTTTAACCATTGTACTTTTCTTCATGATGCCAATTCAAGAATATACTTCAGTCATTTGAAAGATTTTCCTATAGCAATCACACAGTCATCATAGTAATCTTTTCTCAGAAAGGTTTTGAAAACGAAAATGATTTTTCATTTATAAAACCTTTTTCAAAATGGCTTCCAGATCTCCCAATCAAAAGATTTTTTAAAATGATAATTTTGAAAATAAATCTTTTTGACTATGCATCTAATCTGAGCAACAGGATCAAGACTTTCAGGTTGTTAGGCCTGGAATGAAGTTCACAGAATACTTTCCCTGATACCAATTGTTCGGTCCATGTTGATATGCTCATAGTATAGGCTAGAGGGGGGGTGAATAGACTATAGGACCTTTATTAAAAATTTCATATAATTTATAGATTATGTTGAAAGATAAGGATGAAATGATTAATTGGATAGGTCATCTTCCATAAGAAAGCAACATGGCTGATATATATAAATCAGCTGATGTGCATCAGCAGACGTCAAAGACTGCTGGTAGGAAGATTATGTTATACTTAGCTGATAAAGAAGAGTTTAAGCAGCGAAAGGACAAGAAGCATAAGTATAGCAATTTAGATTAAAGCGTCTGTAAACAAATAGGTTTAAGTTTATCATAACAGCAAACTTAAATCTTATATTAGAGTGCATCAATTACTTTCCACAATCAGATTGCACAAAATATATAACATGTATTACAGGAAAGATAGGTAAAGACTAAATGTAATAAGATATGATTTATATTAAAATTTAGCAGAGGTTTTCTCAAAGACAGACATGCTTAGTACATCAACCTAGACTCTTCTAACTTAACAATCTCCTTGGAAAGAAAAAGGAGAGATTAAGAAAGCGAAACCAAATTTATCGAAAATACATTGGAAAATGTAGTCAATATTTATTATGTTGTCTTCCTGTAGTATCAACTCGATAAATTTGTTGTGAGAAGAGAATATTATGGGTTGTTCAAATAACTAGTATTTGAACAACTGAGCACTCGGCCAAGAGTGATGACAATTCATTGCATAATCGACAGCCCTTATAATGTAGTATAAGTCTGCCGATATGAATACAGTATGATTTATTATGCTCTGGTTCTTCATCGGATATCTTCAAGCTTGGTCAGTCTTCAACGATGAGCAGGATGCTTAGTCTC
The DNA here is from genome assembly GCA_016624345.1 of Platycodon grandiflorus. Classification (NCBI taxonomy): domain Eukaryota; kingdom Viridiplantae; phylum Streptophyta; class Magnoliopsida; order Asterales; family Campanulaceae; genus Platycodon; species Platycodon grandiflorus. The sequence continues at coordinate 66,438,227 of CM028361.1, read as the reverse complement.
TAACTATGGATTTGAAATATAGCAGCTGAAGAGACTGAGTCTTTCGAAGGAAGAAAGAACTCAAATCAATAAAGGAGTTCTTGATTAAGCAGAGCTTCTTTGCCTTAGGAATTTCATAATTCTCTCCCACAATGTGTTTGTTCTTACACTTATGTTTCTCCCACTCTCAAGCATATACTTACTTAAAGCTTCGTTCTTCGCTGTCATACTAATTAAGATGAGGGAAGAGAGGTTTCTTTTACAGGTGGTGAAGAAAATAGAATCGTTGAAGCTTGGGTGGATTTTTGCCTATTGGAAGGTACTGATTTATAAGAACATCAGAGTGTACTGAAGGAACTGTTAGGCAAAGACCTTTATGTGAGCTTTGTCTTAAAATCTGTCCAAAGAGTACAGGCTGGATGAATGAGACATGACATGCAGGCCTAGGTTATAGCGCACTGTGTTTGGTCTTTTATGGAATGTAGCCTTGAAGACTGGGACCAAACACGGAAGAGGAAATGTCTTCTGGATAATAGTGAAAGCGTAGACATCGATGCGTATCTTGAGCTGTCAGGAAGATCTTGTAACGGATCTATTTTGAATTGTAGCTTTGAGCAACGACCAATGTTCCTCTTGAGATTTATCAGCATTCTTGCAGTTGTCTGATGAAGCGCATAGCTAATAGTGGGATTTACCGATGTAGGACTGCTGGTACAGATTGCTGATGAGACATGGCTGGTAGGAATGTCTGCTGGTGAGACATTGCTGGTAGAAATGTGTTCGCACTGGTAGAGCTAATCCATATAAAAAGTCATCATCAATTGATTGGACACAGACTCGGACATGTACAAAGACTTCCTGGTCTAATGACCTATGCAATGTTTCATCAAGCTGCCACACTAACCGATACGCAGCCCTTTTAGCCCCTTGTGAAACATGCGTTGTAATGGGAACAAGAAAATCACTGTGTTGCAATATGCAAACATATGCATCAGTTGTTTCACAGACATATTCCTAATAGGCTTCACTAACGAGGCCTAGTGTGGCCAGGGTTTGTATTGAGGTTGATCTCACTGATAAAATTCCCAAACGGGTTTGGATTATTTGTGGTACAAAGTATGAAGGATTTTGGCAACCTATTCAGGCGGAGCATCTTCCTTCTTATTGTAACCATTGTTTACGCCAAAGGCATATGGAAAATTCTTGTAAATCAAAATAGTCGGTGCCACAGCCCAAGAAAGACAAACAGCTTGTTCATAACCCTACTCACGTTTAGGTTCTTAAGGCTAGTCCGACGAACGACAAAACGGTGGGTGTTGATAACTAATATGCCATTAAAGAGCCCACCATGTATGCTGATACTGCTGGGAATCATAGGGAAGGACATGGTGGGAATCTCTCACCTACACTAATTGTTGAAGCTGAAAACCCTATGGTCACTGCTACTGAAAACCGGACGGCCATGGTTGCTGAAAATTCTTCGAGAATTGCTGCTGAAAACCCTACGGTTGTTATTGGTATTACGCCTCCTGGTACAAGTCTTGAAGCTGTCGATCATGCGTCTTTTGGTATTGAGAAGTCCCCTGATACTTCTAGCCCCTCTTTCCCTTCTCAAGGTGATGTGAGACCTAGCCAAGAAGATCATACAACCCTAGATCAAGTTGACACTATAACCATAGTTCCTGGTACTATCAATGTTGTTCATTTTTCCCCAAATTGATTCACTATTCTAAATGTTGTTGAAGATAAGGATGAGCAGGTTAGCTCTTCCTTGGAAGCCCTCTAGTTAAAAGTTCCAGGCTTGGGTAAGAAACAAATGAACAAGGCCCTTCCAACTGATAGACTTACACGTTTTAAGGCTACTAAGCTCACAATGGTTGATTCTGAAGATATTGTCCATGGACATTAAAGTCATATTTTGGAATGTTCGAGGGATTGGTAACGATCCCACTATCACTCATCTCAAGCAATTAGTTCGCATCCATAAGGTATCTTTTATTGCTATATTTGAACCTATGTTAGATTTGCGAAGGCGGACCTAATCAACCGTAAGTTGAATTTTAGATTTTGCTTCTCCAATTGTTCTAGCTCAATTTGGATTTTTGCTAAGTCCAGCTACACTTGTTCCTTAATGCATGATACTACACAGTAGCTCACTCTTAGAATTCAGCATTATTCTTGATCTATGTACTCCCATTTTACATGTGTCTATGCTAAGTGTGATTTACAGGGTCGGCGTGAATTATGGGATGATTTTGTGGACATCAGCTCTACTTATTAGAACATTCCTTGGATTGTGGGAGGGGATTTCAATACTGTTCTACATCCGAAAGAAAAATCTGGGGGACAGGGTTGGGATAGGCTTGGAGCATTGGATTTCCATGTCTATTTAGCTGCTACAGGCTTGTCGGATTTGGGATATACTGGAAGTAATTATACTTGGTTGAATAAGCGTGAGGGGGCTGCCACTATCCATCAGCGCATAGACCGTATGCTGTGTAATTCTAGTTGGATGGATGTCTTCAATACTACATCGATGCAACATTTAAACATGATGTGCTCCGATCATTCGCCTTTACCAGTCAATATCTCTAACACAACCTCGATAAAGCCCACAACTTTTCGATTTCTCAATACTTGGTTTTCTCACCTAACCTTTCTAGAAGTAGTTCAGACAGCCTGGGGGTCCACATTTTCTGGGAGGCCTATGCAAGCTTTTTCTAATAAGTTTCATTGTGTCAAGAATGCTCTTAAGCCCTAAATGTATATACATCTAGATTGAAGGGTCAGTTTAGGCATTTACTATTGAGGCCTTGTGAAGTGCTGAAGTGAAAGAAAAGCGGTATTATAGACATTTCAAAAAAAGAATAGGCAGATCTTCTTGAGTAAGTGAGGTGTTTTTGAACTTTGGGAGTTTGCCCAGGCTATATTTGAACAAAACCCCCCATCTCGTCATAATTTGTACACTCCAATCCCTTAAAAATTGCACAAATAGTGAAATCTAGTTAGCAGTTGTTGCACCCACATTTCTCCCCATAGCTCTCCTCAATTTTTCACCCTCAAGAATTCCCATTCTAATAGAGAGAGATTACCGTCTTGAGAGAGAGAGAAAGCAAGCATATCATTGCCGATGGAGATGGGGTTCTCTACTGTTATCGGGAGCGGCAGAGCAGATTCATAAGATCTTAAATGTTGGAGAAATTATCTTCTAAAAAAGAGAGGAGGAGAGAGTGATGGTGAGGAGAAGGCGAAGGAGACAACAAAGTGCAACTTAGATGGTAAGACGCTTCACCTACAACCGATAAATCGCGAGTCCGAGTCACCAAGAGATAAGTGGTAAACCGTTATTAATTGTCTTTAAAAAAAACAATAATTATTGTGTGGGTGGTGGAGATGTCTTGGCTGGGAGGTGGGGTGATTGCGACTTAGATGGTAAGACGCTTCACCTATAACCGATAGATCGTGAGTTCGAGTCACTAAGGGATAACTGGGAAACTGGTATTAATTGTCTTTAAAAAAAACAATAATTACTATGTCAGTGGTGGAGATGTCTTGGCTGGGAAGTGGGGAGGGTCTTGGGGGCGCGTTTATAGGGGGTGGGTGGGGGGAAGGACGGACAGAGAAAGTGGGTTAATAATTTTCTTAATAATTGAATTGTACTATGAATTACGCTATTAACACCTCAAAACCTATAAATACACCTGCCTTCTACGTACACATTCTATATTTATTTTTATCTCATCCAAACACTAAATACACCCCTATATTATTTCCTATTTTACCCTTCTATACCAATTGGGTGGTAAAGTGGTCAAAAGGAGTCCCCATCAACGGAAAAGTAAGAAGCTTACGAATTTCTGGTTGGCAAATACCTTCCCTCCAAGGCTGAAAAGAAATAAAAAAACTCACATATTCAAAATCACCTCTGCGAAAAAACACCATAGCTACATATACATATTATCAGATATGTGTGTGACTATACACCTAGGGCTAGGGCTTAAGAGCATTCTTGACACAACGAAGCTTATATACATCTAGGGCTTAAGAGCATTCTTGACAATAGGCACACTTGTGAATTTCAAATTACTCTCCCACAAAGTGTTTGTTCTTATACTTGTATTTTTCCCACTCTTAAAACCTATACTTACCAGGAATCAAGAAGAAAGTTCATATGATGTATCAAAGCACAATTGATTTTTGTCGTAGATGTGTATACATCTAGATTTATATACTCTTAAGCGAAGCTTCTTGCCTTATGAATTTCCAATTACTCTCCCACAAAGTGTTTGTTCTTACACTTGTATTTTTTTCGCTCTTTGTGTACTCACTACACTTTTTTTGCGCACACTTGAAGGGGGATGAGAGGTTTCTCTTATAGGCAAAATGAAGGATCCGTTGTGACTGAATTGATTTTTGCCCGTTGGAAGGTTTGTTCTTCAATGTATCAAAGTACATCGTATGAACTGTTGGGTAAAAATCTTTGTGAGATTGTGTCTTGATTTCTGTCCGAGAATCAGGCTAAGAGAATATGTGACTTTACGTTCAGCCTGGGTTGAAGCACACTGTGAGTGGTCTTTTATAGGATGCATCTTGAAGACTAGGACCAAGTACAAAAGAGGAAATGCCTAAAGGTTTAACATGAGGGCTCAGACATCAATGCGTATCTTTAAGCTGTCAGGGAGATCTGCAAAGTATCGTTTGCGAATCTTTGTAAACTTTATTGCTTGGAAAATGACTGATGTTCCTCTTTAAACTTCGCAGCACTATTGCAATAGACTTGTAGAGAGCATGGTTGTTACTGGGATATCTGCCGATGTATGACTGCTGGAATGGTGTCTGTTGAGAGAATATCTGCTGGTGAGATATTCTGGTGGTGAGACATCTACTGGTGAGACATCTGCTGGCGCTTATAGAGCTAATCCATTAGTGAAATCATTATTAGTTGGTAGGATAAAGACTCAAACATGTACAGAGACTTCCTAATCTAGATGACCTATACATTGTTCCAACGAGTTGCCAAGCTAACCGGTACACAACCCTTTTAGCCACACTTGGAACATGCGTTGTAATGGTAACAAGCAAATCACTGTATTGGAATATGCAAACTTATATATCAGCTGTTTCACAAACATATTCCTAACAATCTCCTCATATTTGCTTGGGACCATTACTACATATGACATATACATATATAGCCTTTATAACAAATGTTCAAAACTTAGTAATAACATGCCTTCTAATGAAAGATCATTTTATCTCAAGGCATGCCCTAAGTTGAACTTACAAGCGATAACTTTTCTATAGTCACCTATTGCTAAGTATTTACAAACTCGATAAATGAAAGTACAAATACAAGACAATTAAGAAAACAATATACTTAATTAGGTCTAATTATACTTAATTAAAACTAATCGTAATTAATTAATTACATTAAAAATATATATTTTGACTATTTAAAAGAAAAGTGGTAACGTACTATATAGTTTTGCAGAATTTGGGGTCAACTTTAACAGCTTACTTGGAAGTCTTTGTGACTTGTCTGATTAAGTATTTGTAACTTGTCCGATTAAGTCTTTGTGACTTGTCCGATTAAATCTTTGTGACTTGTCGATACTAGAATATCCTATGTGATCCATCTATGCCATTGTGGCTTACTTAATGAAGTGATTGAAATTCTTTCAAAACTCTAATTAAACCTCATTAAGAAAACAATTTCTTCTACCCTGATACTTAAATCAATTTCAAATATTTATATCAGAATGAGAACTTCAAAGAAGCATCTCTTAAATCTTTCACTCTTTTCGAAGCTGCTGCTTAAACTACTTTCTTGAAAAACCTCTAAACAAGAAAGGCACTCTCTTAAACCATCTACTCTGATACTTAACTAATTCAATTAAGTATTAATAAGCTACCTCCAGTAAATATATCAGGAGGAAAATTTCAAAATAGCATTTCCTAAAAATCTCTTGTTCTTTTGAAAGCTGCTATTCAAAATACTTTCTTGTCAAAATCTCTAAACAAGAAAGAAACAAAATTTTCAAAAATTGGTATCTTGGAGCAAATTCTTAAAACAAGTTTAAACTCCAATTCTTCTTCTAAAAGAATTGCTATTAAAACCTTTCTTGCTAGAACTTTTCAAAGCTCTGTAAATCATCGCGCTAGAAAGATTTTTTTTCAAAAAACATCTTTATGGCCTACTTATCAATTATATCTCATAATTGCCTAAAAATGTTTCTACTACTGCCTCGTATTTGTACTTTCACTTATCGAGTCTGTAAATACTTAGCAATAGGTGACTATACATATGCTATCGCTTGTAAGTTCAACTTAGGGCATGTCTTAAGATAAAATGACCATTCATTAGAAAGCATGTTATTACTAAGGATTGAACATCTGCTATAAGAGCTTTATGTATATGTCGGATGTAGTAATGGTCCTAAGCAAATAGGAGGAGATTGTTAGGAATATGCCCGTTAATGAGCTGATTTATATGTTTGCATATTCCAACACAGTGATTTGCTTGTTCCCAGTACAACGCATGTTTCACAAGTGGCTAAAAGGGCTGCGTACCGATTAGCGTGGCAACTTGCTGAAACAATGTATAGGTCATTAGACTAGGAAGTCTTTGTACATGTCTGAGTCTTTGTCCTACCAAGTGATGATGACTTTTTATATGGATTAACTCTCTAAAAGCACAAGAAGACATCTCATCTAGCAATGTCTCACCAGCAAATAATTCTACCAGCAATGTATTATAAGCAGTCCTACATCGGCAGTTACTCAAGTATCAGCCATACTCTCTATCAGACGACTACAAGAATGCTGATAAACATAAAGAGGAACATCGGTCGTTCTCCAAGCTACAATGTCTACAAAAATTTAAAATAGATCAGTTACAAGATCTTCCTGACAGCTTAAGATATGTATCGATGTCTGCACCTTTACTATTATCCGCTGAACATTTCCTCTCCCGTGTTTGGTCTCAGACTTCAAGACACATCCAGACAAAAGATCAAACACCGTGTGTTTCTACCCAAGCCTGCACGTCCTGTCCCATCTGCTCCCAGCCTGGATCACGAACATACTTCAAGGCTAAGCTTACGTGAAGATCTTTACCCAACTGTTCTTAAGATGCACTCTAATACATTGATGATCTGACTCTCTAACGGGTGAAAATCCATTGAAAGCTTCAATGACTCTCTCATCTTCTTAGCCTATAAAAGATCAAACCTCTTATCCCTCATCCTAAAAAAGTGAAGTGTGATAAAATGTGCAGATCATAAGAACACAAAGAGTGGGAAAAACACATGTGTAAGAACAAACACTTTGTGGGAGAGTAATCTGAAATTCCTAAGGCAAAGAAGCTCAACTTAATCAAGAACTCTTTTCTTGATTTGAGTTATTTCTTCCTTCAAAAGACTCAGTCTCTTCACCAGCTATATTTCAAATCCATAGCTAGAGACTAAGCATTCAGCCTACCATTAAAGACTGACCCAACTTGAAGATGTCCGATGAAGAACCAAAGCCTAATAATCTATATTGCAATCATATCGGCAGAGTTGTACTATATTATAAGGGCTGTCAATTGTACAATGAATTGTCATCACATTTGGCAGAGTTATTTTCGCTCAGTTATTCAAATACTAGTTATTTGAACAACCCATAATATTCTCTTCTCACAACAAATTTATCGAGTTGATACTACAGGAAGACAACATGATAAATGTTGACTACATCTTCCAATGTATTTTTGATAAATTTGATTTCGCTTTCTTAATCTCTCCCTTTTCTTTCCAATTTACTTTCCCTCTTCCCTGAGGGAGATTGCTAGGTTAGAAAGTCTAGGTTGATGTACTAAGCATGTTTACCTTAGAGTAAACCTGTGCTGAATTTTAATATAAAAATATATTTGTTTACATTCAGCCTTTACTTACCTTTCCTGTAATATATGTCTACATATATTATGTAATCTAGTTATGGAAAGTGATCACTGCATCTAATAAAGAATTAAACCAGTTGTTGTAATGTACTTGTACTAATTTATGCACAGCCAATTTAATCTTCTATGTTATACATTTGCTGCTATTTATTTCGCTGCCCTACTCTCTCATTTTAGCAAGTGTTATAACTTCAATTTTCTAGCAAACCTTCAAGTCTTCAGTGACTAAGTTGATAAGGTCAGCTGATGGAAAACTGCTAAGGCTTGTCTGCTGCTTTCAATAGAAGACTGCTGAAGCAAGACTGCTGTTTTCATATCAGCAGAGTTGCATTTAAAGAAAATTGACTTGACCTTTTACACTCTTCATCCCTTCCCTTTAATGTATTTCAAATTAATGGATGAATGTTTAATTAAGGTCATATAGGCTATTCATCCCCCCGCTCTAGCCTATATTCTGAGGATATCAACATGGACCTAACAAATCGCCTTTACCAACAATTCAGCAAACATTGGGCTCAGCAACATCTTGAATTTTCTTTAAACGACGCCACACATGAGAGCCTTTGAGAGAGGATTGAGTTGCATGGGAGGAGGAGCAGTAGCGAGCGCGAAGAAAATCAGTCCAAACACTTTGCTGAGTACAAAATCTCCACCAAAGCTTAACAGAGTAAGCTTGAACCAAACTGAACAAGGAAGAGACACCAAGACCACCAGCTTCCTTCAGCTTACAGCAATTATGCCAATAGACCCAATGAGCTTTGATTTGCCTTCAAAGCTACCCCAAAAGAAATTGGCAAAAGTTCTCTCCAACATATTGATAACTGCAATCGGTGGCTCAAGAAAAGCAAGGAGATACACAGTTATAGAATGGAGAACATATTTAATCAAAATAACTTTACCCACTGGATTAAGAAATGCACCCAGCCAAGAGGCCACCTTAGATTGCAACTTGAGAACAAGAGAATCAAATAAGCTTTTCGATATATGGCCAAAGTATAGAGGGCAGCCTAGGTAAGTGATGGGGAGAGAACCCAACTGAAATCCCCAGGCTATAGTGATACGAGAAGCGATAGTAGTGGAGACTGAAGGGGAAACAAAAGTTTTGCTCTTAGCGACATTAATCATCTGCCCAGAGAAAGATTCGTATAAACGCAGCAAAGTAGTATGCTTTTGGATAGACCAGCAATTACCATTACAGAAAATTATAACGTCATCTGCAAAGGCTAGATGTGAGATGATTGGGTAGCCGCTAGTAGTAGAATAGCCAACTCTTGGAAACTTATAGTGTAAATCATTTAAACTTACTTGAGATTGCATTAATTATTTTTCCACAACCACTGAAGAGATATTATAAAAGAATAAAGACAAGATGTTAGTCCCGAAAGGCTCAAATAGGCTAGAAAAGGGGGGGTGGGTTAAATAGCCTATGTCCAATTTAAAAACTTTAACAAGTTTTACTTCATAAAACAACAAATAAGCTAACAAGTAGCTGGCAGCAGAATAACTTGTGAATAATAGGACAAGACAGAATGATTGATGTCCTGCAGACATGATCAACCGTTCGTCTGGGCAGGATGGAAACAAAGAACAACAAGTGAAAATCAAATAACACAAATGCAAGAAAGTAATGAACAAGTATTTGAAGTGGTTCACACTATGAATAAGTGCTACATCTACTACCAAAGTAGTCAACTTTGGATTTGAAAAAGTTCACTATGTTTTCCACTAAGATCGATTACAAAGAACACTAATGGATTGTGTACAAAATATTTGACCAATTATTTTCGGTGAGAGTTATAATCTAAAAAGATTAAGCTCTTGTGTGCCTTGAATGATTAGGATTACAATCAATGAAGAGCAGTAAAGACTAGAATCTAAGTGTAGTGCTCTTCACAGACTTGAATGCTAGAATATTTCTTTGAAGCTCTTGAATGCACTAAGTACTTTGAAGCTTGAAGGTTGTTGAGATTGCAAGAAGGTGTCTTCAATGCTTCAAGTCCTTCTGTTTATATTTGGAGAAACTGATGTAGCCGTTGGAGATCTTCAGATTTGAGAGGTTCAAATGGGGTGCATTTAATGCATAGTTACGTGCATTAAATGCACACAAATGTTTGTTAAAATCTGATTGGTGAAATGAGTCTTCCAAGGTTAACTCCAACTGGTGCTACAAACTTTGCTAAAAATGGGTAGACAAAGTGCTGTTTGCATAGTGACCTTTCTGGGAAGATAACCTGAAATGGAAAGGTTCAATAAATGAACCACGTGTTTAAGGTTACACAAAAGTCAAGGAGTAACATTGCTGGTAACAAAGGAAGTTCTTCAGAACTAAGTCTTGATCAGTCGTTCTTTAGATCTTCACATATTGCTGATGAAGCTTGGTTGGTAGACAATGATTGACGACTTAAAGGACATTGCAGGTGAAGGATGACTGATAGACAATCAGCTGAAGGACATTGCTCGAGCAAGAGAGTAATCCTAATATCTATTACAAAGCTTAAGTTTAAGCACAAGTTGTCACACCACTTGACACGCAGGCCCAGTGGTCACTTCTAACAAGGACTTGGTGATGGATACAAGCAAATCTAATTAAACAATATACAACACAAGGTCAATTTTCAAATATTGAAAAAGAAGAAGAAATTTGAGACTAATTTTGTTAAGGTTGAGCGAGATCTTACGATGGTTGAGAGAAAATTTTGGTTATATGATGTGTGAGAAAGAATGTCAGAGAGGTGAAAGGGAGAGAGCACCGGTGAGGTGAGAGGGACAATGTAAGACTAAAGGTGACGCGCGACATTGCGTTGATGTGAGAGAAAAAGAGAGAGAGTTGAGAACCAAGGCATGATATCTCAGTTAACGGTTCAAAATTTTCAAGACAAATCAAATTACTGTTAATAACAAAAATACTATATGTAGTCTTTAAAGGGTGGCCCAGTGGCAGAGTTGAGACTTCACAAAGTGTGAGGTATTAGGTTCGATCCCTTCCCACGCCCCTTTAAGACAGAAAAAAAGATATATATATATATATATATATATATATATATATATATATAACGGTTTGATTTTACCTCTAAAACCACAAACCAAAACCAAACCGACCGGTTTATAAAATTTTCAAACCGTGACCAAACCACTCTAGTCTAAAATTGAACCAAACCGCTCGGTTTGGTTCGATTCGGTTCGGTTTCGCGGTTCGACGGTTCGAATTTTACCCCTAAATATTATTATCTAATGACATTCTCTCCTAATAAATAAGAATTTGAAGAGACAAATTCCTCAAAATGAAGATTAATCAAAAATGGTGTAGGTGGCGAACTCATACGTCTCTTCACCAACATATATATATATATATGGGGGAGTATTTAATGGTTACTTTTTTATTTAACCATCAATGGTTACTCTCATTATCAACCATTGAACCAAAAATTAAAGGTTGAGATTTAATGCATTAAATGACTCACCTACTTGCATTAATTGCATTTTTCAACTAACCATTAAATCTCAACCTTTAATTTTTGATCCAATGGTTGATAATGAGAGTAACCATTGATGGTTAAATAAAAAAGTAACCATTAAATACTCCCCATATATATATATATATATATATATATATATATATATTTGAAACATTAGAGAAAAAAATCTACAAAATAATCATTTATATTTACTGCGATTGGCGAATTAAAGGTGCCTTAGTTGCTAATCACGATGCCTTGGTTGCTCATCGCGATGCCTTGGTTACTCATCGCGATGCCTTGGTTACTCATCGCAATGCCTTGGTTGCTCATCGCGATGCCATGGTTACTCATCGCGATGCCTTTGTTACTCATCGTGATGCTTTTGTTGCTGATACCTTGGTTGCTCATCACGATGCCTTGGTTACTCATCGCGATGCCTTTGTTGTTCATCGCGATGCCTTGGTTGCTCATCGTGATACTTTGGTTACTCATCGCGATGCCTTTGTTGGTCATCGCGATGTCTTGGTTGCTCATCGCGATGATTAACGCACGCGATGCCTTGGATTGCTCATCGCGATGCCTTGGGTTACTGATGCGCGCGTGTTTTTCTTTCATTAATGGCATAATCGTCTTTTTGCTCCAAAAATGCATTTTTCTGGTTTTAAAAAAGATGAGTGGACTGGAGCGATTACAAATGTTGAAAAAGGGACCGGCCTATAATTCACCATTTTAAAAAATATTAATATCTAACAAATTAAAGCAAAAAAAAAAATTTGTCATAAGACTCACGACTACTCTTTATTTCATTAGTGCAAAAACCAAATTAAAAAAAATTAAAGTTAAACATAATATGGTGAAATATAACTACATTTTTTAAGATTCAAATTAAATCCATATAACATAAATAAAGAGATCAAAAAATAAACAACATAAAAGTGAACAAAATTAAATTGGCGGGTTAGCCCGTGCCCAACCCGCTTTAGCCCGTGATCTGCGCAGTTCCAACCCGTTTGACCCACTCCTAAATGGGATTGATTTTCATCAACCTAACTCGCCTCTTTTAGATGGCTGGACGGGCTAGCCTGATGGGTTAAGCCCATTTTAACATCTCTTAGTAGAGTGATTAAAGTGTGAAGAAAAAGATAAAGTATGCTTATTAAATTTTGGAAAAAATAGAGGGAACAAATTGGTATTTATGCTTTTTATTTTTGATCAAATTCTGATTAGAAGCCCATAATACCCTTAAATAAGTTTGTTCTGACGATGGGCTTGATTAAAGTCCAGTTGAGGTGCGATTGCGATGAGTGAGAACCGAGTGTGAACCCTAATGCTCATACCCTTCCTCCATCCTCCTCCTCCATACTCCGATTAAAGTCCACTTTCAATTCTGACGCAGAGACTGAAAGAGGGATAATCCTAAAGAATTGGTCGGCGACTATGGTGAGTTCTCTGTAGTCGGCTCTAATTTTTCGTTTTTCCCAAAATATTTCTACTGCATATGCTTGCCTGCCGCTGCTAATACTTATATAGGGCCTGATAATAGTATTACCTTCATGGGTTTGTACACTCTCTGTCGCAATCACAACCAAAATTTATCATACAAATACTGTAATTACAGTTTTGCATTTAGAAATTTGGGCATCTCGCAATTTGGTCTTTCACTAGATGGAGCAGAGACTATTTTGTTACCCACTAAACATTTCTCCACAGTCATAAAAAATCGACAAGGGCACCCATTCAAAGTGTCTTACCTCATAAATTCTTGTGGGTTGTCCCGGAAAGCTGCCATTTCTGCCTCCAACAAAGTACATTTTACTTCCCGGGATAAACCAGATTCGGTTCTAGCCTCCTTTCGAAAGTATAGATTTGGAGATACCCAGATATCTAAAATCATCGCCAAAGTTCCAGAATTACTTATATACAGGCCTGAGACAAAATTAATCCCCAAACTTGACTTCTTCCGTTCTCTGGGGTTTTCAGACAGTGAACTTGCCCATTATTTTACTTCAATGCCCTATACACTCACATACAGCCTGCAGAACCGGATTATCCCGTGCTATGATTTCCTCAAGAATGTGCTTACCAACACAGAAGCTGCCGCTGCTATGAAGTGTGGGGGAAGGATTTTCCAAGCTGATATTCAACAACGTTTGCGCCCGAATGTACAAGTGCTGAGAGAAGCAGGAGTGCCTCATTCTGTGATTTCATTTGCATTATGTCAACATCCCAATCTTTTTAATTCGTGTAACAATCGTTTCACTACTGGAGTAAAGGAGGTTATGGAATTAGGGGTCAATCCTACACGACTGTCGTTTGCACGAGCACTCTTGGTGGTTATTGAGATGAGCAAATTAAAGCGGGAAAGAAAAGTGCAAGTCTTCAATAGCTGGGGTTGTTCTGATGATGAGATTTCTGCTGCATTTAGAAAGTACCCTGAATTTATGCTTGCATCTGAAAAGAAAATTATGAGTGTGATGGAGTTTCTTGTGAATGAGATGGGTCTGAAGCCTAGTGATTTTACCAGACACCCAACTGTGGTTAATTTAAGTTTGGAGAAGAGAATCATTCCAAGGTTTTCAGTTGTTAGGTTTCTTCAATTGAAGGGCTTGCTGAAAAAAGATTTCAATCCTTCAACTTTTCTCAGAATATCTGAAAGGCAATTCTTGGACAAGGTGGTGACCAAGTACGAGAAACATGTTCCTCAACTGATGAGCGTCTATCAAGGTAAGGTGGGGCTCCTAGAACTAGGCTTTGGACCTGACGACATACGTGGGGTAGCACAATTGTAGTATGTTTATGAATTTACATGGTTAAAATGAAGAAATTTCATTTTTTTTGTGGGCCAAATTTTGCTAGTTTCTTGTGTAATCTGTTTTCAATATTATGAATTTCACCAGTTCAACTAAAAAAAAGCTCATAACACCCTTATTTTTATTATTTGTTTCCTTAGCACACCCATGATAATAAATTTTTTAGTTTAACAAAAAATAAATACATTAAATATGTGACTAAAAGTAATGTTCCAATATTTGATCAATCATAGTTCATATCAAAAGAATATTAATATGAAAGAAGGGCACTCCAAAGATGTTGTTTCTTTTCATCCTTTCTATCTATCATGAGCAACTACTGATTATGATTGCCTTAATTTTAGTTATTTTTTTGTATTGATTATTTTTAAATCATTTTAGCTTCCAACTAATTAAAAATCAATAATTCATTGATTCTAAAAGACGGACTAAACAAAGCCAATATTTGGGCTTGGGTGGCGGGCTAAGGCTTTAGGACTTGGATTCAAGGTCAGGCTTGAGGGCCGGACTAGACTTTTGAACACCCTGATTCGAGCCCGACCTTATCCCTAAGGGCTAGGAAGGCTAGAGCTAGAAACGGGCGAGGGCCGAGCCAGGATCGGGCTTTTTTAGGCTGGGCTCATCGGGCTTTGGACTTTTGGCCAAATATTACATGCCTAGTTCAAGGTATATGATAAGGACGAGGACCCCTAACTTCACCTCAAAAGCATGCTCAAAGGGGAAGGACTGAACCCTGCCTTATTAACCAGCCCAGAAAACACTCCGCAAATGATGTGAGAAGCATCATCCCCACCCCCTTAAGACCCGACCACCTCGGTCGGCGATCCATCGAACCCTAAGCGACACTAGTCAAGAGAGTGGTGGCTTTGATACCAATTGATAAGGACGAGGACTCCTAATTTCACCCCAAAAGCACGCTCAAAGGGGAAGGACTGAACCTGCCTTATTAACCAGCCCAGAAGACACTCCGCAATCGATGTGGGGACGCTTCAGTATAGAAGATATGGTTAGGGATGTAGCTGGTCTTGAATTTGAATGGTAAACTTGAGGAGGAACCGAATCCTACAGCCACGAAGTTCATTGATGTTATGGAATCCTTAATGGAGAAGCTCTCTCCTGGTTCAAGCGTACCGTGTTAGAGGCTGTGGCTGAGCTCCTAAACATCAAGTCCGATTGGAACTTGATCCGGGCACTTAAAAAAAAAAAGGCACTTTTTGGGACCACGTCTTTTAGTAGGGGCATAAAACCCTTCCAAGTACTAGTTTTTGGCACTACTAAATGAAGGGTGTTAATTACTCTAATATTTAAGTATTTAACACTGTTCAGTAAATCCCCTCCCAAATACTTGAATATTTGGCACTGTTTATTAATACCCTTCACAAATAATAATTCTTTTAGGACTGAAGCCCATTCCTCGTACTAATTTCATTTTACATTTAGCACGTTTTGCAACTAACAGTCTCAATTATCCCTAAATAGTTTTCTTGAAAATTTCCCTCCACACTATTTCAGTTAACCTCGCTCCTTACCTCAACATAAGGTTTCCCCATATTAGTCTGTCAATTGGATGCTACAATCGTCTAGTCTCCTCCTGGTACAGTTCACGGTTAGTCTCTCTCTCTCTCTCTCTCTCCCCCTCCATTTCTCTTGCTCTTTTCCTTACGTTCCTTCTTCTGATACAGTACGTGCACTGTACAGCCGACTGCTATTAATTCTTCATCATCTTCTATGCCACTGTAGAGCCTGCTTTGTCTTGAAGTATGTCTCCTTTTCTCTCTTTGTAGATCTTTCTACATAATTGTAGAATATTAAGGTATGCTATTTTTTGATTTGTTCTTTTTGGCATTTCAATTTATTAGTTAAACTTTTCAGATTTTAGGTCAAAGTGTGGATCTCTTAATTCATTTTCTAATTTCTAAGGGGGTGGTTTTTGTTCAATTTGTTCTATATTTGGTTCTTATTGTTTTTGTTCTTCTGCATTTGGGTTCTTAAAAAGAAAAATTAAAAATTGGGAATTTATAACAGATGCTAAATTCTAGTTTGTGTTTTATTGAAAAAAAAAAAAATAGGGTTTTGATTTGATCAGCACAACTTTTGTTTATGCGCTTTCCCAAGTGTCAAAAAGTACTTGAGGGTTTTGTGTAGTTGATTGATTGCATAACTACTGCAATTTTCTCACTGGCTGCAGTCAACAAAAACTAATTGTTACCTCCATATTTTTCGCCTTCGCGGCTGGATGGCTCTCTCACCCACTCACTTCTCATCAATTTGTTGTCATCTTTGTATAGCACTGTAGACTAGGAGGATTGATTATTCTTTACATTTGTTCATAATCACACACACAAAAGGGCCGTCTGCCATAGTTTGTTTGAAGCAGAGAGAGGTTTAGGATTGCCAAGCAGCAAAATTATCAGGTTGGGGCTAAAAATCAATCAATCAAACACTCACTTAGGATATATATACATTTACATTAGTGGGTTAAAAATTCTTGCAAATTCTTGAGGTTTATGCTGTATTTTCTGATATTCAGATCAAGTTATTTCTAAATTGAGGTTAAGGCTGCGCACACCACCAGACCCCCTTTGACCCTGAAGTGGCAAGAACCGTTGCTATGAAGAGTACTTGATGATATTCAGATCTGAGATCTCGTACCAAATTGCAGATTTTGGTGGTTGGTTGAGTAATATTTCTTGACATGCATATAGATATATATCTTATGTATTAAGCTGGTTGTTCTGTGATTAAGGTTTGCTAGTTTCGTATGAGCCAGCAGAGAGAGGGTTATCTGGATGATGCCAAGTTCAGTTAGAAGCCCTTTGCTGCTTGATCTAGAGTTAGAGTCAGCAGAAGCAGTACAAAGTGTTGGCTTAATGCCATGTAAAGTGTATGGGGGAAAGCAACCGGAGGAACTACCAATTTATAAGTGGTGGCGGAAGCGTAAGAAAGAGTTTAAGAACTAGAAATAGAACAAGAAAGATAATAGAGAAAAGCAGAAGACCACAGATAAATAACTTTAAGTTAGATATCAGCTCAATTTTCAACAATGTAATTATCTTTGAGGCATTACGTGTTTATTTATATGCTAAGACTACTCTCCTGGTAATACTAGGACTTGGGCTAGAATTAAACAAATTCTATGGAGACAATTAAACAAATTCTATGGAGACTAGGTTCTGAAAATTGAAAATATGGTTTTGGCTTGGGTGAAGCTATTGTGTCATGCATCAATGTGTTGAAGCTTTTTAGTCTTTTGCTTTTTTGGGATATTCCTGGATTCCCCTGATTTTTTGTTTGCTTTTTAGGGGAATTTTTTGCTGGTAGTTTGATGATATGTGGTTTTGAGATACTTGTGGTACATGAGAGTGTGTAAGTTGGTGGTTCTTCTTTCTTTTTGTATACCCCTAGTCTACATGGGTTGAGCCCCCTGGTTTGTTTTAGTACGACTTTTGCCTGTATAAGAAAAAGAAGAAAGGGGTGTGACATATCCATAGTTATGAAAGGCGAGCGCTTGGCTCGCCTGAGGCGAGAGGCGAGTCTGTCGCTTGGGCACCTCCAGGCGAGGCGAAGAGCTAGAAGCGACCAAAGGCGTGCGCCTTTGTTGCCTTTTTGAGAGGTGAGAGGCGAGAAAAGGCGAGGCGAGCAGAGATGAAAAGCCATTTTTTATTTGATACGACGTAGTTCTAGAGTTATTTTTAAAGGAGAAAATCAAAAGAAAACCCTAACCTCAGTCTCGACAGTGCGTCTTCAACTTCTCAATCGATCGATCTAGGGCTTGGACCTCGCAATTCGTCTTCCACAGTGAGTCTTTAACCTTGCGAGACCTAGGGCTTAGATTGGACTTCGACTTTGCCTCCGCCTCAATCTCTCTCTCTTATGCGAGTCTTTCTCTGTCTCTCGCTCTCTCTCGCGTCTTCACTGATGACTTCGTAGGTAAGCATCTTTTCTTTTTCAATCGTTTTTCTTTTTCAATGTAAAGAACTATTATATTTATTTTTTCTTTTTTAATGTAAAGAAATAAAGAACTACTATTTTGTTTGTATTTCTGATGTGAATTAATCCTGATCTTCCAAAAATTATTTTTTTATAAAAAAAAAAAATTCACAATAATTAAAAAAGAAGTAAAGAACTACTATTTTGTCTGTATTTCAAAAAGAACTACTATTTTGTTTGTATTTCTTTTTGTTCACTTAGAATTGATATTAAGTTAGAAGTTAGAACCTAGTTTCATGTATTATGCTCACTTATAACATGGTTTATTGAGATTTGTTAAGTTATACTCCCTCCGTTCCTGATAAATGTTCCTAGTGGATAAAACACATGAATTAAAAAATATAATTAATAATGTGCTGTAAAATGTGTTATGACGATAATACCTATGAACATTAATTGAGTTCAACTATTCTAAATAATTTGTTTCTTTGGGATGTATTATATTAAATGAAACTTTAAGGATATATTAGGAAGAATGGTAGAGAATAGGTAGATGAAAAGTCTTTAGGAACATTAGTTGAGAAATCCCAATATCGAAAGTAGGAACATTTATCCGGGACGGAGGGAGTATACATTATATATATTTTTTATTTTTTTCCTTAATATTGTTTCCGTGTTCGCCTTTTGCTTGGCCGTCTCTCAAAAAGGTACCTCTCGCCCGCCTCTCGCTTTTCGCCTTTAATAACTATGGACATATCTCACTCCCTATATTTTGTATTCTTGTACAAGCTCTCTGTTACTACTTTAAGATTCGCCGGTTAATTATCAATGTGCCACTCTTTTCTTTAGTCTTAGGATGCGTTGGTTGTGAAAGCAAAATCTTTATTCTTAGTGGCTGATTCATTTTTCACCTGTTATCATGCAACATAAGAGCAGTATAGAGTTGGTCCACTGTGTTGGATTGGATGCTTACAGAATCTTAACAGAATGGTGTATCTAAGGATTTGATCTACAGATTCCTTTACTCATTTCAAAATGATTAGTGCCTTTCTTTCACACTATCTTGTTGCTAGCAGTGTGCAAATTCTGCCCAATCTGCAAAACACCCCAATCCAAACCAAATTTCGTTGATTTTGGGCGGATTAAATAATACATTGGTGGATAATGAATTTGACAAAAGGAAATCCGCAACGTGTTGATTGGGTTGTGGATTTACATGATAAAAATATGCTCGGTCCGAACCCGATCCACAATATTAACAATTATATTTATCGAATATTTTATTATCTACATAATTGATTTTATTTATTTTGGTTTTTGCTTTTAAATTTATATAATTGACTATTCATAAGAATGTTCATGTAACCAGTTCTTTGGATGGGATACTTTTACCAGTGAGTCAGTCCTGGAAATCAAAGAAAGGGTAAGATACACAGACTCAAAGTAAGGATCTTCTGTTTCTTGCTAGTTGATTATCTGATTATGCTCTTTTGAAACATCAATGCATGGAAGCTTTCCTAAATGTTATGATAAATTGACATGTACAATCCAAAGTTAGCAAGTCTGTCCCTTGTGTCAATATATCTATGAATTGTCAAAGTTTGGGCGCCCTAACCTTGTTTACTAAAAAAAAAGTTGATTTCTATCACTCTAATCATTTCTGTTGATTAGTGGTCTAATTATCATGGGTTGTGCTCTTTTTAAGCTCCCTATTATTGATTAGTGGTCTTATTATCATGGGTTGTGCTCTTTTTAAGCTCCCTATATTGTTGCCGCTTTTTTGTGATCTGTGTGTATAAACTGTAGTCCAAATGTGAATAGAGAAATATATGGTGGAAAGAGAAAGAGCAGATGAATAAGCAAAATTTGATAATGACATATTTAGAGTTTGGTTCAAGGTTTCCTGCTTAAGAATGTCTTCACTTGTCTAGTTGCATAACTATGAAATGAGGAGGTCCAACTAGTAGTAAATAAAGTTAACCAAAAGAGATGAGCATTTTTCGCTGAACATTCATATATGACCACATGTTTGACCATCCCCCACATTGTCCTTTCACTTGGAGCAAGTGCTGATTGTTAGTGGTAGTTTCTATATCCATTTGATAGCAATTCGTGTTAGACTAAAAATTTCATTATCTCCTAGTAATTGACTAATCGATGCCTTAATAAAAGACAAGACTAGTTTCTATTATTGTAATTATTACTGTATACCTGTGCTCTTTCTACTCTACTTCTGTTGTTCTAAGTCAACATTATAATGTGCCGATTCTGTCCCGTGCTTTGTGTAATCCTGATTGGTTTTCAATGTATCGGACTATGAATTCTTTGGCTAGGTGTATCCATGGAAATTACTTGGGGCTTAGTATTGTTTTGTCTTAAGCAACACTAGGTTTTGAGATGGTACAATTTGTTGAAACAAGCTTGTCTATGATGCCCACCCACACCCCCCCCCCCCAAAAAAAAAAAAAAAAACCTAAATAGTCCATTCTTTTGGGATTTTACTGAATTTTCTTCCAAGTACAGGCTGCTACTATATTACATATAGCAGGAACAGCAGTACTTAGAAAGTTGGCTGATTTGAGGTCTTTTTATTTTTTCTTGTGGAAAAAGAGCTTGACTTTCAACTTTTAAGTAGGCTGTAACTAGTAAAAAATGAGAGAGTCATGGTTAGACTTACAACTATTACGTAGGTTGTAACTAGTATGATTGTTCTTGACTTAACTTTATCATTTTGTATTTGTCTTGGCTAACTGATCCAAAGCTTATCTTCCAAATCATTTATTTTGGTATTTTAATTTTGAGGATGCTAATATACAAGATTAAGGCTCTGTCTATTTCATGGATAATCCGATGAATGAGCCTTTGCTATTGCAATGAAGTTTGATTACTTTTGTTTTGTATCTGGTTATGAGCAACTTTTGCTGCTGATTAGTGATATCTACTATTTCACCTAGTTAAGTGTCACAACTAATTGTGATAGAAGAGCTTGCAAACGTTTTACAAAGGCAATATGGGCTAGGTTTCTGCTACGAATACAAGTTTTGTATCTTGCCTGAGGCTTTGCATCAACTGTTTCATGGTTCAGCTATGTGTTATTTTGTTATATTGCACTGAGGTGTAATGCTCAATAACTTTTTGTCAAGTTAACAGAAATGAATCTGGGAGCAGTAAATACTAATGATTGTGGGATGTCCTGTTAATAGAACTCTTTAACAACTTATATTCTTTTTCTTTCCCATGAATAGCTATGTGGAGTTTCTGATGCTGTGATCCTGAAGTCCAAAAGGGTATCTCACAAGTGGAGGGGCTCAAGTGCCATGTTTGGGAGCCTAGGGGTGAGTTTCGTCACACACAAAGGGCCAAAAAGACTCCTAAACGCAAGATTTGGTATGCGCCAATTCCTAAACCGGGATTTTTAGGTTTTTGTATGTTTTTTTTTTTTTTTTGTAGGTTTTCTTTTCCTTATTGATTAATTAATCACGATAGTTATTTTACAAGTTTTTATTTTGGTAAGTTAAGAGTTTTTGAGTTTTCTTTTATTTGTTTGAGAGGTTTTAATTAGTTTTCTTATGTAGTTAGTTGGCTTAAATATCAATTTGGTCACTCTACGTTCACCCAAAATTCATTAAGCTCACCGTACTTTTTTTTTTCACACATTAATCACTCTACTTGGACTGGAGAATCAATAAGCTCACCCAATCAATGAGCTTATTGATTGAAAAAGTCCAAGTAGAGTGATTAAAGTGTGAACAAAAATAGTAAAGTGAGCTTAATAAATTTTTGGTGAAAGTAGAGTGACCAAATTGATATTTAAGCCTAGTTAGTTTTAATTAGTTTCCTTGATGGAAAAGGTTTAGGGTTTATTGTACAAAGGCATCCTTTTATCATTGTAAATTAGACATGTTGATTATTATTATTGATTGAATTAATTCAATTGTGAAAAGTGGTTGTAGCGGCTTCAATGGCTAAAATGCGGCACTAAGTACCCAAATGCCCTCTTTTTTGCTTCGTTTATGCTTTTCTGGTCTCTCACCCTTTCGATCAAGTCCCCCGAGGCTCTCTGCAACATATATATAGGGGGTTATTTCTAGTGTATTTTGGGTGCAAAAACCATCAAATTAGGACCGAAAGTAATACAAGATTGGGTATCCAAGGGCATGAGACTAATAGTAGCTCCAAGATTGCACAATGTATACCTAACAAATTGATCCTCAATAGTGCATGGAATAGAAGAAACATTCTGATCTTCACTTTTGGTGGGAGATTTTGTAGAAGCACCGTGCTACATTCCTCGGTGAGCCGCATAGTCTCATAGTCCTCATGTCTTCTTTTCTCTGATAAAATGTGCACTACATTCCTCGGTGAGCCGCATAGTCTCGTAGTCCTCATATCTTCTTTTCTCTGATAAAATATGTCCTACGCAAAGCGAACATAACTTAGCATTTGTTCAAGAGAATCGATGAGTGAATTAAACTCTGAACCTAAGAGTATTTTTACCATTTTGTCCCTTAAAAGGTCCTCGTGTCAAGTCGTAATTAAATGATGATTTTTGCCCATATCAAAATGAATGTCACAAATCCAAGTCCATGTGATTAATTTTTGTCATCGCTACTTTTGTGTTAATCAATTTTCTTGATTTAGAAAAAAAAAAAAAAATCATCTAGATGGTCTCAGGTAATTTCAGTAAATAGCGGAAGGGTATAAGCAAAGTTGTATACCTATTTAAAAGGAAAATTTGACGTCCACCCCCAAAAATGGAACGAAACTAAGATACAAGTTTAACGATCTAATTGTGTACTTTATGAGTAGGGTGATATATCTGTGCTTTTTGAATTATTATAATAATAATAATTATTATTTATTTATTTATTATTATTATTATTATTATTATTATTATTATTGCTCTTACTCTCACTCACCACAATAACAAATATAATTATAATAATAATATTATTATTACAACAACAACTATTATTATTATTATTATTATTATTATTATTATTATTATTATTATTATTATTATTATTATTATTACTATTATTATTATTATTATTATTATTATTGACCAAAGTTACCAAGGGTAATCTGGTCCTTGTTAGATATTTTCATTGTTCCTACATAACAAACATGAAATTATGTCATTTTATTTCATTTTGTGTGAATCAAACGCTCAAGTTGACTAGTTTCATTTTTCACTCCAAACCCAATGGATATAAATTATGGCAAAATTCGGACCGGTACCTTTTAGAAAATTTTCAACCGCTAAAGTTCAATATAAATGTTTCAAATCAGAGAATGACACTTTTATTGTGAAATATCATTTATGCCCTTAAAAAAACACAAAACAGCACGCCATGTATCGCGATGCATCTCGCACAAATTAATGCATCATCTCGCACAAATTTGTGCATCGCAATACACAAATAAATCAAACCTAACGGTTGTTTAAAAGCGCCAAGAAAATAACCCAATCAACCCCCCACCTGTCAATCAAGAATTCACACAACTTACCCACCCATGCACAATGCAACCCCTACAAAGAACGAGTCCATCTTCCGCATCAGTTTTGTTTATTCATTTCAGACTCTCTTTCTGTTCAGACTCTCTCTCTGTTCAGACTCTCTCTGTGTTCTTTCCTTCTTTGAAAACAGCTTTTTTTTTTTTTGTGATACCCCATATCAGTATATATTCTTGAAACTAACATTTCCTTAACTAAGAATAGGGATACTGACTTAAAAGTCCCTCGACTATGACCGATTTCACCATTAGTCCCTTAACAAAATTTTGTACAGTTTTCGTCCCTACAACTTCAAATTTTCACGTTGGAAATCCTTTTGATGGATGCCATTAGTGATTTGCCGCTAAGTTGTTCATGTGCCTCCTACATACGTTTGACCAAGAGCGAAAATGAAATTTTCATTATCATCTTCTTCACCTTCTTCATACCCCAATCCCAAAAAACACACACTTGCTCCGGGGAAATAGAGATATCGAATAATGCCACCTACAAATTCCACACTGCCATTAGAAGAATCCAATAGCTCTTATGGGAGATGTTGAAAGTAGTTTCCAGTTCTAGGACTAACCTCAAAATTGGGGCTCTTCCCTCTATTGGAAGAATCCGAAGAAACACTTGCTCTAAAATTGGGCCTTAGTCGGTGAGCCCCTTTGGTCGGTGGTCAGATTAGGAGTTGTTAGATCCTAATTCAACCTCCGTCGAAACCCTAAAACACGAAATCGAGACCAAATCTAGCGTCCCTGTCGCTTTACAATGCATCTTCCACTCCGCCCGCTCCGAATGCCCATCACCCTCATCAACGATTTAGGTGTTGCCTCTGTCCATTAAAAGAAAAAAATGAACTGGGTTTTGAATATTCTGAAGAGCCATTTATGGGTTTTGATGGCATTGCCTCTGTCCACTCTCGCGTCTCTCTCATGGACTAACTGACCAACAAAGAAAGAGCAGCGGTGGTGGTGGATTTTCTTGGGGTGGCAGCGAAGGCGAAGGAGGGGAGCCGGGACATTTCGATTGAAGGGTTGAGAGAATGTAAGACCCCGACCTTATTTGTAATACCTTGGTCCTTCCTATATTTGATGTGTTGATTTTGTTACATTGTTATCAAGTTAGACATGTGTGTTTGGGTTTCAAGTATGTTTCAAACTTGATTGGAGGTTAGGATCATTTGGGAATACTTAGTAAACATTTTGTTTTGAACATAAGATGGAAAAAGATACACATAAAAGCATGGATACATGCTTAAACCCGAAATTCTGTCCATCCGAACAGTGTAGTAATTTGGCCATAGATTTGTGTAAAAAAAAACTCGGATTTGCAAACCGTTTGATTCTGTGTAAACTAGACTCAAAGAGTTTTCCAACCATATCTTATTTGCAATTTTTAGACTTGTAGATCGTCCTAGGCATGTCATTAAAGTTAACTAAAAATCAAAATTGTGACAACTTTGACTAAGTTTTAAGTGACTTGATCATTTGACCCTTTGACCATTAAAACATCTCCCTATTGACTTGTTGACCTCTCTTTAAGTGGTAATAGGAGATATGTGTGTGGGGAGCTGAGAGAAGCCTCATTTCAGCCCATTTTTTCCATCTAAACCGTGCTACATAGAGAGAGAAGGAGAAGAGAATCTAGAGAGAGAGTAGAAAGAAAAAGTGAGATATCTTGAGCATCCGAAAGTCCAAATCACGATCCGTCTTCGCCATTGTGGAGCTATAGACTAAAGGAACACTTTTCATGGATTGCATGCTGACTTTCATGGCTTAATTTTGGTGGAGGTAAGTAACTATAATGTTTTGTTTGATTATGAGATGAATTGGAAGAGTAGAGCATGTAGGTGGTGTTAGTTGATCATTATTGATACGCAGAATGGACTGTTGCTGGAAATTATGGGTTGTAGTTCAATATTTATGTGGTTGCATGTGGATGAATATAAGTCCAAATGGACTGATTTAAAATGGTAAATTATAATTTGGAATGTCTAGTTTCTGGGTTTGTAAGATTCATAATATTTGGACATGTGTAGAATATTTGATGAGATGTTAGTTACAAGTTAGAACGAAAAACACATGAATTTCAAGTTAGTTGCAGTCCCTGTTTTGGGCTATTTTCGTGAAAATTCTGGTAATAATATACTATTGGGAATTTTCTGAATTTTTTATATATTATGCTTATGTATGTTAGGTTGTTCTCTGTAAATTTTTATAAATTTTAGAGGTCGGGAAGTACCTCGTTAAGTTAAGGTTGTGTTTTATCGCTGCGCCGAGTAAACTGTTGCTAGAAATTCTGGATATTAGATCTGACTTTAAGTGGCTTATTCTTGATGATTATAAGTCCAAATGAGGTAATTCAAGGTGGTAAATTATAGTTCCAGATGTCTAGACTTTTAATATGGAATAATTGTAATATTTGGATTTTTGTGGAATATTTGGTGAATTTAACGGTATTGTTGCGTAGTGCTGGAGAAATCATATTGTGTTAATAGTGTTAGGTCCAAGGTTGCTCTATATAGGCTAGAAGGGGGGGTTGAATAGCCTATGTCCAATTTTTGAAATTGATTCAAAAATCTTACTTCACTAGGGATTTAAAAATTTTGCGGGCGGAAGTCTTGTGAAGCACGGGACAAGTTGAGAATGGGCGATCTTGGCGGGACAAGATCGGCGGTTCTTAACTGATTGGAAATCTGGAAATTTAAAGCAACACAATCAAATCACAATCACACAAAAAGAGACAGAATATTTAATATGGTTCACACTTATAAATAAGTGCTACGTCCACAACCAAAGTGGTCAACTTTGGATTTGAAAATCGTGTACTAAGTTTTTCCACTAGATATTTTACAAACTAAATCTCTAATGGATTGTGTACAAAAATTTTGTTGACCAAGTGTTTGTGTGGGAGAATTGATATCAATAAGATACAATTCTCGTGAGCTATGAAAAGCTAGGTGTTGCAATCAATGAAGAGCTTTAATGGACTGATCGTCTTAGAGTGAGGCTCTTCAAGGAAGGATGTACAGATAGGACGTTTAAGCTTTAATGCACTTGAAGAAGATGAAGAAGATTCAGAGTTGTAGTTGTTGAAGTGTATTCAATGCAGCAATGGAGTCTCCTTTTATATGCAGGAGGAAGCTTGGAGCCGTTGGAGATCTTCTAATTTGAATTTAAGAGCAATTAATGCTCTAATATGGTTGTTGACTCGATAGGTGACTGTAGCTTGCGATCGTTTCCGACACTTTGCTAAAAATAGGCGGTGCGTGCTTGCGGGAGGAATGTCCTTTTCGAGTGTATGCCAAGAATGGAAACCTTCATTGAATGCGCTTTGCGGGTTAACGTTGCATCGAAGTCAATGAAAGCCTCAAATCGGGACATGTCTTGGCGGTTCTCTTATCGGACGTTCTTAGGTTCTTCAACATTGCGATGAGGCTTGGCCGATATGAGCTTGTCCGATATTCAAACGAAAGCTGGCGATGCATAAATTGCCTATTGTGCGAGAGGGCGTCCGATGTCCTATAGGCTATCTTCTTCAAGGCAATATACAATAAGCAACCCTAAACTATTCAAGCTATGCCTAAGTACAAGTTGCCACTCTAACAGACACGCAGGCCCATTAGTCACCTTGACTTAGACTTAGGTTATGGATTCAAGCAAATCTAGGCTAAGATGCAACAATCTCCTCCTATTTGCTTGAGTCCATGACCCTACGAATACAATATCGGTGACCATGTTCAAGTCTAGTAATAACATGCTTGTAAGATTGATATATTAAATAAGCATGCCCTAGATGAACTTACATAAAGGTCATTGTATTCAAGAATTACAAAGTGTTTACAAAAGGAAATTAAGCAGAGACACTTGTAATTAGATGAATTTAAAGACATGCGGATAGGCGAGAATAGGCAATATAGGACATGTCTTTAAACCAGTGGTTTAAATTTCATGCAATCACATAATAAGCAGTTCATAATAAACATGAAAGTTTTAAAACATAGTCATTGTTAATTAAACAAGTTGTTTAATTACAAAGTTTAGCAAAAAGATTATACAAAATATTATCGGGGTTCTAGAGGATGACCGAGATGATGCACGACCTTTGCCTTTGCACGATGAAGATTGCCCATATGCCCTTGATGCCCATTTAGAGTCAACAGCGGCCTTAAGTCTTGCAATTTCTTCGTTTCTTCTGCTAGCTCTTCTTTAGTATCGGCCAATTCGGAGGAGAGCTCTTTGTTCTTACGCGAGCGAGCATTATGCTCAATGAGCTTGGTCTGCGATCATTGTTGAGTCGGCCATCTCCTCCTTCATGGACGCAAGCGAGGCATCAATAAAGCCGAGGCGGTGCTCGGTAGTTCTGCGCTCCTTGCGGTAGTAAGCCAAGTGCTTGGCCGTGAGATTACGCGTTGCTCGCACGGAGGAGTGAACAGCGATTGGCTGGCGTTGAGAGTGAAGCACAAGCTTGTAGCCGGCTTCAACCATGTCGACGACTGCATCGGCTTAGTTGCTATGTTGTCCCGGTTGGTTTCGAAGATGGCGGACGTCTTGGATGAAGAGGTGAGATTTGGCGGCAAGGGCGGCTTGGTGGTGAGATGGATCGTGGCGAGCATCAAGCGGCCTTTGCACCCTTGAAATCTCCATCACTTGGGTCATGCGTCGGCTGCACATGGGTGATGTGAGGCGATGCAGAGAGTTGGTGCGGGGCCTTGGTCGGGTCAACGAGAGATGACCTCAAAATCCTTCAAAAATTTATGGACAGCCTCGGCGGGATAGGTATCGAGCAGTCGGGATGACTTGCGATTGTCTGGAGGAAAAGATGGTGGTGGCTTGGGTAGGAGGGTGGAGGATGGGTGGGGAGGAGAGGGAGTGGCTGGAGGAAGAGGTAGAATGGATGGTGGAGGAAATGGGAATAGGGGTAGAAGGAAGGAAGGCTAGAGAAGACGCGAGGAACAGGGAAGAGCCTTTCTATGTAGATGACATATGAAAGGGGTGAATGAAGAAAGGGGAGGAGAAAAGAAAGGGAAAGGCTAGGAGAAAGGAAGAGAAGAGGGATGAGAGGGTTGAAGCCAAGGAAAGTGGTGACTACATCAATGAAGGTGTAGACCACGGGGTGATAAAGGATGGAAGGATGGCCGATAATGGTGAAGGCGGGGGTTTAGGCGAGAGAGAAAGGGGAGATGTCCGATTTGGTGGGAAGGGGAAGGCCTAGGTCTTTATGGATTGCAACCCATTGGTTGAAGATCATAAGATCTTGAACCGGAGTTGTGGGAGAAAAGAGTTGGGACCGGGCGGGAGGAAGAGGGTCATAGTAGGCACCCCATTGAAAGATGATTTCACTGCGGACATAGGCGACGGGAAATCTCTTGGGGTAGTCAAGGGTGGCCAAGAAGGGGTCGAGTCGGCGGGGTTGGGTTTAGGCTGCTTTGTCTCGAAGGACAGCGAGCTGAACCTCGGGGTGTAGGTTGGCATAGGGGTTGGTTTTGAGGCGTTTGGGAGGAGGCGGATCGGAGGAAGGAGAGATAGGTCGTTTGGAGGATGGTGGTTGAGAAGAGGTGGCGAGGTGAGAAGATGGCTCTTGTGTGGTGGTGGTTTGGATGGGAGCGAGAGGGAGGAGGTGAGGAAGTAGGTGAGGTGGTAGAGGTAGTAGGCGAGGTGGTGAAGGTGGAGAAGGTGGAGGAGAAGAGGTTTCATCGGCGGTTCCCACAAATGTACCTTCTTCTTTGCACTCTTTTTAAAACGTTTGCCATGCTTGGACTTAGTAGGAGTGGAAGAGGCGAAGTTGGTGATTGAGATGTTGTGGTGGGAGCTGGTGGAGGAACGGCCGATGGAGAAAAGGTGGTGTGGAGAGACCTTAGGAAGGCCAAAGGATTCGTCGTGGGTAGGAGGGTTTGTTTGGTTTTGGGTTTGGAGGATTGGGAGGTAGTTTGAGAGGGTTTGGAGAGGTCAGGTTGGAAGGATGATGTGTCCTTCTCAACGCCTTTGAGAGCGAGTTTCTGGTTTGTTTGAGTTTTGGGGTGAGAGAGGGAGAGTGTTTAGGCTTTTTGGTAGGAGGCTCGCGAGCTCATATGGGTCATGATCTAGCTGCGAGGTCAAATGTTCGGCGGCTCGGCCCAATGGGTGTAGGCTCCTCCTCCTCGGCGGGTAACCCGGCGGCGTAGGTGACTTTCCTCTTACCCTTGGCTTGGGTAGAGGGCCCATAGCGATAGCGGCGGCGGCGTGCGGCGGCAGCGGCACCGAAGCGGCGGCGGCGGCAGCGGCGGCCGCGTTGGTTGTCCTTTGGCCATATCATCCCTATAGCGGGTGATGTTGTTGACCGTGAAGACGTAGGTGTTGGACACCTTGATGAGGTCGTCGATGCGACCAGCTCATCAATCTCCTCATAACGGCGGAGGATGACATTGATAACCACGACAAAGGGCCTCTTCATGGACGGGTGAGCTTGGACTTGGCAACGCTCAGGGAGCATTGAAAAGATGATCTTTGCCCGGTTGAGTTGCTTGCGAAGGACCACGACCTTGGTCCACATCAGTGTTGGGAGGTGAAGATGTCCCTCGAGCCATTTTTGAATAAAATGCTCTTGTCGAGCGGATGGCGATATGATAGGGGTTTTACGGGAAGAGGTTCCTAGACATCTCGGAAAACCTCTCGGTTGGGCGGACCCCTCATCATCTCCCAGGCAAGTGCCGATTCGGCATCGGTCAAGTCCAATTTGCCTTCAACAGGCGGTCAAGGATTTCTCCAACATCCTTGTAGGTCAACTTGATGTAGTGGCCTCGATGTAGCCCTTGATGTAGCTTAAGTTGGCGGCTCGAGGCATTAGGGGAGGAGGAGGCGAATCATCCTTGTATAGAATTCCTCGGCTAGATAGTTCTTTGTAGTGGGTGTCGTTGAGTTGGAACAGGGGAGGAGTCCACACTCGGTTAAATCTTTTAGCAAGGCATCACTGGCGGATGTGCAAATGATGGAGTCTATGTCGATAGTCATCCCTGGGTGATAGCTTGACACAGGGAAGGGTCCTTATAGGGAGCTCGGCGGCCAATGCGGCCCTGGTTGGCTTTGCGAGGCGAAGATGAAGTGGTGGCGGCGGCCTTTGAGGATTTAGACTTTCCCTACATAATCGGCGGATGTGAGAACAGCATATAGGAATCGGCGGATATGCAAGAAACAGCGAGATAATCATGCAATCGGCAGATAATAACATAAACAGTGCTGTTCGAGATCAAAACCCAAAATATAGACAAATTGAACCAAAATATAAGAACAGTTCATCATCGGGTTTTCAAATATCTGAGTTTGTCATTCAAGCAAACAAATTGATATAAACGAAAACAGTACCACAGAATCTCTACAACACATTTTACACCCAAAAGCATGATTCAAGCAACAATCGCAAGATAGCACGGTTTATCAATGGCGGACGGTTTTAAAAGCTCAAATTAGGTCAAAACAAGACCGTAAAAGCTGGATTTAAATGAAATGAAAGGTGTAGAAATTCTTACCATTGATGATTTTAAGCTTGAAAACGAAGAATTTGAGAATATTTAGAGGATTTGAGAGGATTGCAGATTGGAAGTTGAGAGGTTTTGAAAGTTTGAAAATGGCGGTTGTTGAGAATTGTGAAGAGTTCTTGTACATTTTACCCTTTTATACCTCGACAGGCCACTAAATGGAATTTGATAAAATTTGAAGTCCGCATTTATTACGATGAGTTCTTTACGTATGGCGCCCTTAAGTCTGCCTATATATCAAAGTCTGCCTATTTTATCGAAGGCTGCCGATGTGGAGATAGACACTTACCCAAGGTTGTCTATTTACTCGGTAGAGTTGAGATCGGCGATCACATAGGCGGTTTAATAACGGCGAGTTGATGAAATAACTTAAAGAATTAGCTAGAAAGGATTAAGGATTGAGGTCAAGCATACCAAGCTCTCCTCTTAAATATGCAAACCTGGTTGAATCAAGTGGTTTTGTGAAGATGTACGCTACGATTCTCTGTAGGCACATATTGCATGCGATGTTACCTTTTTCAACATGATCTTTAAGAAAGTGATATCTCACATCAATGTGCTTTGTTTTGGAGTGCATGACAGGATTTTGAGCGAGATTGCGATGTGTTATCACACATTATAGGACAATCATCGGTTTGATCTCATAGTCCACTAGTTCTTTGTTTGATCCACAGCAATTGTGGCGGCGGCTACCGGCGGCTATGTATTACTTGGTTGTTGAAGTTGAAACAGAGGTTTGCTTCTTCTGGCCCATGAGACAAGTCTATTTCCTAAGAATTGACATGTCCCACTTGTGCTTTTCTGTCAACTTTACATGCAGCAAAATCGGCATCGAATAGCCTATAAGATTAAAAGATGAATCTCTAGGATACCGATTCCCAAATTGGGAGTATCTATCGGATATCGATGATTCTTTTATTGCTTGTAGGTGAGACTCCTTTGGATCGCTTGAAACCTAGCACAAACACAAACGGCAAACATGATATCGGGCCTACTAGCAGTTAAGTATAAAAGTGAACCAATCATGCCTCTGTAGAGAGTCATGTCCACTTTCTTGCCCTTCTCATCTTTGTCAAGATGGCAGTTAGTAGCCATAGGAGTGCTGAAGCTGTTTGCATTCTCAAGACCAAATTTCTTGATGACATCCTTTGCATATTTGGCTTGATTGATGAAGATACCATTTGAACTTTGTTGAATTTGAAGACCAAGGAAAAAGTTGAGCTCTCCCATCATGCTCATCTCAAATTTACTCTGCATAAGCTTTTCAAACCTTTTGCAAAGATTTTCATTAGTAGAACCAAAGATAATATCATCAACATATATTTGAACAAGTAAGGAATGACCTTTATGCTTCATAATGAAAAGAGTAGTGTCAATTTGACCTCTTACAAAGCCTTGAGATATCAAGAACTTTGAAAGGGTCTCATACCAGGCTCTTGGAGCTTGTTTAAGTCCATAAAGGGCTTTCCTCAGCTTGTAGACATCTTCTCTCCTTGAGCAGTCTATGAACCCGGTGGTTGCTCAACATAGACTTCTTCTTGAAGTTCTCCATTCAGAAATGCACTCTTTACATCCATTTGATAAACTTTGAAGTCCTTGTAAGAGGCATAGGCCAAGAATAATCTGATAGCCTCTAATCTTGCAACAGGGGCAAATGTCTCATCATAGTCAATACCCTCCTCCTGTCTGTATCCTTGGGCTACCAGTCTTGCCTTGTTTCTTGTAATGTTGCCGTTTTCATCCATTTTGTTTCTGAAAACCCACTTTGTGCCAATAACTGCTTGTCCTTTAGGCCTAGGGACTAGTGACCGGACTTGGCATCTGTCAAATTGGTTTAGCTCTTCTTGCATAGCTTCCACCCGACTTGGATCTTCGAGCTTCATCAATCTTTTGGGTTCAATGTTAGATACAAATGCAGTAGAATACATGCATTCATTCTTGAAGCTTGTCTAGTTTGAACACCGGCATTAAGATCTCCAATGATTTGAGTGATAGGATGATCTTTTACTTCCCTAACTTCGCGGGTTGAACTTGTCCTATTGTATCGGAGTTGGATTCTTGAGAAGTAGAAGTAATTGAAGCTTGGTTTTCTAAAGGGTAGGTTAATTCCAAGGTAGGTTGTATGACTTCGGTGTGGAAGGCAAAGGGGATTCGGGTTTTCGAGTGTTCATTTGATGGTTCGTTTGAGGATTCTAACGGGTTGACTCTTGGAAGATCTTGTGAAGAAGGAGGATCGGAGATCTAGGATTAGGCATTACGTACTGTCTCATATTCATCGAGAATCATTAGTAACCTTAGGAGCCAAATGTGGCCCAATGAAATCAAATTCATCAAAAGAAACATGTACAGATTCAACAACTCTAAGTGAAGTTTTATTATAAACTCGTATGCTTTTGAAAACTTGGCATATCCCGAGAAAAATTCCTTCATCACTTTTGGATTCAAACTTACCTCTATGTTCTCTACCATTGTAAAGAACATAGCATTTACAACCAAATATTTTAAAGAATCCAATGTTGGGAGCTCGCCTCTCCATATTTCATATGGAGTTTTGTTATGAAATTTATTTATGATGGACTGTTTTGTGTGAAGCGGCGGTGTTCACGGCTTACGCCCGAAATACATAGGCGGTTTGGCTTCGGCAATCATTGTCTTTCTGCTTCAATGAGAGTTCGTTCTTCCTTTCAGCAACTCCATTTTGTTGAGGTGTGCCAAGCTGCAGAGAAATTGTGACCAATTCCATGGTCATCACAATATTTGGCTACACCATTGTTCTTGAACTCTGTTCCATTGTACGATCGACATCGGAGATATCATCCGGCCGAGTCGTAGTCTTGAAGAGTTCGATAATGATGTCATATGCTTCATCTTTGGAGGACATCATCTCTACCCAAGTAAATCTTGAGTAATCATCAACTACCACAAGAGTATACTTGCGCCACCAAGACTTGTAGTAGTTACGAGTCCAAACAGATCCATGTGCAAGAGTAGAGTGCAGTTGTTGATAGGCAAGGCTTGCTTTTGAAGGAAGATTTGTGTAGTTTGCCCGGTTGACATGCTCTGCAGAGCGTGTGATTCGGTGATATTTTAGGCAAACCGACAACTAGATTGTCTTTTGATAGCTTCTCCAGTATTTGAAATTGAGATGACTAAGCCTTTTGTGCCACAACCAGTGTTGTCGGTTGATGACCTAGCAACCAAGCAAAGATTTGATTTTCTTCCAACGGCATTTAGGTCAACGGCATAGACATTCCCTTTTGAATCCGTCGGGATAGTTGAACATGTCTCATTGTCCTTTATGAGACATTGACTAGAGGAAAGCGACATGTTAGCCCTTTATCACGAATTGTGATATGCTTAGCGGTGTGCTTTAAACCTTCAACTAGAGAGACTTTGTTGATGGAGAGATTGCCTCGATTATACTTCCATAACCAATGGTCTTCCCTTTTGAGTTATCTCCAAATATGGTGAGGGACCTTTTGCTTCAACAATGCTTGAAAGAAGATTTGGATCACCGTCATATGCTTTGAGCATCCACTGTCTAGATACCATAGATCTTTCTCTTCTTCATTGTGACCATGAAGCATTCTGAAATATAGACATTTAAGAATATGGTCCCCTTTTATTTTTGGGTCCTCAAGGTTAGCAACCTTTTGGGATCCACACTTGTTTAACCTTTGGAGGAGTAAATCCTCTAGATTTAGGTGTGAATCTCGAGAAGGCATTCATGAATCTCATGACCATGGCATTTGCGAAAGAGCATTTGTGAAATCCTTCAACATGAGTAATGATTTCTTTTGAGGCTTCTTAATATCGCGATCTTTGGAATGATCTTTCTGCGATAATTGGCCTATAGGACTTAGGTGAAAATGCCTTTTCTTGTTGATGTTAGGTTTACCATAGGTAGACCTTTTATCAAAAGATTTTGTATTTACAGCACATGTCCTTTAAGCTTTTATCTGCGAATTCACTTCTTTTACCCTTTTATAGGCGGTGTTGGGATCAGCGGTCTTGCCTTTGACAAATTTAATAGGTTTGAGTGAGAATTCCTAGACTTGCTATTAGTCATCCTGTTTTCTTAGGGTGACTAATGGCGGGTTTTAGTTGCTCGAGACTCACTATTAGCGAGTCATTCTTTGCGGTGCTTTCTTTTGGACTTGTCTTTTGTGTTCTTGGGATAAACAAAAGGAACTTTGTTAAAGCCAAGTCCTTGCCTTTTGGGAGGCTAGCTGGTCATAAGAAACTTCTACAACCAATTCTTGACAATCACTTGAGATGTCTCATCCTTTTGAGAACTAGAAGAACTACCTACTTTGAACTCACTTTGGAAACCAATGCCGGTTTTGTCATCTAAAGTTTTCGGTTTGAGAGAATGGCATCAAAGTTTCCTTTAGAGTTATTCCAAGTATTGACAACCTTTTGAAGGTCATCTTTCTCGAATTTATCTTCTTGATGTGTTCAAGTAGGAAATCCACTTTTTCGATCAAAGCTTTGTTCTCTTTTTGCAATTTGATACTTTCGACTTCTTTGTCTATCAAGATCTTTGATCTTAGACATCAAGGTTGATTTCTCGAGACGGCTAGTTCATGCTTCTTGGCTAATTTCACATAGGCGGCTTTGAATTTTGAAAATTCTTCCGCATGTCTTTGTTAGCTTTGATGAGCTCTCCCTTTGAAGGTTCATTAAGCTCATCATCATCATCACTGTCATCTTGTTGAAATGGTAGTGACCTCACTGAATCATGTGGTGACTCCGGCCATAAGGCATATGTTGGCTTCTTCGGCAAAGTCACAAGAGTCATCCTCATCGGTGTCGGTGTCACACCATGTAGGCGGTTGCTTTCATCAATGTCTTCACCACCATCCCTTTTTGTTTTTGAAATTTAGTTTCGGGACGTTTCTTATAAAATTCATATTTTGGCTTTGGACATTTAGAGGCAAAATGGCCTGGTTTCCTACAGATTAAAACAAACTAGCTCATTATCCTTTTGATGGTCTGATTTATAAGGAGCGAGTGTTTTGGTTGGCGGTTGTTTTATAAGGAACAGGTTTTGTGAAAGCGCCTATGTGATGATGGTTTATTAAACCTTTTGAAACGTTGATATTTCTTTACAAACATAGCAAAGGCTTCGTCGAAAGAATATCATCATCTTCAAAGTAGAAGGTGTTTCATCGGGTTTTGAACAGGAAGGTTCGAGACATGGTGGTAAGGACAAGTTTTTAAAACTCTTTTCCATTTCTTGAGCTTGTTGGATTTCAAGCTCATAAAGCGAAAGACTAGCATAAAGGTTTCTAAGAGTCAATTTGTTTAAATCTT
This sequence comes from Platycodon grandiflorus, assembly GCA_016624345.1. Lineage (NCBI taxonomy): Eukaryota > Viridiplantae > Streptophyta > Magnoliopsida > Asterales > Campanulaceae > Platycodon > Platycodon grandiflorus. The sequence continues at coordinate 66,401,779 of CM028361.1, read as the reverse complement.
TTGACTCTTTCATGGCGATGATCTTAACATGCCATAGGCGCCTAGTGCATTTAGAAATCTCATGTTTATTTCTTTCTTTTCATACTTCTTTCCTAATGAATAGCAAGAGTTGACTACCTCATAGAATCTGTCATAGGCACTTCGCGAGACTCTTTGGGATCCTTTTGAAGGAGTCAAACTTACGGATGCGGGTATATAATTTGTTGTTCTTTGTCTCGCCATCACCTTCAAGATATTCAAGGATGGCTTCCCACATCTCCTTTCTTTGTGTCCAAGTTGATAATCTGGCGATAAGTACTTATATCAACACGGTGGTAATGATGTTGATGGCCTTTCCATCGAGCATCATTCTTTCTGTCTTCATCATCCCACTCTTCTTCGGCTTTGGTACTTGGTGCAGCGGTTGGATCTACCGCGGCCGGTGTATTAGGCTTCATTGGAATTACGGGTCCATCGTGACACATTTCCACAAACGTTTGTCAATTGAGTTCATATGTCTTTTGACTTTATCTTTCCAGATGTCAAAGTGAACTTCATCCAAGACAGGACAATGGTTCACGTTTGAGGTTTCCAACATTTGGTGAGCAGCCATGATCTTTAATCTCTCAAGAGGTTAATCTCGGAAAAACTAGTTTTCAAAGAGTTAAGCTCGATACCAATTGTTAGGTCCAAGGTTGCTCTATATAGGCTAGAAGGGGGTTGAATAGCCTATGTCCAATTTTTGAAATTGATTCAAAAATCTTACTTCACTAGGGATTTAAAAATTTTGCGGGCGGAAGTCTTGTGAAGCACGGGACAAGTTGAGAATGGCGATCTTGGCGGGACAAGATCGGCGGTTCTTAACAGATTGGAAATCGGAAATTTAAAGCAACACAATCAAATCACAATCACACAAAAGAGACAGAATATTTAATATGGTTCACACTTATAAATAAGTGCTACGTCCACAACCAAAGTGGTCAACTTTGGATTTGAAAATCGTGTACTAAGTTTTTCCACTAGATATTTTACAAACTAAATCTCTAATGGATTGTGTACAAAAATTTTGTTGACCAAGTGTTTGTGTGGGAGAATTGATATCAATAAGATACAATTCTCGTGAGCTATGAAAAGCTAGGTGTTGCAATCAATGAAGAGCTTTAATGGACTGATCGTCTTAGAGTGAAGCTCTTCAAGGAAGGATGTACGAATAGGGCGTTTAAGCTTTAATGCACTTGAAGAAGATGAAGAAGATTCGAGTTGTAGTTGTTGAAGTGTATTCAATGCAGCAATGGAGTCTCCTTTTATATGCGGGAGGAAGCTTGGAGCCGTTGGAGATCTTCTAATTTGAATTTAAGAGCAATTAATGCTCTAATATGGTTGTTGACTCGATAGGCGACACGTAGCTTGCGATCTGTCTCGACACTTTGCTAAAAATAGGCGTGCATTGCTTGCGGGAGGAATGTCCTTTTCGAGTGTATGCCAAGAATGGAAACCTTCATTGAATGCGCTTTGCGGTTAACGTTGCATCGAAGTCAATGAAAGCCTCAAATCGGGACATGTCTTCGGCGGTTCTCTTATCGGACGTTCTTAAGGTTCTTCAACATTGCGATGAGGCTTGGCGATATGAGCTTGTCCGATATTCAAACGAAAGCTGGCGATGCATAAATTGCCTATTGTGCGAAGGGCGTCCGATGTCCTATAGGCTATCTTCTTCAAGGCAATATACAATAAGCAACCCTAAACTATTCAAGCTATGCCTAAGTACAAGTTGCCACTCTAACAGGCACGCAGGCCCATTAGTCACCTTGACTTAGACTTAGGTTATGGATTCAAGCAAATCTAGGCTAAGATGCAACAAATAGACTTTGTATAATAGCAACTCGTTGAGATTTTTGTCGTTAGTTTACTCACTATGAATGTGTGGGGTTGTTTTAGGTAATATATATTACCGAATAATGGTGTTGAGGATAGAATGGTTAATTAGGGATGATACCACGGTTCATCCCGATGTCTCGAATATTGGTAACGACTCAAACGGAGTCAAAAAAATATAACGTTATAAACCGAACCTTTATGCGAATTGAACACTAGTCATGACTGACTCTGGCAGAGTCGAATAGGATGTGACTTGTAATGAGTCGTGATATACATAGTACACGACGATAACGATATGTGATAGGTTATACGATACATGAGATGACATATCGTATTTATCGTTCCAATACGGACGATGTGGCTTGTAATGAGTCGTGATATACATAGTACACGACGATAATGTTATGTGATGGTTTATGCTATACATGAAACAGAGTGTCTCGAGTGATTATAGGATACTGTAAAAAGATCCTAAGTTTAGTATTATGGTTATGTATTGTTTAATGGTTGTAAGTATGCGTAGACTTACGTATGTTGTGATTGTGAAGTCTGACATTGCAGACTTAGGTAATTTAATTGAGTTGTCCAACATGCTTACTTTGCTTATTGTCTTGTTTTGTTTATATGTTCAGTGGTTACGGATATAATGAGATTGTTCTAGTATGTGATAAGACAATCATCCTACTTTGATGATTGATTGTAGGACAGTCATCCTACTTTGATGATTGCTTGTGTGTTTAGTATTTACAAGGACATTGAGCTGTTTTGGTATGTGATTCAATAGAACACATGATGATTTGTTGAGAATGACGAGTAAATAACTACTTGTGTATTGCATTGAGCCCTGTTGGTTCTATTGACTAATCAAGGTGGGACGACTTATAGTCTTTACAAATTTGTTTTGTAATCGCTATAAGTCGCCGTACCGGAGATCACACACTCTTTTCTGTTGGCCACAGTTGAGATGTAGCCCCATTGTTGAAGCAATACGCCCGACTTTGTATTGCAGGAGCAACGCGAAGAAGAAGAAAAAGAAATGATATCCTTTGTAACGTGATTTATTTACGAGCACTTATATGTTAATCAAGGTGCTATGTGACTTGAATGATTTGTATATCAATGATGATGATACATGCTTTGTTGTGGTGTATAAATGTCATTATCATGTTATTCCTATTGTTGAGTATTATGCCATGTCATATAGTCTCATGTAATAGATTGTTGATTAATGGTTAAGTTACAATTGTACCTAGACTAGTTACATGTAGAGTCCTGGTTTACTGTTGCATTCATACTCATAGTACATAATATATTATAGTGGCTTACGGGGTCTTGTAGACTCACCCTTATTGTGTTGAATCTTTTAGATTGCAATCGAAGGATGACATAGTGAGGTCGGTGAGACTTGCGGGTGCTAGCAGATTGATCTTTGGGTAGTTGCTTTTCGGAGCCTGTTTATACTTATGTTTCTTAGTTCAGTGAGAATGATGGTTGATGTAAAGTTATTGTTGTATTTTAGCTTAGATTTGCTTGAATCCATAACCTAAGTCTAAGACAAGGTGACTAATGGGCCTGCGTGTCTGTTAGTGTGGCAACTTGTACTTAGGCATAGCTTGAATAGCTTAGGGTTGCTAATTGTATAAGTCTTGAAGAAGATAGCCTATAGGACATCGGACGTCCTCTGCACAATAGGCAAATAATGCATCAACAGTCTTTCCTTTGAATATCGGACAAGCTCGTATCGGCCAAGCTTCATCAGCAATGTTGAAGAACCCCAAGAACGTCCGATAGTCTTCAGCCAAAGACATGTCCTGATTTGAAGACTTCATTGACTTCGATACAACGTTAACCTGCAAATCACATTCAATGATGGTTTCCACTCTTGGCATACACTCAGAAAAGGACATTCCTCCTGCAAGCGCAGACCGCCTATTTTTAGCAAAGAGTCAGGAGACAGACTGCAAGTTGCAGGACAGCCTATCAGGAGTCAACAACCAGATTAGAGCATTAATTGCTCTTAAATTCAAGTTTGAAGATCACCAACGGCTCCAAGCTTCCTCCTGCATATAAAAGGAGACTTCATTGCTGCATTCAACAACCTTCAACTACTCCAACTACTGAATCTCCATTGTCTTCAAGTTCTTAAAAGCTTAAACGTCCTATCTGGATACATTCATTGAAGAGCTTCATACTTAGACGTCTAGTCCATTAAAAGCTCTTCATTGATTGCAACTCTTAGCCTTTCATAGCTCACGAGAATTGTATCTTATTGATATCAATTCTCCCACACAAACACTTGGTCAACAAAATTTTTGTACACAATCCATTAGAGATTTAGTTTGTAAAATATCTAGTGGAAAAACTTAGTACACGATTTTCAAATCCAAAGTTGACCACTTTGGTTGTGGACGTAGCACTTATTTATAAGTGTGAACCATATTAAATACTGTCTACTTGTGTGTGATTGTGAATTGTTTGTGTTGCTTTAAATTTCCGATTTCCAAACTGTTGAGAACTGCGATCTTGACTGTGAAGATCGGCCATTCTCAACTTGTCCTATACTTCACAAGACTTCCGCGCAAATCTTTTGAAACTTAAAGTGAAGTAAGATTTTGGATCAATTTCAAAAATTGGACATAGGCTATTCAACCCCCTTCTAGCCTATTTTGAGCAACCTTGGACCTAACAATTGGTATCGAGCTTAACTCTTTGAAAACTTGTTTTTCCGAGATTAACCTCTTGAGAGATTAAAGATCATGGCTGCTCACCAAATGTTGGAAACTTCAAACGTGAACCATTGTCCTGTCTTGGATGAAGTTCACTTTGACATCTGGAAAGATAAAGTCAAAAGACATATGAACTCAATTGATAAACGTTTGTGGAAATGTGTCACGATGGACCCGTAATTCCAATGAAGCCCAATACACCGGCGCGGTAGATCCAACCTGAACCTGAAGTACCAAAGCCGAAGAAGAGTGGGATGATGAAGACGAAAGAATGATGCCCGGATGGAAAGGCCATCAACATTATTACCACCGTGTTGATATAAGCACTTATCGCCAGATTATCAACCCGGACACAAAGAAAGGAGATGTGGGAAGCCATCCTTGAATATCTTGAAGGTGATGGTGAGACAAAGAACAACAAATTATACACCTGCATCCAGAAGTTTGACTCCTTCAAAAAGGATCCCAAAGAGTCTCTACGAAGCGCCTATGACAGATTCTATGAGGTAGTCAACTCTTGCTACTCCTTAGGAAAGAAGTATGAAAAGAAGGAAATAAACATGAGATTTCTAAATGCACTAGGCAGTTTATGGCATGTAAAATTCGCCATGAAAGAGTCAAAAGATTTAAACAAATTGACTCTTAGAAACCTTTATGCTAGTCTTTCAGTCTATGAGCTTGAGATCCAACAAGCTCAAGAAATGGAAAAGAGTTTTAAAAACTTGTCCTTACCAGCCATGTCTGCTGAACCTTCCTGTTCAAAACCTGATGAAACACCTTCTACATCCAGTGAAGATGATGATATTCTTTCTGACGAAGCCTTTGCTATGTTTGTAAAGAAATATCAACGTTTCAAAAGGTTTAACAAATCATCATCACATAGGCAGTCCACTCACAAAACTGCCGTTCCTCATAGAACAGCTGCTCAACCTAAAAGCTCTGCTCCTTATAAATCAGCAGACCATCAAAAGGATAATGAGCTAGTTTGTTTTAACTGTAGGAAACCAGGCCATTTTGCCTCTAAATGTCCAAAGCCAAAATATGAATTTTATAAGAAACGTCCCGAAACTAAATTTCAAAAACAAAAAGGGATGGTGGTGAAGACATTGATGAAAGCAACCGCCTACATGGTGTGACACGACACCGATGAGGATGACTCCTGTGACTTTGCTGAAGAAGCCAACATATGCCTTATGGCCAGGGAGTCACCACATGATTCAGTGAGGTCACTACCATTTCAACAAGATGACAGTGATGATGATGATGAGCTCAATGAACCTTCAAAGGGAGAGCTCATCAAAGCAAACAAAGACATGCTGGAAGAGTTTTCAAAATTCAAAGCTGCCTATGTGAAATTAGCCAAGAAGCATGAACTACCTGTCTCTGAGAAATCAACCTTGATGTCTAAGATCAAAGATCTTGATAGACAAAGTGAAAGTATCAAATTGCAAAAAGAGAACAAAGCTTTGATGAAAAAGTGGACTTCCTACTTGAACACATCAAGAAGATAAATTCGAGAAAGATGACCTTCAAAAGGTTGTCAATACTTGGAATAACTCTAAAGGAAACTTTGATACCATTCTCTTAAACCAAAAAACTTTAGATGACAAAACTGGTATTGGTTTCCAAAGTGAGTTCAATGTAGGTAGTTCTTCGGTTCTCAAAAAATGAGACATCGAAGTGATTCTGAAGAATTGGTGAAGAAGTTTCTTATGACCAGCAGACTCCCAAAGGCAAGGACTTGGCTTTAACAAAGTTCCTTTTGTTTATCCCAAGAACACAAAAGACAAGTCCAAGGAAAGCACCGCCAACAATGACTCGCTAATAGGGAGCGAGCAACCTAAACTGCCATTAGTCACCCTAAGAAAACAGGATGACTAATAGCAAGTCTAGGAATACTCACTCAAGCCTATTAAATTTGTCAAAGGCAAGACTGCGATCCCAACGCCTATAAAAGGGTGAAAGGAGTGAATTGCCGATAAAAGCTTAAAGGACATGTGCTGTAAATGCAAAATCTTTTGATAAAGGTCTACCTATGGTAAACCTAACATCAACAAGAAAAGGCATTATCAGCCTAAGTCCTATAGGCCAGTTATCAGCACAAAGGTCATTCCAAAGATTGCTGATAATAAGAAGCCTCAAAAAGAAATCATTACTCATGTTGAAGGATTTCACAAATGCTCTTTCTGCAAAGGCCATGGTCATGAGATTCATGAATGCCTTCGAGATTCACACCTAAATCTAGAGGATTTACTCCTCCAAAGGTTAAACAGTGTGGATCCCAAAAGGTTGCTAACCTTGAGGACCCAAAAATAAAAGGGGACCATATTCTTAAATGTCTATATTTCAGGAATGCTTTATGGCTGTCAATGAAGAAGAGAAAGATCTATGGTATCTAGACAGTGGATGCTCTAAGCATATGACTGGTGATCCAAATCTTCTCTCAAGTATTGTTGAAACAAAAGGTCCCTCAGTCATTTTTGGAGACAACTCAAAAGGGAAAACCATTGGTTATGGAAGTATAATCAGAGGCAATCTCTCCATCAGCAAAGTCTCTCTGGTTGAAGGTTTAAAGCACAATCTGCTGAGCATATCACAATTCTGTGATAAAGGTCTAACTGTCGCTTTTCTCAAGTCAATGTCTCATAAAGGACAATGAGACATGTTCAACTATCCTGACAGGGTTCAGAAAAGGGAATGTCTATGCTGTTGACCTAAATGCTGTTGGAAGAAAATCAAATTTATGCTTGGTTGCAAGGTCATCAATTGACAACAGCTGGTTGTGGCATAAAATGCTTAGTCATCTCAATTTCAAATACCTGGAGAAGCTATCAAAGGACAATCTAGTTGTTGGTTTGCCTAAAATATCGGCTGAATCACACAGTCTCTGCAGAGCATGTCAACTAGGCAAACTACACAAATCGTCATTCAAAAGCAAGCCTTGCCTATCAACAACTAGACCTCTACAGCTCTTGCACATGGATTTGTTTGGACCTGTGACTACTACAAGTCTTGGTGGCAGCAAGTATACCCTTGTGGTAGTTGATGATTACTCAAGATTTACTTGGGTAGAGATGATGTCCTCCAAAGATGAAGCATATGACATCATTCGAACTCTTCGAAGACTACGACTCGAAGCCGGATGATATCTCGATGTCGATCGACAATGGAACGAGTTCAAGAACAATGGTGTTGCCAAATATTGTGATGACCATGGAATTGGTCACAATTTCTCTGCTTGGCACACCTCAACAAAATGGAGTTCTGAAAGGAAGAACGAACTCTCATTGAAGCAGAAAGACAATGATTGCTGAAGCCAAACTGCCTATGTATTTCTGGGCAGAAGCTGTGAACACTGCCTGCTTCACACAAAACAGGTCTATCATAAACAAATTTCATAACAAAACTCCATATGAAATATGGAGAGGCAGAGCTCCCAACATTGGATTCTTTAAAATATTTGGTTGTAAATGCTATGTTCTTTACAATGGTAGAGAACATAGAGGTAAATTTGAATCCAAAAGTGATGAAGGAATTTTTCTGGGATATGCCAAGTTTTCAAAAGCATATAGAGTTTACAATAAAACTTCACTTAGAGTTGTTGAATCGTACATGTTTCTTTTGATGAATTTGATTTTATTGGGCCACATTTGGCTCCTAAGGTTACTAATGATTCGATGAGTATGAGACAGTACGAACAGCCAAGTCCCAGATCTGCCGATCCTCCTTCTTCACAAGATCTTCCAAGAGTCAACTTGTTAGAATCCTCAAATGAACCAACAAATGAAAACCCTGAAAACCCAGAATCCACTTTGCCTTCCACTCCAGAAGTTCTTCAACCTACCTTGGAATTAACCTATCCTTCAGAAAACCAAGCTTCAGACACTTCTACTTCTCAAGAATCCAACTCTGCGATGCAATAGGACAAGTTCAACTGCGAAGTTAGGAAGTAAAAGATCATCCTATCACTCAAATCATTGGAGATCTTAATGCCGGCGTTCAAACTAGACAAGCTTCAAGGAATGAATGCATGTATTCTACCGCATTTGTATCTAACATTGAACCCAAAAGATTGATGAAGCTCGGAAGATCCAAGTGGGTGGAAGCTATGCAAGAAGAGCTAAACCAATTTGACAGATGCCAAGTCCGTCACCGGTCCCTAGGCCTAAAGGACAAGCGTTATTGGCACAAAGTGGGTTTTCGAAACAAAATGGATGAAAATGGCAATATTACAAGAAACAAGGCAAGACGGTAGCCCAAGGATATAGACAGGAGGAGGGTATTGACTATGATGAGACATTTGCTCTGTTGCAAGATTAGAGGCTATCGATTATTCTTGGCCTATGCCTCTTACAAAGACTTCAAAGTTTATCAAATGGATGTAAAGAGTGCTTTTCGAATGGAGAACTTCAAGAAGAAGTCTATGTAGAGCAACCTCCTGGATTCATTGACTGCTCAAGAAGAGAAGATGTCTACAAGCCGAGGAAAGCCCTTTATGGACTCAAACAAGCTCCAAGAGCTCGGTATGAGACCCTTTCAAAGTTCTTGACATCTCAAGGCTTTGTAAGAGGTCAAATTGACACTACTCTTTTCATTATGAAACATAAAGGTCATTCCTTACTTGTTCAAATTTATGTTGATGATATTATCTTTGGTTCTACTAATGAAAATCTTTGCAAAAGGTTTGAAAAGCTTATGCAGAGTAAATTTGAGATGAGCATGATGGGAGAGCTCAACTTTTTCCTTGGTCTTCAAATTCAACAAAGTTCAAATGGTATCTTCATCATCAAGCCAAATATGCAAAGGATGTTATCAAGAAATTTGGTCTTGAGAATGCAAACAACTTCAAAGACTCCTATGGCTACTAACCGCCATCTTGACAAAGATGAGAAGGGCAAGAAAGTGGACATGACTCTTTGAGGCATGATTGGTTCACTTTTATACTTAACGCTAGTAGGCCCGATATCATGTTTGCCGTTTGTGTTTGTGCTAGATTTCAAGCTGATCCAAAGGAGTCTCACCTACAAGCAAAGAATCATCGATATTTGATAGATACTTCCAATTTGGGAATCGGTATCCTAGAGATTCATCTTTTAATCTTATAGGCTATTCGATGCTGATTTTGCCGCATGTAAAGTTGACAGAAAAGCACAAGTGGGACATGTCAATTCTTAGGAAATAGACTTGTCTCATGGGCCGAAGAAGCAAACCTCTGTTTCAACTTCAACAACCGAGAATACATAGCCGCTGGTAGGCTGCGCCACAATTGCTGTGGATCAAACAAAGAACTTGTTGACTATGAGATCAAGATGCGATTGTCCTATAATGTGTGACAACACATCGCCATCTCGATATCTCAAAATCTGTCATGCACTCCAAGACAAAGCACATTGATGTGAGATATCACTTTCTTAAAGATCATGTTGAAAAAGGTAACATCAGCATGCAATATGTGCCTACAGAAAATCAGGTAGCAGACATCTTCACAAAACCACTTGATTCAACCAGGTTTGCATATTTTAGAGGAGAGCTTGGTATGCTTGACCTCAATCATTAACCTTTCTTGTAAATTTCTCAAGTTATTTTATAAACTGCTACTATAGAACTGCCTATGTGATCAGCCGATCGCAAATCTGCCGAGTACATAGACAACCTTGAGTAAGTATCTATCTTCATATCGGCAGTCTTCTATAAAATAGGCAGACTTTGATGAAATAGGCAGACTTAAGTGCGCCATGCGTACAGTGACTCAGCAAGTCATAAATGCGGATTTCAAATTTTATCAAATACGGTTTATTGACCTGACAGAGGTATAAAAAGGTGAATTGTACAGTGACTAATCACAGTTCTCAACAACTGCCATTTTCTAAATTTTCAAAAACCTTCCGCCTTCCAATCTGAAATCTCTCCAAAAAGCCTTCAAATCTTCTAAATCTTTACGATTTCAGCTTAAAATCATCAATGGTAAGGTCTTCTACAACTTTTCAATTCATTTACAACAAGTTCTACGGTTTTATTTTGACCTAATTTACTCAGTTTCAAACTGTCCGCCATTGATGAACTGTGCTATCTTGCGATTATTGCTTGAATCGTGTTTATGTGGTATAAAATGTGTTTTTGAGCTTCCTGTAATACTATGTTTTCATTTTATACCATTTTATTGGCTCAAAAATGACAAAATCTGTAGCTATTGTGAAACACAGTTCATGAACCGTTCTTACATTATGTCTTAAAGTATTTATGTTTTGGGTCTTGATCTGAACAGTACTTGTTTTTTTGATAAATATCTGCTGATTACATATTTATCTGCTGTTTTATGCATAATCTGCCGATTTTTATATATGCTATTCTCACATCTGCCGATTATGTAGAAAAAGTCTAAATCCACAAAGGCTGCTGCCACTTCTTCATCCTCTGCCTCTGCTAAGCCAACCAGGGCTGCAAAGGCTGCTGAGCTTCCAATAAGAGTTCTTCCCAGGTCAAGTTATCATCCTGGGATGACAATCGACCGAGATTCCATCATCAGTACATCTGCTGGTGATGCCCTGCTCAAGGATTTGGCTGAATGTGGACTTCTTCCCCTGTTCCAACTCAACGACACCCACTACAGCAATTCTCTAGCTGAGGAATTTTACACAAGGATGATCCTGCCTCCTCCTCCAGCTAATGCCAATGAGCCGGTCAACCTAAGCTACATCAAGGGCTACATCAGAGGCCACTACATCAAGTTGACCTATAAGGATATTGGGGAAATCCTTGAACTGCCTGTTGAAGGCAAACTGGACTTGACCGATGCAGAATCGGGGCTTGCTTGGGAGATGATGAGGGGGTCTGCCCAACCAGAGAGGTTTTTCGAGATGTCCAGGAACCTCTTCCCGGAGAACCCCTATCATATTAGCCATCTGCTCGACAAGAGCATTTTATTCAAAAATGGCTCGAGGGACATCTTCACCTTCCAGCAGCTGATGTGGACCAAGGCTGTGGTCCTTCGCAAGCAACTCAACTGGGCCAAGATCATCTTCTCAATGCTATCCCAGAGTGTTGCTGAAGTCCAAGCTCACCCTTCCATGAAGAGGCCCTTCGTAAGGGTTATTAATGTCATCCTCCGGCGTTATGAGGAAATTGATGAGCTAGTCGTTAATGACGACCTCATCAAGGTGTCTAACACCTACGTCTTCACGGTCAACAACATCACCCGCTATCGGGATGATATGGCCAAAGGACAACAACCAAGGCGCTGCCGCTGCTCGCTGCCGCTGCGCTTCTTCTGCTCGCTTCTGCTGCTGCTCTCTTCTGCTGCGCTCGTGGCCCTCTACCCAAGCCGCCAAGGGTAAAGGAAGGTCTCCTACACGCCGGGTTACTGAGGAGGAGGAGCCTACACCTATTGGGCCGAGCCGCCCGAGCACTTTGACCTCAGCAGGGGACTATGATCCCTATGAGCCCGAGCCTCCATCCAAAAAGCCCAAACACTCTTCCTCTCTCACTCCAAAACTCAAACAATCCCGCAAATCTGCCAGAACCAAGGCTGAGGTTGAGAAGGACACTTCAACCTTCAAACCAGCCAACCTCTCCAAACCAGCTGATCTCCCTCCTAAAACCACATCCACATCCTCAAAGCCATCCAAACCCAAACCCAAACAAACCCTCCAGCCTACAGATGAATCCTTTGGTCTACCCAAAGTAACATCTGCCGCTCCCTCCATCCCAACAGTTTCAACCCCAGCCGATCCTTCATCGGCTGTTTCTTCTCCAGCAGTCCCCTCTACCACCTCCCCACCACCTACTTCTGCCTCTTCCACACCTACAAAGTCCAAACATGGCAAACGATACAAGAAGAGTGCCAAGAAGCAGGTGCACTTCTCAGGGACTGCTGATACAACCTCTTCTCCTCCATCTTCGCCAACTCAGCCTACAACTTCACCACCATCTTCCCCTCCTCAATCAACACCCATCCAGCCCACTCCTACTCAAGCACCATCCACCACACCTGAATTCACCTCTCAACCACCATCCTTCAAACGCTCTATCTCTCCCTCTTCTGACCTGCCTAACCCCAAACGCCTCAAAACCAACCCATATAGCCACCTACACCCTGAGGTGCAGGATCTGCTGTTCTTCAGAGACAGCAGGCCTAAACCTAACCCTGCCGATTCTGACCCCTTCCTCTCCACCTTAGACTACCCTAAGAGGATTCCCTGCCAGCCCATGTCTGCAGGTGACATCATCCTCCAATGGGGTGCTTATTATGACCCTCTTCCTCCTGCCTGGTCCCAGCAGTTCTTCTATCACAACTCAGCGGTTCAAGATCTCATGATCTTCAGCCAATGGGTTGCCATTCATAAGGACCTAGGTCTTCCTATCCCCACCAAATCAGACATCTCTCCCTTTCTTTCACTGCCTAAACCCCCAGTCTTCACCCTCATCTGCCACCCTTCTGTCCTTCTGCAGCCTGTGGTCTACCACTTCTTTGATGTAGTCTCCACGTTTTTAGGCTTTAATCCTCTCATCCCTATTCTATACCGATCACCTCACCCTATCTCTATCCCTACTCCTTTTCTTATTGGTCATCTAAGGACTCGATCCCGTGCACCTCTCGTCCTTCCAACGTATCCATCCCTTCGTCTGACCTACCCTAGCCAATCCCAACCCTCTGCCAGCCATATTTCCATTTCATCCTCCAGCCATTCTCCAACATCCTCCAGCCAATCCCATTCCTCCACCAGTCATCCTCCACCCTCCCCTACCCAACCTACCTGCCAACCTTCTTCCTTCACCAGCCATCCTACCCCCTCGGCAGGTCCGTCCTCTCCTCCAGCGAGTCATCCTGACTCTTCTGATACATACCCTGCTGAGGCTGTTCATAAATTCTTGAAAGATTTTGAGGTCATCTCTGTTGACCTAACCAAGGCCCTGCACCAGCTCTCTGCAGATCAGTCCCACATCACCCATGTCCAGGCTGACTGCATGACCCAAGTCATGGAAATTTCTAGGGGTGCCAAGGCCGCCTTTGATGCCTGCCTGCGCTCCATCTCTGCCAGCCAGAATGCTTTAGCCAGCAAGATCTCAGCAACTTCCTCAGCTAACACTGCCCTCTTCAAAGAAAATTGGGGTAACCTGTCCAAATCGCTGCTGCAGGTCATCGACATGATTGACAATGGCTACAAGCATGTGCTTCAATCTCAACGACGTGCCAATCGCTCTGTTCACTCCTCAGTGCGGGCGACACGTAGTCTCACCTCCAAGCACTTGGCTTTCTATCGCAAAGAGCACATCACTACTACGAACCGTCTTGCCCTCATTGATACCTCGCTTGCGTCCATGAAGGAGGAGGTAGCTAGACTCAACAATGATCAGCGGACTAGGCTCATTGAGCATAATGCTCTGCTCAAGCAGAAAAACAAAGATCTCTCCTCTGAATTGGCAGACACTAAAGAAGAGCTAGCAGCAGCAAAAGAAGAGATTGAAAGACTTAAGGCTGCTGTTGACTCTAAATGGGCATCAAGAGGTCATGGGCAATCATCAGGCAAAAGCAAAGGTCATACTTCATCTCGATCATCCTCTCGAACTGGCCGATAAATTTTTGTATAACCTTTTGCAAAACTTTGTAATTAAACTCCTTGTTTAATTAACAATGTCTATATTTTAAAATTTTCATGCTTTGTTTATGGACTGCCTATTCTGTGTGTGCATAAAATTTAAACCACTGGTTTAAAGACATGTCCTATATTGCCTATTCTGCATGTCTTTAAATTCAGTCCAATTACAAGTGTCTGATGCTTAATTTCTCATTTGTAAACACTTTGTAATTTTCGAATACAATGACCTTTGTGTAAGTTCATCTAGGGCATGCTTATTTAATATATCAATCTTACAAGCATGTTATTACTAGACTTGAACATGGTCAGCTGATATTGTATTCATAGGGTCATGGACTCAAGCAAATAGGAGGAGATTGTTGTATTTTAGCTTAGATTTGCTTGAATCCATAACCTAAGTCTAAGACAATGTGACTAATGGGCCTGCGTGTCTGTTAATGTGGCAACTTGTACTTAGGCATAGCTTGAATAGCTTAGGGTTGCTAATTGTATAAGTCTTGAAGAAGATAGCCTATAGGACATCGGACGTCCTCTGCACAATAGGCAAATAATGCATCAACAGTCTTTCCTTTGAATATCGGACAAGCTCGTATCGGCCAAGCTTCATCAGCAATGTTGAAGAACCCCAAGAACGTCCGATAGTCTTCAGCCAAAGACATGTCCTGATTTGAAGACTTCATTGACTTCGATACAACGTTAACCTGCAAATCACATTCAATGATGGTTTCCACTCTTGGCATACACTCAGAAAAGGACATTCCTCCTGCAAGCGCAGACCGCCTATTTTTAGCAAAGAGTCGAGACAGGCGCAAGTTGCGTGACGCCTATCGAGTCAACAACCAGATTAGAGCATTAATTGCTCTTAAATTCAAGTTTGAAGATCACCAACGGCTCCAAGCTTCCTCCTGCATATAAAAGGAGACTTCATTGCTGCATTCAACAACCTTCAACTACTCCAACTACTGAATCTCCATTGTCTTCAAGTTCTTAAAAGCTTAAACGTCCTATCTGGATACATTCATTGAAGAGCTTCATACTTAGACGTCTAGTCCATTAAAAGCTCTTCATTGATTGCAACTCTTAGCCTTTCATAGCTCACGAGAATTGTATCTTATTGATATCAATTCTCCCACACAAACACTTGGTCAACAAAATTTTTGTACACAATCCATTAGAGATTTAGTTTGTAAAATATCTAGTGGAAAAACATAGTACACGATTTCTCAAATCCAAAGTTGACCACTTTGGTTGTGGACGTAGCACTTATTTATAAGTGTGAACCATATTAAATACTCTGTCTACTTGTGTGTGATTGTGAATTGTTTGTGTTGCTTTAAATTTCCAGATTTCCAAACTGTTGAGAACTGCTGATCTTGACCTGTGAAGATCAGCCATTCTCAACTTGTCCTATACTTCACAAGACTTCCGCCTGCAAATCTTTTGAAACTTAAAGTGAAGAAGAATTTTGGATCAATCTTCAAAAATTGGACATAGGCTATTCAAGCCCCCCTTCTAGCCTATTTTGAGCAACCTTGGACCTAACAGTTATATAAACTTACTTATGGGGAGCATTGTTTTGTTTTGTTTTTTTTTTTTAACTCTTTTTATTGTTCTATTCTTTTGGAACCGACACTCGATGTCAAGCTGTCTATTATTGTATTTTCCCGAGCATATTAGCTCGTGGGTATTTAGTGTTATTGTTTCTCCGGCTTTTGTTTTTAGCCGTAGAGGTTTTCTAGTTATGGTTTTGTTATTTTAGTTTTTGAAACTCAGGTTTTATTTTGTTGTGGTTTTCCGCTGCATAGTTTTAGTGTTGAGCTTGTGTAGCTCGTTCACATCTGTGGACTTTAGCTGTTTCTGTTGGTTTGGTATACAGAGTTGGGGTTCAACATTGGATCTCGGACTCGGGTCATCACATGTTGATTTTAATTTGAGGTGGATCTAGGGTTCATTGCACAGAGTAGAGAGAGAAATTGAAAAAAGAGGTGGATTGATTGATAGATCGACTTACCTTCGGCGACGATAATTGAGTGGATCTACAGTTTTTGACCACAGTTCAAATGGTCAATCGAAAATTGAGTGGGTTGAAGCTCTTCAGAGTTGGGTTCAAGTTATTGAATATTCAATGGAGTGGGTTAAAGACGAGGTTGTCTGCTGCGTTGCTGTTGTTGCTGCTGCTGCTGTGTTGCTATAGTGGTAGGGACAAAAACTGCACAAAATTTTGTTGAGAGACTAATGGTAGAATCGATCATAGTTGAGGGACTTGTAAAGTCATTATCCCTTGAGAATAAAAAGAAATCAAAGGAATTGATTATTTTGGGAGATGGGTTTTATGGATGAGGCCATGTCAGAGCTGGTGATACCAGTGGCTTCTTTGAGTGGGATTGTGTTTACTTTGGAATGAGAGTAATGAGAATTATAGGGAGATAGAGAAATACAAATTTTTGCATTGCGATACATAAAAAAACTTAAAATGTCATATGTTATTATGGGGGCAGTTTTGAAACAAATAGTCAATATATCACTTAAAATTGACTTAAGCGGTTGAAAATAATTATAGTGGACTTAAGGGGTTAAAAATTCTAGAAAGTGGACCGTCTTGTAATTATTCCTATAAATTATCTTTGACTATTCAATGGAGATGTTAAAAGGGTCGCGGTCCGTAGGGTTGGTCTGTTTAAATCGAAAAAAATAGGGTTACGGCTCAATTTTTTTGGCCAGTTTAAAATCAAGGCTTTTTTAGCCCAGCCTGTTTAACCCGCTGACCCGTGTAATATTAATTAGACCATAAAAAGTTATGACATACATAAAACAATCACCGTGAGAATTAAACTCGCAACCTTCTAATCAAAGTCAAACACACTTATCATTTGCACTACATGTTTTCTTTGTGTTCTTGTGAATAAATACTGAAATATAAACGAAACTCTTGGAGGGGACTACTAAGTAGAGTTATTTCAATATTTATTTTGAAGTAAAACATGTCGAAATTTAAATACAGTGATGTAAAAAATATCTAATTTATATTTCTTATGAAAAATATAATAACTTATCTAAATTATGAGTTGTAAATAACAATCACTGCCCACTTTTCTAGATATTTACAAAGATAAAATTAACATCCATCACATTTTTTTTTATTTTTTTAGTTGTGGCCCGTTTAGCCCGAAGCCCGTTAGGGTTAAGGTTAGGTCCGAAATAATAGTGGCTCGAAAAAATTGGATCGTTTAGCCCGCGGTCCGTTAGAGTCATAGCCTGCTAGGGCTAGCACGAAACCACTAGGGTCAGTCCATTTAACGTCTCTACTATTCAATTCCTTTCTTTTTATTTCAGCAAACCAATCACCACCTAACATAGTTGTTAGTATCGTATCGTACCATATAATACAAAAATCACCTATTTAGATATATATTGTATAACTGTATCACAATGAGCTCTGTATCGTACGATGCACTTAGCATATCATACGATACGCGATACATATCGTACAATACGATTCGAAAAACATCAATTTCCATTACCCCTCTTTTTAAACCCAAATTTAATTTGTCGTCCATCACCCAATTCCCTGATCCTCCACTAAAAGAAAATAAATTTGATGGAAGAAAATACTAAATCTTGAAATTTTCTTGTCAAAAAAGTAAAATTTTAATATGTTCTTTAACCTTAAAAGTTAACTTACTTGTGAATATTTTCTGTTTTGATAATTTTTCTTTTTCTCTTAATTCATTTTTGGGTTAATATCAAGCTTTCAAAATATTTAGTCTTTACTTCTCTTCCTAGATCTTCTTAGTCTTGCTAGAACTTGAAATTGGGTTTATTACCTATAGTTGCTAATTTTTATTTTTTTTAAATAGTTTAGTTGTTTAAGACTTATTTTTTAGATTATTAATAGGAAGTTACAAATGAAGTTTAAACTTAATCGTTGGATAATCTATTTTTATTAATTATTGCTTAATGGTTACTCCACACACACACACACATACACACACATATATGTGTGTGTATTAGCATATCTAACGATACACACAGGGCCGGCCCAAGGCAAGGGCAAGCTGGGCACCCGCCTAGGGCCTAAATTGGAAGGGGGCCCAAAATTTATTATGTATGATAGTATTATATAGGTAGAACCATTTGAAGCTTAGGCCCAAAATACTACACAGCTTAGGCCCAAACCGAAAAATCCAATGTGTTTAATTTGTGTTTTAAACAAAAAATTGGAAAAGAAAAAGAAAGAGGCTAGATTTGGAATTTAGAGCGCCAATTTGTTGAGTCAACTCGGCGGCAACGAACCGTCATCGCGAAGGACTGCACAAGAAACGGAGGTCGGAGAAAGATCAAAGAGACAAAGACCCACCTTCATCTCTTTTCAAAAATTCTGTAATCCTTCCTTCAATTCATCAAATCAATCTTCATCATAGTAATTAGTAAAGCTTAGCTTTGGCCTTTGAGAAATAGCATCACTGCATGTCTGCATCACAATTCACAAAGAGGTTCTGAGTCTCAGTCTGAGGCTGTTTGAGATTGAGAATTGAGAAATCAGAAATATTAAGATTTAAGGTGAGAAAGTTAGAAAACTTAGCTTGTAAATTGTAATTGTGTTACTGTGTGTGTGTGCGTGTGTTACTGTGTGTTGGTGACTTGGCGTGCTGCTGTGTGTTTGTTGTTACTTGTTAAATAATTTTTTTTTCTTTTACAACCTGTTAGTCTATTACTTGTTAGTTAATTATGTTAATACTTAATAGTTACTGTGTTGGACCTTTGCCCAGTTGCCTACTTGCCTTTTGGTGATGGTGATCATGGTGTTAATTGGTTAATGGTTATTGGTGTAATTCTAAATTTTTTTTTTTCAATTTAATTTGTTAGAGACTAGAGAGACATGAGATTAATATAATTTGTTTGATTTTGACTGCCAGATATACGGTTGAATAGAGAGTTTGAAAAAAAATATTAAAGAGTTGGCCTTGTTTTTTCTTGGAAATACAGGTGCTTTCGTTCATTTTCTTGACTAATTTTGTTGCCACTGTTTTATCATTTATATGATGTTGCCTAAAAAGCATTTAAGAGATAAGATTCATATTCATGAGGATGAGGATCAGGATATTGTTAATAGCATTTGATAATATTTTTGGATTCTTATTTTATTCATAAAAGTTGAGGTCATTACATGAAGATGAACTGAAAAAATATTGTACTAATTTTACAATTACTTTTTCTCATGATAATGTGTTGGATGTGGATTACATGATCTTTTTTCTGAATAAGAGTATTGCAAATGACTTTACCAAATGAGTCAATGTCAGCGATTGAAATTCTTAAATTTGTCAAAGCTCGAGATTATTATCCAAATATTTCAATTGCTTATCGAATCTTATTGACCGTACCTGTGACTTGAATGGTTTGGCTATTTTATGTGTTGAGAAAGACATGTTGGACAATATTGATCTTGAAAATATTATCGATGATTTTGCATCTAGAGAAGCACGAAAAAATTATTTTTCATGATCAGTTTGTTACGTGTTAGTGCAGTTAGGTTGTTTTATGTTGTTGAGTTTCTGATTGGTGCTTGGTGCTTGGTTATGGTACGATTGCGCTGTTTTGTTGCTGCTAGTGACGTTTTATTGCCGCTTTTGTTCTTTTCCTGTTACTGTTTTAGTAATTTTGTTGTTATGACATTTTCAATATGTTATTTGGTACTATTTTTGATAATTATAGTCTTCATATTTTGTTATAACTTGAATTTGGTTAATTAAACAAGGGCTCTTTTTTTAACTTTGTCCCGGGCCTATAAAATGCTAAGAATGGCCGTGGATACACAATAAGTATCCCGATACATATCATACAGATAGAATTTTGATACCCAATATATATTCCGTTTTGACAACTATGCCACCTAATATTACCCAATGATAAATTGTGCCTACGAGTAATTCTATATCTTTTGCAAATACAATAGCAAACCAACTATTAGCAATTTTCCAGATGCATTGGCCGAGAAGATAAGAACACTGACAAAAACCTTGCGTCGTTCCAAAAAGTTTATACTCGTAAAAAATTTCATGGCACACAAACCATGTCATAGAGTCCAAACTTTCATCTCCTCAGCCGCAATGAAATACGAATTAAAACGAATTATGTATTTTATAATTTAAAAAAAAATAATAAAAATATATACGTCATTTTCATTTGAATAAACAATCCGTTTGTCTCAAAAAAAATTAAACAGGAAAATAATTTAAGAACAGAAGGGGTAACTGTTTTCTTCTCATTTTAGAATGATTCTTTACGCAAATTATTTATAAGGCCCTTATTAATAGTAAGTGTCCAAACTTTCATTTCGTTAACCACAATGAATTACGAATTGCTCTCTTTGTTTTAAAATAAGTGTCCCCCATTTCATTTTGGATCGTTTTAAAATAAGTATTTCTTTATCATTTTTAGAATTTTTTTTTACGCAAGTTGTCTAACAATTATTGTGAGATAAAAAAGAAGTGGAACCTATTATTTGACACTACTAAAAAGTTCTTAGTGGGATTAAAAAAATTAACATAAAAAAAGATTATTTTCTTAAAATTTGTGTAAAATCAACTGGAACACTTAATTTCAAACCACAAGGGCGATAAAACTCACCCAACAAGATTTTCACACAAGATTTTACATAAAATCCAATCGAGGAGCTGCTCCCTAACCAGCTAATCTGATATAGATGAAGTAATTACTACATCCGTCCCAAAATAATTATCGTTTTAGTAAAATCTTTTGTTCCAAAATAATTATCGTTATAGGATTTTCAAAAATATTTGCTCATATTTTGCCAAATTTACCCTTATCTAATATTCGCATTAAAGAGGGTTGGTAAAAAAAAAAAATTACTCCTACAACTTACCTACGATAATTAAACTTAAATAAGAGTATATCAATTTTTTTGAAAAATTTCTTTAATCTCTGTACAAATTGCTAAAACGATAATTATTTTGGGACGGAAAGAATATCATTTACTACACATTATCTTTTACACTGATATCTCCTCGGGAAACTAAAACCCCCGGAACCCAAAGTCGGAGCCACCCAATATAAAACCCAACAGAGTTAACTACCATCTCCCACACAAACAATTCCAACTCTCTCTCTCTTTCCCCAAACAAACAGACCCTTCACAAGTTGGTTAAAAACACTCGACAACAGTTAACTAAACAATGAAGAACCAGCTCTTCTTCTCCACGTTCCTCCTCCTTTCCGTCCTCTTCGTCGTAGCTCACATAACCAACGTTAACGCCGCAGCTCCCCCATGCGCAACGGTCACAAGCAAGGCTTCTTCCTGCCTGTCATTTGCCATGGGCAAAGATGCCAAGCCATCCCCAGCTTGCTGCAATGGGCTGCAGGCACTTGCTCAGACCGTCAAGAACCTCGACGACAAGAAGGCTATCTGCCGATGCCTTGAGGCCAGTGTTAAAAACTTTCATGGCGTCCAAGACAAGTTCCTGAGCCAAATTCCAACTGCTTGCAAGATCACAGTCGGCTTCCCCGTCTCCACCAGCGTCAACTGTGAAACGTAAGAATACGCTCCACATTTATTTAATTTATTAGTGTCATTTGAATTTGTCATAATTACAAATATACTTAAGCGTAATTTCTTAAAGCGGACTCCTTAAGTGAAACATTCCAATATAGAAGTGCACTTTTTGCCTAAAACGCAGGAAGTAATTATCTTCTTTTATCGAAAAGTCAATCTAAGACAATATCAAATTATTCTTTAATATACATTTGTTATTTCTTAAGTAATGAAATATCTATCGTTGATACAATATTAAAAATAATATCAATCAAAATTAGTAAATTCTTATAAATATTTTATCAAAGTTTTAAGTTGGTCGAGAAAAACAAAGTGAGACTATTTTTATTTTTTATTTTTGGAATGGAAGGAGTATTATTTATTGATAAGTTGGTAGATTAAATTTTTCTTAGTTTTGGAATTTGTATGACTAATTTTGGGTTGTTGGTTTGACTTTCAGGATTCATTGATTTGGTGTTGGAGCTGAATAGAAAATCAATTGATTCCAGATGAGAGTTAATTTAGAGATTTGAATAAAACATTTTCAGGCTATATAGTTTGTAGGGTTCGTAGATGAACCCTACTTTGGCCTTGATGATCATGTAACGTTTTGTTTCTGTTGTAATGAAGTTCATTTGACTTTTCTACGCCATTTCAAATACAACCTAAAAAATCGACGCCCGGAAAAATAAAATTTAAAAAATAAATTCTGTCGCAAAAATTAAAAAAAAAATTAGGCTTATTTTCTTATTTAAAAGTTAATCTAAAACAATATCAAATCACTAATTTACATACATTTATCATGTCTAAGTAATGAAATCTCAGTTATTGAAGCAATATTATGTATACAATCAACAATAATCTTTAAAATTTATTACGAAATAATTAGATTTTTATTAATCAAATCAACCAAAAATAAAGTCAAAGTAAAACTATTTTTTTGAGACGGAAGGTGACATATCTAGCCAATGTCAAAAGAATAGAGAAATTAAGTTCAATAATGTAATAAATAAATGATTATTCGTAGAGTTCAGGATTCAAAATCAAGTGTCAAAAAGAGTTCAAAAATGTGCCAAGGAGCTAAAACAGATTCACCAGTTACATGAAACAAGCCTCAAAAAAAAAAAAAAAAGTTATTGAAAATAACTTTTGCCAAAAACTACTACGTGAAGCTTACCAAGGAATTTCTTGACCATCCCAGGCAAAAAATTTGCCATTGTCGTGCATTTTCGCATTATTGATGATGCTTAAGAGCTTCTGCACCGAGAACTCCTTGGTGAAAAGCTTGCCTTCGGGGACATTCCTTTGAAACGGCCTCGAGAGATCTGTGTCAACAGTGCCTGGGTGCAGTAACAGGCATATCACAGGATCCTTCTTCCGTGCAAACTCCACGGATATAGTTTTGGTCACTGCAAGCATCAGCAAACATCGCCTGTCACGAATATGTCCCACTGAAAATAATCAATGGCAGTTTTGCGCAAGTTGATGCGATACCAAGCCAAAGTCCAAAAAGACCCAAGTCACCCAACCAATCAAGTAGTTGACTAATATAGACAAACATATTTGAAGGTGTCGTCCATAGAAACATTGCGACATAGTTTTCATGCACTACTGGTATTAGTCACGATGGTCAATAGAACTTGCCATCCACTAAGATTGGAAATGGATAGCTTCCAAGTTCCAACTTACAAATAATTAGAGTATGATTCGTCTTGATGGAGAAAAGAATTGAAGAAATCCACAGGTCTTTCCTGGGGCCTTTGGAAAGATACTTCTGCAAGTACAATCCCGAATCATATGCTAGGGATCATAGGTATGGACCTGGTGATGCAACACAACTATGAGACATGGCCGAGCAATTTTCTTAAAAGCAGGATAAAGCATACATTTGGAAATGTTATTTATAAAATAATAAACGAATATTTTACATGTAAAACAATAAAGAATATGTACCTAGGTAATAATATCTACAAATTGAAGAACTAAACCACAAATTAGATACGAATAGCGCAGTACCTAAAGGAGTCAATAACTTTCTTATTTTTTTGGCAAAAGAGTCATTTGACACCTCAACCACTCGTTTATAAAATTCTTCATTCAAAAACAGCAAATGACAAATTAAATACCAGTTTGAGACCAAAAATATTAAAATACGCCCCATCAAGCTCTTCTCTAACTTCATCGCAGAATATAGGATCCTCAAAATCTGGGTCATGCGAGATCCCTTTTATTTTCTCTCCTATTCCATCAAGCTCTTCTCTATCACTTCTCTTTCCTCAGTCTACTGTTTCCTCTCTAGGAACCAGATGAGCTTGTTATTTTCAATTAAGATTTGCATTAATCTGATTTGAGATACCACCCTTCTTTTTCTTCTAGGTTGCATAAAGATGTCATTGCATGTCCTATTCTAACAATAATTAGAAACCTGAAGAATTGAAATTGAACATGTATCCAAACTTATTAGAGTGTATCCTTGTTTGATTTGAGTGGTCCTATACGAGTACTGATGTATTTTATGAATTTTGGCATAGGTTACTAAGTCTACTGAAGCCATTAGTACTAGTGAAGTGGGAGAAGTTACAATTAGATAAATTTGTAGTAATGCAATTTATGTATTTTGGGTTATTTGTCTTAATATTAGTTAGAGCAACTTTGCTGGGGTCATTTATTTAGGGTCCGCATCTTAGTTATACTCTGTATAATTTTCATTATTGTGATGAGGTTGGATTACTGGATTTTAGGTTTTCCTTTGCTTGGGATTCCCTTGGTTGCATATGGTAGCATCACTCCTCGCTGACTGATTTTGACCTTAGAATCTTAAAATTGTTTAGCATCATTTTTTATATCAGAGCACAAGCTTGATTCCATTGTATCTCCTTTTTATCTGCTGCTATTTTCATCTTTGTTGTCTATTCTCAAAACAAGAAGGGAGAGAAAAAAGTAGTGGTAACCAGTCCCTTGTCCTTCTTCGAAACATGTCAACTTATTATCAGGATCTGCACTTGATGTAGCACCTTGTACAGGAGCTCGTCCAAAGAGAGGACACAGATGAGATGGAGAACGTAAAAAAGAAAAGAAAAGAGGAAGAGAAGTGCTTACTCACTCGCCAATCAGATAACCCCAAAGGCAACAGCAACACTGAAAAAGGCCTAAACTCAATATCATTCAATCCTCTAATTAGAAGAGTGGGGATTACATCGATATTCATAAGACATAGAGACAATTCTAACTTTACAAGGACTGGACTAATTAGTCAAAAAACCAACAGGATCCTAATGAAACTGGGATAACTCATCTACAAGGACCCAAACAACCTAAATAGTGCTCCCTTCGTTCAAGGCAAACAGTCCATTATTCTATTTTGGGAAGTTTCACATAAAGAGTCTACTTTCAAAAATTATGCCTACAATCTTCAAAATTTTATAACTTTACCCTCCACATGTAGTATAAACACATTAGCTATGTTCAAGTATTTTTGTAGTTACGATGAATTCTAATGATACTTATATACCCCCTCTGCTCCAGGCAAAGAGTCCACTTTCACAAATTATGCCTACAATCTTCATAATTTTATAACTTTAACCTCCACATGTAGTATAAACATATTAATTATGCTCAAGCACTTTTGTAATTATGACTAATTCTAATGGTACTTATAAATCCCTTAATTATTAGACTTTTCAAACGTAGACTCTTTGAGTGGAACGGAGAGAGTATTTCTTAATTATTAGACTTTTCAAACGTGAACTCTTTGGATGGAACGAAGGGAATAAATACTAAATCCCAGTTAATCCTAAAGATACATAACAATCAATTGAGCTCTAAATTACTAATGCAAAATAACCTACTAATAATTAGCCCCAATGTCCCTATTCTTGTTCTTCCGTCCTGCATCATACTCACCAACTTTAAAAAAAATGCATCGGGGAGTTTTGAAGTATTGGAGAATGAGAAGCCATGGAAATCTTTTGAGCTTGAGAGTCATTGTTAAGACCACAACTTTCGGGAAAATATGAGAGAGAGCCAAGGGAAATCTAGGAAACACTTTTTGCTCGAAGATTTTGTTGGGAATCATTAGATCAATGTGCACTAGATAAATGTGCTCAAGAACAGATAGCTTGGAACCTGAAAATTCCAAGTTTTGCTTCCAGTTGTTTTGGATTAATTAGACTCTTCTGCTCCACATGCTCCTTTAGATCGATCACTTACTTCGCTATATAAGGCAGAGCTCTCATTGCTGCCAATTAATGGTATTCAACCTTGGGGGAAATCAAAGTTTAAATGTAGAACTAAAATGACATCCAAGCATGAGGCTCCTGAACTAAAAAAATAATAATACTCCCTCGTTTCCACTTGTTAAGCTTGATATATACATTGTTGGGACCCTCTCTAACGCTTAAACTTTTAGATGAGTTGATAATTGAAGATGGTAATAGAGCTCTGGTTGGCAAGGTTTTGGGTTTAAGTCATCCCCCTTGTGATTGTTTCCCGCAGTATTCTGAGTACATGTTGCCACCCCGTTGAATTGCAATGCCCCTAGCGAGGCACCATTGCTTATCTCTCCACCTAGGAGTAGATCACTCATAAGGGGGAGTCTTAAGCTTGATATACATTGCCAGACCCATAGTTATTAATTGCGAACGCCCGGCTCGCCTGAGGCGAGAGTCGACTCTGGGCAAGGGGTCGGCGTCTCACCGGAGGTGAGGCAAGCGAGGTTGACAAGGCGGTAGCAAGTGGTTGCCTGTTTCGCTTAGGCGCGAAGCAAAAAGCAAGCCAAGGCAACGCCCAACAGAATTTTGACATATTTGGAAATATTTTTCCTAGATTTGAACATATTTGTTTAAATCTAGACAAATCAACTATATATTTGCCCAATCCAAGGCCACACTCATCATCTCCTTGAGGAAACGATAACATCTGTACCCTTTCCACCACAGGAACTCGTCGGAAAAGATCCCAAACATGCCACGCACCCGCGCCGGAATTACCTGGTCCAGGGTTGCTGGCACATGCACAGGTTAGATCCAAAGTTGGTTGGTTGGTTTTTTTACCTTTTTACAAATGAAAGAAACCTATCACTTTTCAAGAAAAAAATGTAGTTTTTGGTTTAAATACAAAACATAAAAGTTGAAAATGGTATTATTATTATCATTTGTAAACTTAGTTACATGAATTACTTTTATTTATAACTAATTTATGAAATTTTTTACAACAAATAATATTTTAAAATTACTTTTTCTTAATTATCGCCGTTTGTTTGCCCACCTCTCGCCTCGCCTCGTCGCGTGGAAAAGTACCTCTTGCCTTTCGCCTTTAATAACTATAGCCAGGCCCTCGCTAACAGCTGAATTTTTTAGAAAGATAGTAACTTAAACCACTAAAAGAGTCCTACTTAAATAGTCTTGTTTAAAAAGTTGAGCTGATAAGTTCTGAGTTTCCATGTTTGCCCTTATTACATTTAACTTGACATTAGGAAGACTACTTTAACCCTTTTACATAAAGGGTATTTATGAAAAGCTACTCCAATCCTTAAACACTGACTTCCAAATATGGGCTCATTATGCAGGAAGCAAGTACTTATCCAAAATCAATGTAAACACTAGGGAAAAGAAATACATACACTGATTAAGAGCAGTCTTAGATGACCGATATGAGTGCCACCCGCCTAAATGATTGTCCCCGATTGAACCCACTCTGGCACTTAAGTTGGCAACAATGGCCACGTCTCTTCCAGTCCCACCGCCGCCTCCAGCCTTCAGCAAAGGCCACATATGCTGCTCATACAAACCAAAATTATATAATATTAGTCATTCTTGATGTGAACTCCAAACATTATAAGTAAATACTTGAAAGAAGTTGTAGAAAAGAAAGAAAGCATCTAGGCTCTCCAGCTTTTCTTGTCTGCACCTAGGTTAAACTGAAGTTTCTAGGTCCACACCCCAAGAAAAAGAAAAGAAAAGAAAAAAAGAAGATTCTATGGCCTAGCATCCCAGCTCCCAACAATAAAGTTTTGGCACTCATTTAGAAACCCACATCGCACGACAAATTAAATAAAGTATAATTGCATAGTTAATAATATGGAAAATGATAGGGATGCGAACTTTTATGTCCAAATTTATCATCCCAATCTGGCTGGCGAGCATGTGATGGGTTAAAGGGTGGCATCACATGTTAAGTGATGTCATCTCTAACCACTCACTCACATGTTAGCATACCTAGATTGGTATGGAAAATGTGTACAAAACATTGGGATCCCTATCACTACTCTTATATAATTTTCTCTTCTTTTTCTATCATCAGGCCATGAATCCAAATTAACGTATGATCTTCACCAACTAATCACTAGTTTGGGATATCCATTTAATTAATAAGTCTCTATCAAGCCTTTGAAAGATAATAGCCCTGCATTCAATATGCTTCAGAAGCTTACTAGAGACAGTCCACCCTAGATAGTGTAAGTTTTATCCAAATGTGGGTACTGCACAAGTTTTAACGTGCAAAGTAAATACTCTTAACGATACTTTAACTTTGGAAGGCACTTTTGGTCCCATATTCGTTTCATATATTAAAAAAAGAACAAAAAACAAAAAACAAACTATTTGTTCCAATAGATGTGATGTCATCAAAATATAATTTGGCTTCATACTAAAACAATTACAATTATTCGTAATTACAACCCATTTCGCAAGGAATACTGATGCAGGATACGCACTCAGTCACCCACTCGCACTCGGTCACAGAAGCCCTTCTAGTCACTTGGAAAGTGTCCTTGGTAGATTAGGATTAGTATATTTATTTATTTCCTTTATTAATTAGGAAAACTTTTAGTATTTCTTAGTTAGTTGTTTTCCTAGTCCTAGTAGTATTAGTTTAATCTTGGTCCTAGTCCCAGTATAATTATGAGAATCTCTTTAGCCTATAAAAACTATTGTAATGTCTCAGAATTAGTCCTTCTTGTTCTTCCATTATTATTAATATTTCTCGTGGACTGGCTTATGCTCGACTTTATACCATGGATTATGTTGTACAAGTCGCTTATGATTGAAGATGAGTCCAAGAAAAATAATACTCCAAGGATATCTAAGAAATGAGCAAACTTTTGTGGATGCAAACCAAGGTAAATTTTTTGATAAAGCAAATTCTTCTAATTTCAACTGACAATCACGTTCTACATCTTCTCAAGGAAGGTCCTATACACCTAGATGTTTTATTTGTCGTGGCTTTGGACATAATTCCTTCAATTGTCCTTACTCCTTCCCCTTCCATGAAGGTTACTTTAACAAAATCAGTGGCCCTTGTTGAAAAGGAAACACCTAAGGAACCTGAAGAAACTCAGAAGGATGAATCTACAAAATGTATTCGTGATCCTAATGACCCTTTGGATGGTGTTCCTTATTACGCTGATGACTTACAAGATGATTATGTGGGAGTAATTTGTCCAGTTCTAGTTAACAATCAGCCAAAGAATGATACACTCCAACAAATGGGAAAAATCTTCCAAACAAGAGTAACTTGTAAAGGTCAGTTGTGCACCTTCGTCATTGATACCGGTAGTTGTGCTAATTTTATTTCCGAGGATGTCGTAAAGAAATTGGGATTGGAAGTTCAACAACACCTTGAGCTTTATGATGTTGCATGGATTATTAATTCAAAATTAAGGGTGAACAAGCAATGCTTGGTGACTATTTTGGTGGGCAAGCTTACTGAAAGTGTTATGTGTGATGTTTTGCCCCTCAAGCCTTTTCATAAACTCTTGGGGCATACATGGATATGGGATCGTGATGTACAACATTCTGGGCGTGCAAATACATATTCCTTTGTCACTGGCAAGACCAAATACACTTTCACTTATGCGACACACATGCCAACGCTAAAGTTGAAGAATTCTTTGGTGATTCATTGTGTTTGTAATGAGTATAGCATTCTTGGCCCCGCTCCTAACTCGTCGGAGTCACTTTTTGGTGATTTGGAAAGTGTCCTTTGTAGATTAGGATTAGTTGTATTATTAATTTAGTAGCTTTATTAATTAGGAAACTTTTAGTATTTCTTAATAAGTTGTTTTCCTAGTCCTAGTGGTATTAGTTTAATCCTAGTCCTAGTCCTAGTCCTAGTATAATTAGGAGAATCTCTCAGCCTATAAATACTATTGTCATGTCTCATAATAATTCAGAACTTATTATTAATTTTTTTTTTTTTTTTTTGATAGATAAGTATGGCCCTTGGTATGGGGTTTGGAACCAAGGACCTCAAGGTCTTTGCCTTGAGTGCCCTTGCCATTTCTCCCACCCTTGGGGTTTATTAATTTGAGTTGAGCTTTAAGCTAATTGTGTGCCATTCTTCCTCTCCTGCCCTCTTGTTCTTCCTTTATTCTTAATACTTTATTCTTTTCTTAACGCTTCCGCCTTCAAATACTTTTGTTTTACACTAACAAGTAAAGCATGTATGTTGCACTACAAGGGACGTGTGGAACAAATTCATGTCAACAATTAACACAAGGAAGCTGAAGGATCATACCTTGACAACCAAAATAGGACCCACCGCATTAACCTCGTATGTAAGCATTAACGATGACTTCTCTACTTTGTTCAATGTTGTTTCTGTACTTGAAAAAAAGAAAATAAGTTTATTAACTTCAATGAATCTAGCAAGAAAAATAGGTCATCTAGTCACTAACATAGAGTGTTAACAAAATATAATAGTGGGCCAAGCAGTAAAGAAATATCCATACCAGGTTGCAAAACATCAGGTATGGAAAGTATACCAGATGCATTGATGAGAAGGTTTAAAGAGCCATACCTCTCCCCAATGGCCTTCGCAGACTCCTGTTTTAGTTATGACAGGGTGAATAACAAAATTAACATAGAAAAATGTAACACCATACATATCAGGTGATAAAAAAGTATGTAGGTAAAAGTTACTTTATTAATGCTGATGATAGAATGAGAAAGAAAAATTTGGACCTTACAAGAACCTTCTTGATTTGGAATCACCCAGTGTCATTCAAGTACTACTTATAACTAAGACTAGGCAAAACCTTACTATTTAACACCTGAACTATTTGAGTCTTTGCAATTTAGTCACTTGACATCTTTTTTTGTCAATCAAGTAACTTAACGTTTTAAAAATTCTAAATGTCATCACTTGTTGAGCATTGCGAATATTTAACAGAAAAGGTTACAAGACTTGCATATATTAGTTATGTGATCTTGAGGGCTTGGTTGATGATTCTACATGATAAAGGGGCTTTGCGCAAAGTTTGGAAGTTCAGGGGTGAGTTAGACGTTTTGGGGCCCTAAATGTCAAATTCAGAAAATTTGGAATCGAGGAGGATGCGGCCGCATAGTGCGGGCGCGCTCTTTCCAGAATGACATTTTCTCCTTTGGATGCGGCCGCAGTGCCGCACCATGCAAGTCATTTCAATTTTTTGAAGTTTTCCTTGTCTCGTCTGGACTTTTATTTTTGGTGTATTCTTTAGGGTTTCGGTTTCCTAGTTATTTTAGGTTTATTTTACTGTTTTCCTAGGGTTTGTAAGTCTATTTAATGGCCATTTAAACATTGTTTTCATAGTTGGTTGATTTATTAATAAGAATTCGAGTTTTCTCTATCAAGTATGTGTGTCGTTCTTGAGCTAACTTTTTGATCCAATCGGTTATGTGTCGGTGATTGAATCAAAACCCTAGACTTATCAATTAGAGATCCATCCCAATTGTTGTGTCATTCATAATTCCGGGGTTCTAGTTGCTTTAACGTCGGATAGAGGTGTCATCTACATCAAACCTTTTTAAGAGATCTTGGGGTTTCACATCAATTGGTATCAGAGCAATCCTATATATGGTTAGCTTTCCATACTATCTTTAAATTTTTTGTTTTGATTTTGTTTTGTAAAACCCTAATTCCGCTAGGGTTGATAAAAAAACAAAAAGGGAGAGAGTTGTAGTTGCTTTAACAACGTTAGATCGAGGTGTCATCTACATCAAACCTTTTTAGAGATCTTGGGGTGTGACGCAAATTCACATCAATTGATATCAGAGCAATCCTATATATGGTTAGCTTTCCATACTATCTTTAAATTTTTCGTTTTGATTTTGTTTTGTAAAACCCTAATTCCGCTAGGGTTGATAAAAAAAAAACAAAAACAAAAGGGAGAGAGAGTTGTAGTGCTTTTCAATTTCTTGAAATCATGTCGAAGGAAAAGAAGCCTAAACAAGAAACTCCACAAGTTAAATATTTGAGTTTGGAGGCTTTCACCGAAATTATTAGAAGGGTGATGACTAGTATTGTGGAGGAAACTGCGGCCAGAAAATTTAGGGAATCGAATGCGGTGAGGCAAAGGGAAGAGCCTTGGGAGCCTAGGCCTTGAAGGGGTGAACCATTAGACAATGATGTTGACGACTTTGAGTTGGATACGGATCTTCACTTTAATCACAGCAAAGGTAGGGCAGAGAATTACCGAAGGGAGGACAACTACATGGGTAGTATAAGATGAAAATTCTTGTTTTCTAAGGTACAAGTGATCCAAATGCTTACTTTGATTGAAAAAGAAAGATAGAGAAGGTTTTTGATTGCCATGTTTATTCCGATGCAAATAAGGTGAAATTAGCGGCTGCGGAATTCACGGAGGATACAGGAATATGGTGGGATCAAGTGCATGAAGCGGATCATACGACATCAATTTGTGCCCAATTACTACTATAGGGGTGATTCAAAAATTGCAAACACTTTCTCAAGGGTCCAAGAGTGTTGAAGACTACCACAAGGAGATGGAGATGTTAATGGCTAGGGCTAACTTGGTTGAAGATCCGGACGTAACAATGGCTCGATTTCTTGGGGGTTTGAACTATTCCATCACAGATGCTGTTGGTTTGCAACAATACTCAAATTTGGAAGAGATAGTTCATATGGCTATCAAGTTAGAGCAAAGATTAAGAGGAAAGGTACTGCGCGTCCAAGCATCAACACTAATTCAACTCAAAGGAAGCAAGAAGAAAAGGTTGCAGTAAAGACTAGAATCACAGACTAAAGTAGTGGCAGTTGTGCAAGGATCCCACTGAAACTCCTAATTCAAGAAACAGGGATATTAAATGTGTTTTAGGTGCCAAAGGAGGGGACATAGAGCAAGTGAGTGTGTCAAAAGAAGGGTTATGGTAGCGATGGATAATGGAGATGCAGTGACCAATAATGAGGGTGATTATGCCCATATGGTTCCACTTGAAGATGTTGTTGAGATTAGCATGGCTGAAGAGGGGTTGGCTTTGGTCTCGAGAAGGGTTTTGAGTGTGCAAGAAAAGGGGAAAGACGAAGATCAACGTGACAACCTCTTCCACACACAGTGCCGCATCTAGGATAAGGTATGTAGTGTGATCGTGGATGGGGGAAGTTGTACTAATGCTTCTAGTGCTCTCATGGTAGAGCAATTGGGGTTGCCAACATCGGAGCATCCACAACCGTATAAGCTCCAATGGTTGAATAACCATGATGAGGTGAAGGTGGAGAAGTAAGTACTCATATCTTTTCGCATAGGATCTTATAAAGATGAGGTGCTATGTGATGTGGTTCTATGCACACGAGTCATGTGTTGCTTAGGAGGCTTGTGGTGCAGGATGGATTCTCCAATAGGTACTCATTTGTGTCCAAGAAACAACCTATCACTCTTGTTCCTTTAACTCCAAGTCAAGTTCGTAAAGATCGGCCAATGATGCGAGAGGAGACTAAGGGCAAGCGGGTCATGTTGTGTGCTTCTAGATGTTGGGTATAAAAACGGATTGGTATTTGATCCGGGTGAACAAGCAAGGAGGACTAAGCCACAGTTCGAAGCCCAAGTTCGAGCGGATTTGAGGTCAAATCTTTCTCAAGAGGGAGGGAATGATGTGATCTTGAGGGCTTGGTTGACGATTCTACATGATAAAGAGGCTTTGCGCGATGTTTAGAAGTTCAATGGTGAGTTAGATGGCTTGGGGACATTCTGAAAGAGTTTGGGGCCTAAATGTCAAAATCAAAAAAATTAGAATCGAGGAGGATGCGGCCGCATAGTGTAGGCGCGCTCTTTCCAGAATGACATTTTCTCCTTTGGATACGGCCGTACCATATGACCGCACTGCGCCGTTTCAGTTTTTTGAAGTTTTCCTTTTCTTGTTTGGACTTTTATTTTTGGTGTATTCTTTAGGGTTTCGGTTTCCTAGTTAATTTAGGTTTATTTTACTGCTTTCCTAGGGTTTATAAGCCTATTTAAAGACCGTTTAAACATTGTTTTCATAGTTGATTAATTGATTAATAAAAATTCAAGTTTTCATTTCCGAGTACGTGTGTTGTTCTTGAGCAAACATTTTGATCCAATCGGTTGTGTGCCAGTAATTGAATCAAAATCCTATACTTATCAATTGAAGATTCATCCCAATTGTGGCGTCATTCATAATTCTGCGGTTCTAGTTGCTTCAACAACGTAGACCGAGGTGTCATCTACATCAAACCTTTCTAGGAGATCTTGGGGTGTGACGAAAATTCGCAACAATTAGCTACCTGGAATTTAAAATCTACCTAATTATCTCATTTTCACTTATATTCTTCCCCTTTCCTTTTCTATCTATGATTAATTGAAAGAGGTGTTCTCCCTAACTAGGATCCAAATATCTAACAACTGCCAGATAGTAACCACCTCAGGCTAGGGACACGACAAATGCCTGTCACATGCAAGCATGATGACACCAGTCTTGTCATTGTAAACTGACTGTAGATCTCTTGTGGAACCAACCACAAAGACAACTACATCCATGGATATAAAGCGTCTAGAGCAATAAAGAGAGATAGAGATGGAGAGAGAGCCTTTATCACCATGACCAACCATGCCAGTGACGTACACCGGTAACACGCACAATTCCAGTCGGATCCACACTAAACTAAGAGAATATCTTAAGGTCATTGATCCTGTTCTTTGGTTCAAGTCAAAGCAAGCTTGTGTGACTGCACCTTGCTCAAAGCCAACCTAAAAGAAGTAAATATGAGTGATTGATACTTATATATGATTTATTGACGTGCTACGTATTGGGCCATGTGACTTCTTTGGTTGTTAATGTTAATACCATACAACTTTTCTTACCCTCCCTCCCTTTGTCTCTCTGAGCAACTCAAGAGACTGAGACGCTGTGAGAAGGAAGACAAAATCACCATCTAATGTTCGCTTTCATGTTTGGCTGACGTCAATGTATGTACTTGACAAGCCTAAGCATATAGTTGACAAGTGCAGAGCTGATTTGGTCAATAGAACAAGGTAGGGTAGTCCATGTTTGGGGTCCTAGGTTTCTGTTTTCTATGTAGTGGGAGACCATGTAGTGGGAGCCTGGTCATGTTGTCAAGGGTGTTTTGCAATCATGAGGGCGGTGTTTAGTGATTTGGAGTTTGGGTTTGATAATATTTTGGGCCAACCTTTGATTTGGTTGGTATCGTTGGTCAGGTTGCTGTGGTTTTTGTTCGATTGGGTTAGGTACAATGATTTTCATACAGTTGTGATTTGACGTGTTTGTTTTAAGTGTTTGTTGTTGCAAATGTGTGAGTACGGATGGCGGAAGAAGGGACATCTTTGGAGAGTGTCATGGGGCAAATTGACTGTTGTATCCACGGTGCAAGTTAATTGAGGTTCAACTCGAGGACAGATGGGTCTAACTTTGCAAATTGGAGGTCTCAGACACATGTGAACACGGGTGGTTTAAGGAGAGAACTGAGAAGGACACGTCACTGAAACGTGTCCTACTGATGGAAAGGCAGCCAAGATATGGATGGATAATGACTAAATGTTGTTTTTTAGGATATTGAATTGCATTAGTCCCAGGATTATATGAAGGCTATTAAGGAGTTGTGGCACTTGTTGCACGAGTGGCCTTCGGGGTTGAGTATTTTGAACACACTCTTTTGCATGAGATTCATCGCCCTAGTCAAAGAAACAGGGTGCAGTATCGTGGACAATTACTATGAGTTCAAGTCCGTGAATAAGGATTTCAATACAGTTATACATATCTCGGATGATGTCGAGGAGATGAGAGCTTAATTCAAGAAGTTATTATAGACAATTCATGCCAGGCTTGGAAGGTAGAAACATCATGACATCTGGTCTCCGTTACTATCCGGTAAGGATTTAGATTCCTTGTCCAATGCACGCATTGGAGAGGGTTTTGAATGCCACTGAGAGTAGTGGTTCATCACATGTGGAGTTATGAGAAGTTGGCCTTGGTTTCACATGGTGGTGGTTATTGTGTAGCCTATTTAAAAGCCTCTTATAACATTGTTTTAGATTGAGTTGATTATTGAATTAGAGTTTCTCTCAAGAGAGTTTTGTGTGACATTTGGTGCTTCAATTGTGTGTCGTTATTGCATCATTTTTCGACTTACCAATTGGAGATTCATCCTAATTGTGGCATCATTCACAATACCAAGGTTCGTGTCTCGCTATAGACGTTGGGTCGAGGTGTCATTAACCATCCAACCTTTCTAGGACGGTCTTAGGTGCAACGAAATTGCATCAACCACCCCCTCTGCCACAGGGTCCTAAAAGGCCCTAGCTTTGCCCTTCCTACCTAAAGGGATACCCAAGTAAGACAAAGGTCAAGATTAAACCCTACACCCTAGAAGCATAATCTTTAACCACCTCACCCTCCAAATTATAACCGGCTAGCCAACACTTAGCGAAATTAATGTTGAGTGCCGAAATGAACTCGAAGATCAGGACTAGTCAAGGCATTCTTAAAGAAGCCAGTGCCTTCATAGTGCCTTCATACAGGAATAGAATCATATCATGAACAAACTAAAGGTGAGAACCATAAGCTCATCGCCATCGCTCCCAACAGACAACACTTTAATAGGCCTCCTTGCCTCTCCAAAACATCCTAATGGGGAAATCCACGACTAGGGTAAAAAGGAAGGCGGAGACAGAATCTCCTTGCCTATGACTTCATTTGAATTGATGTTAATTATGGCAATTCCCATCGTCAATAGAGATGACTAGTACTTTGAGGTTAAGCACGATACCCATCTTTGGTCTAATACCCATCATCGGTCCGCCATCGCTGGATATGTTCAATTTGTTCACGTCATCGGCTCTTTGAGGGTAGAGAGAGAGAGGAGATTAAAAGACAGTGGATATTTAAAATTTGAAGAACTTATTTTATTTCCCAAGTAGCTAAAAAATTTTCCAAATGGTTATTAGATGTTTATCTGGAGATTCTGTTTTCTAGCATGCGGACATCACATGATTTTCCATTAATTATTTGGAGGTCCATAAATAAACTGACCACATTGGAAAAGTTTAAAAGGTTAAGTTACTTGATTGAGATAGACAAATAAAAAGAGAAGTGATCAAATTGGAAAAACTCGAATAGTTCAGCTACCAAATGATAGGTTTTGGCATAAGAATATGCACACATGCGCACACACACGAGATATTTATAACTTAGTAGTTGGTTAAGTTTCTGCGCTCTTGCTCTGCCAATTGTTTCAGATGTTCCATCTTCTATACTATCACTTATGTGCTGAACACAGAAAATTTCTTTCAAACCACCGAATACCTATGTAATATACAATTTTCTGTTTGCTTATTCTCTTATTTCCAAAGCTGTGGTCCGCCACCTTACTAACATCAATGTACTTGCTACAAATTTCTATCATGATATACAAAAGAATGAAATAATGTCGACCGTAGTTAAATTTTCCTATCATATACATCACTGTTTACTCTCCATTATCCCTAAATTAAACAAGGGAAGAGAAGTTACCTCGATGGTGCTTTCATTGGTAAGATCCAACCTTTGAATATGTAGTCGTTCGGAAAAAATATTTTTTAATTCAATAAGCCCTGTTGCGGAGTTGGGATCCCGGCATGTAGCAACAACATGGTCTTTCGAATTTTTTTCCAGCAACTGCTTGACCTGTACAAGGAAGAAATGAGATCAGCAAAAGTAAAACAGTGCAAAATGAAATCACATTTATACTTCACCAAACTAATCCACTAAATTGACTCAATATTAATAGATAGCTTGTTAAGTCAACAATGAGCTGGTCGTCATCATACATACCAGAAGCCAAACTAATTGGGGAAGCTAGAAAGAGTAACGCATCCTCAAAAGTGCAAGGTTTCATTTCTTACAGAGAAGTTTTAAGACAATGACAACCAACATTGAATTACCCCACATGGAGTCACCCAAATTAAAACCTAAAATGAAGTTCAAATAAATGAATTAAAAACAAAAGGGCTAGCAAAGAAGTGTATGCATGAAAGAGATTTACAATTGTCCATATGTTCTATCAGCACAGGATAGGCTGCTACAGGAAACCATGAAAGCCGCAGTGCACGCCCCATTCTTAGACTCCATTTTGCTAGTCTAGTTAATCTAGTTTATTTCCTTTGTATTGCATGTGCAAGAATAAATGTTTGTGTGCATGATTGATAGGCTTCTTCTCAGGTCCTTAGGATCACCAAGACACTCAACCCTCCGCTGTGGCCCATTCAATTGACACGTAGCTTGGCTGACGTGACTAGCTCCCTTATCTAGGACCAACGGACGCCTCACCAGTTATGGAAGAGCGGGGAAATATAGGAAAGTCAGACAACCAGCCATGAATATGGATTCTACGCGGCGGCACCCCTGAGCCCTCCTATGACGAATTTGTAGCCTATTTTGTCCATCTCTAGGCACTTTTCTAGAAATTTTCAAGCCTGAAAACCCCAAAACTAACCTAAATAAACCCATTTATGCCGACTTCCATCTCTTGGAACCCTAGTTTCCATCTCATTCTCTCCTAAACTTAGCCTCCAAGAAACCCAAGCCTCCATCAAATTCTCTTTTCATCACACAAAATACATACTAACAAACACATATAAACATAAAGGTCACATCAAACAGAATCAGTTCCATTAGATTAAAGCAAGGAGTAAAAAGTGCTCGGAAGGAATTGGGCAAGGATCATTCTCTTAAGGATCATTCTCTTTAGGCTCTAATTCTCTCTCCATCTAGGAGATGGTAATCTCTAAATCCCTCTCCATCTTTTGACTCTTTATTAACATGATTTGATTGGTGCTGAACAGCAGTTGTAGAATGATAGTATAAAATCAACATAAAATATCTCTTGCATAACACCCATCTGAACGTAGTTGCCTATTGTATACCATTTTAGAGTTGTTGTTCTCTTTTGCATACTTGCATGTCCATCTTTCTTTTCTATTTGAGTTCCTTAATCAATGCTTGGAGGATTAACTACAGCTCACCTTATCAAGGTCACTCGTCTAAGCTTGCTTGAGAAACATTTCACTCGTATATTCCAACAACCAGCAAAATGGAAAATTTTTGGAATGTAAAAATGTGTGAGCCAACACATCTCTTGAACAAGTAAATTAAAATATGCCACTCTCAATAACGCAATAATCAAAATTCTCAATACCCAATTCCACAGAGGGGAAATCAACGCAATAATCAAATTTTCAATACCCAATTCCACGGAGGGGTAATCATTAAAGGGTTTTGCTCAACAAGTACCCCTAAGTTTTCTTTGAAAACATGTCTCAATAGAAATCCTTTTTTTTTTTAACAGAAGGAAATATTTACCAATCCATTGGAAAAGATTTCCAATTCGCTAAATTTCCTAATTGAGAAACCTTGTTAGCAAGATCCATCATCAGAAATGGAAAGAAAATGCAGGTAAATCAGAGATCATAGTAATAAAGAAGGGAATTGCTCACGAATTCAAGTCCAATGCCCCTTGAAGCACCTTGTACCATGGAAACACCGCCTTCCCTTTGCAATGAAGAGCAAGGAGACAGTGAAGAGAGTTTTCTGATCGAACCCAAGTAGGGTGTTGTGGTGTATGCACATTGGGTGAGAAGATGAAGCTTCATAACGTTGTATATTCTAGTAATACTCCAAAAAAGATAATACTAACTATAAAGAGAAACTTAATTCAATACTTGAAAAGGAGGAAGCCATTAAAATGGCGAATTAAGAGCTTTGGACGTGGATAGTTCTCACCCACCCACATGGCGCGAGAGGGTGATTGCGAGTTGGGTATTGCCAAAACGAAACGCTCGAAATGGGGTTATGGGGGCCGGCTGAAGCCACGGCGTCGAAAGTACAGTATTTGATAGCATTACTCTCTAAAATATTAGTATAAGGGAAGCAAATGGGAAGTTTAGGAGCAAAAAAATGATTGGGGAGCTTATTTTGCTTAGGGCTCTTTAGCATAGCACAAAGAATCAAAACTGCACAAAATGGCGTCGTTTTGGCTAGCAAAATTTTTAAAAGAAAAAAAAATTTTGGCACTGACCCACCTGACCCATGTGTAGGCCACATGTCGCGCTTTGATAATTCTGCCAAGTATTTCTCCCCTCTGGATGTTTTTTTTTTTTAACTCCAAAATAAATAAATAAAATCGTATTAAAGTACACATTTTTATCTATAAATAGAGAGTTAAACGTTTCATTTGAATATCAAATGAATTTTCTACAAATTTTTGAAGTTTCCTCTATTTTCATTTCTTCTCTATCTTTAAATTTATTGAGTTTTAAAATTATTGGAGTTTGTGCATTGTTGAAAGGAAGTTTTTGTTGAGTAACTTAAATAGGTAGCTTAATGACATTTTTGTAATAAAATAGATCAAAAGGGAGATAAGCTCCCCATTTAAAGCTACTTTGTTGTACATGCTCTAGTGACTTTTAATTTTGTAATTTTTTAATATTTTTCTTTATTTTTTGGATTAATATATAATTTGGTTCCTGAACTTTTCATTTTTTGGTAATTTGGTCCTCGATCCATAAAATTTCCTAATGTGGTCCTTGAACTCAACATTTGAAGTCTAATTAGTCCCTACAGCTGTTATCTTTAACAGCAGCGTTAAATTTTTATAAAAATGTCAATGTTACCCTCACTTGTGACTGACTGGGATGCCTATGTAGATTTGTTTCATCTGGCGGGAAGGATTAATATTTTTCCCTCTCTTTATTATTTTTCTCTCATCCTCATTTCTCTCTCACTCTAATAAAACAAAAAAAACCCCTACTTTCTATTTCTCACTCTCACCGTAGATAGATAGATAGATACAAATACCCGTCTGCAATATGCATACATCAAGGCTACTCACCATGAAATTGTGTTCCACTTGGGAAATTGTTTTCCTCCAAATCTAGAAGTGCAATTGCAACGCCCCAAACTCAGTTCCGATATCCCGGTCCCACAATTTGGCCACGTCACCGTTCAATTAATACCAACTTATATTATTCCCAATAAGTAGTAATTAATATCACTGAATTTAATCATCCTAACAACCATATGAACAAAATCAAACTTCTTAAATGAAGTACTACAAATCCTGAACTTAACCGAATTTAACAAAACCCAAGTCATTACAAATTCCAAAATCGAAATAAAGATTTAAATAGAACATCTATTTTAACAACTACCCCTGTCGACGTCCACTCGGGCCCAAACGGGTATCCCACACTTACTAAAGTCCTGAAAAAAAAAAAAAAAAAGAGTAAGAAAAAAGGTGAGCGAACAATGCTCGGCAAGTTCATATACAACCCCTCCGGTTTCTAAGGAGAAGTTGACTCAAAGGGAAAACAATTAATCAAAATGGTTTATCAATCAAATAACAAAAGGGATGACTCTCCATCATCCGTAACATGAAATAATCTTTGATCAAGGAAGCAAATGTCCAATGCAATATAGCGGATATCAATATGATATTTCAAATGAAAGACAAGAGATACAAAAACATAGCGAGAGGTCCAGCGACCGCCAACCGTCCCATACCAGTTGGAATCAACGGCCAACTCGCGGATACTCATAATATCATATGAGCAAACAGGAAGTTCAAATGAAAGCTAAAGACTGCAAAATGACTACGAGAGGTACAGCTACCGCCAACTGTCCCATACCAGTTGGAGATAGCGTCCAACTCACGGACACTACGATCACATAAGTGGTCTCAAGACCTTAATAAACCAAATACTCCGAAGAGTTTTGATGATTCACAAATTCATATAAACAAAAGGGTATATCCGGATAACCGCACCACGGGCCAGGTGGTGTAAAGTATTCATAACAATTCATAACAATTCGTATCAATTCGTAACAATTCGTATCTCGTTGTATCGTAGTACCCCTGTGACAGGTTGTTTGACTTAGTGATCATAGTAAGATTTTTAATAAAGTGCATCATAGATTCGAAGTTGAGATATATCACAATTGAATGGTTTTCACAAAAATATATTTCTCATAAGACAAAGAGTTGTACATAGGATTAACGATAAGTCGTAATATGATTTGAGAAAGAAACGGTGCGACGGAGTTCAAAACAATTACCGACACAAGAGTCGGGTATAGCGTATACAATGACATATATCAACAAGAATACATCAGAAGCCTATCGAATGAAAATAGAATTCAAATACTTAAAAGAGGTATAATCACTTACTTTAGTAGCAAAACGAATTAACACGTATACGAACTAGGATCGTTACACTCGCTCGTCGAAACCTAAATTCAAAACGCAAATACTTATCACTCAACTATAATTGCACTAAATAAAATGTAATCTTTTAAAATATTTTTAATGGATTATTCTAAAATTATATATTATTAAACTATTATACCAAAAATAAAATAAAACTTCTCACAACTGACACATACACACGCCACACACACTGACAACCCCCTACGCACCTAGTCTACCCCATCCCCCTCATTGCCGTGCCCCTTTACCCCATTCCCCCTTTTCTTTTCTTTTCCCTTCTTTTCTCTTCTTTCCTTTCCCTTCTTTTCTTTTCTTTTCTTCTCTTCTCTTCTCCTCCTTCTTCCCTTCATTTCTTTCTCTGCCGGCCCCACCAGCATGACACCACTTGATTTTTTTTCCCTTTTCTTTCCTTCTTCTTTCTCTTCATTTTCTTTCCCCAGCTCCTCTCCCTCACCCCACCAGCGCACACACAGTATTCACTCTTTTCTTCCCTTTTTTTTTTTTTTTTTTTTTTTTTCTGTTCTCCTTCCAACCCCCTTTGTTCCAGGCTTGTCTTCTCCCCCCATTTGTTACCATAGCCATTCAATTAACTCACACTAGATCCAGATTTGTAGAGAATACCGTCCCAATCTCTACCCTAATGGTGAGTCCAAAATTTGAATACAAACGATAAACGATGATTACATTCTCAAATATAATAAGGACCTCAAAACTTACCTCCAAAAATCGAAGCTCGAATTCCCCTTGATATTGCACACGCCCAGCAACTAGCCAAGCGAATTCGCGAACGCCCAAGCAATCTCTCTCTCGACCCGAACACTCGATTCTCCCCTTTGTTGGTTCCGTTTTCTTCTACCTTTTTGTAAAGAACCCAGCTAAGAGAAGACAAGGCCTCTTATACCCAGCTGCACAACCCTTCCTCTTCCTACTGTTCGATTGCCATTAACATGGCCCTTTACTCAGCCGTTCTCGCACTCTCTATTCCCGCAAATTACTTCCTCAATCTTATGATTCCTCCAAAGTACTTTCACTAATGGTATTCGTTTAGTTCGTAGCACTTGCTCTTTGGTGTCAAGTATCTTTATCGGTTTCTTGACATAAGACAAATCAGGTTCAAAAGAGATCTCTTCATACTCAAGCACATGTGATTCATCTTTCATATACTTGCAAAGCATGGACACGTGAAACACATTTTGAATCTCAGGTAAATAAGGATGTAAAGAAATTCTATAAGCTAAAGCCCCAACCTTCTCATGTATCTCAAAGGGTCCAATAAATCTTGGTGACAATTTCCCTTTTTACCAAATCTCTTTGTGCCCTTTCTAGGTGACACTTTCAAGAACACATAGTCCCCAACTTGAAACTCAAGATCCCTACGTCGATGATCAGCATAGCTCTTCTGTCGACTTTGAGCTGTAAGTAGTCTATCTCGAATCATTTTCACACTTTCAGCCGACTGTTGTACCATATCGGAACCCCATATCTTAGCTTCACCAACTTCATCCCAGCAGATTGGTGATCGACATTTTCGTCCATACAAGACTTCATAAGGAGCCATCTCGATACTCGCTTAAAAAATGTTGTTATAAGCAAACTCCGCTAAAGGCAAGTGCGAATCACAACTTCCTTTGAAATCCACTGTACACGCCCGTAGCATATCTTCAAGTATTTGAATTAATCTTTCCGACTGACCATCTAACTGAGGATGAAACGCTGTACTCAAATTCAACTTTGTACCCATGGCATCTTGTAAAGCTTGCCAAAATCTTGATGTAAATCTCGGATCCCTGTCTGAAACAATACTAACTGGAACCCCATGTAATCTAACTATCTCCTGAATATACAAAGCTGCCAACTGACTCAACGAGTAAGTCATTGAAATAGGAATAAAATGAGCCGATTTCGTCAATCGATCGACCACAACCCAAACAGCATCAAACCCCCGTCGAGTACGTGATAACCCTGTCACAAAATCCATGGTAATATGTTCCCATTTCCATTCTGGTATCTTAAGTGGCTGAAGAAAACCTGCTGGCCTCTGATGCTCAGCCTTTACTTATTGACAAGTTAGACATCTTGACACATATTCCGCTATCTCTCGTTTCATACCGCTCCACCAGAATTGCTTCTTTAAATCCTTATACATTTTGGTACTCCCCGGGTGTATAGTATACTTAGCCTTATGAGCTTCATCAAGAACTTGTCGCTTAACCTCTTTACTCGAAGGTACACAAATCCTCCCCCGAAATACAAGAATATCATCTTTGTTTATTGAGAAATCAGAAGTCTTACCTTCATTTAACTCACTTATTATCTTGCCCAATACTGGATCACTAACTTGGGCTTCTTTAATCTGTTGAAATACCACTGGCGTAGCCCGAACACTTGCAAAAATTATCCCCTGTTCGACCTCACTAGGAATCCAATCCCTCAAGTCTTCTAACATTCTCCATTCTCAAACCATTAAGTGAGAAATGTAAGTCTTCCTACTTAGTGCATCCGCTACCACGTTTGCTTTCCCCGGATGA
Source organism: Platycodon grandiflorus (assembly GCA_016624345.1). Lineage (NCBI taxonomy): Eukaryota > Viridiplantae > Streptophyta > Magnoliopsida > Asterales > Campanulaceae > Platycodon > Platycodon grandiflorus. The sequence continues at coordinate 66,357,033 of CM028361.1, read as the reverse complement.
TAAAGAATAGTGCAGTTGTGATCCTTCAATTTCTCCAGCCATCTTCATTGTCTCATATTTAACTCTTTTTGTGAGAAAAGGTACTTCAAACTTTTATGATCCGTATAAACTTCAAATTTTGCTCCATACAAATAGTGCTTCCATTTGTGTAACGCAAACATAATTGCCGCTAACTCTAGATCGTGAGTAAGGTAGTTCTGTTCAGCAGTTGTCAACTTCTTTGATGCATAAGCGATAACCCTTCCATTCTGCATTAATACACAACCCAAGCCCTCTTTGGAAGCATCACTGTAAATCATAAAATTTTCGCCACCACTAGGTAATGCCAACACCGGAGCTGTTGTTAACCGTCGCTTCACCTCTTGGAAACTAGCTTCACACTTATCATCCCAAACAAATGGTGATGTTTTCTTCGTTAAGTTTGTCATGGGAGTAGCAATCTTAGAAAATCCCTTAATGAATCTTCGGTAGTACCCGGCTAATCCCAAGAAACTACGAATCTCGGTAACAGTACACGACCTTTTCCACTTTGTCACTGCCTCAATCTTTGATAGATCGACAGCTATTCCGCACTCGAGACAACATGCCCCAAAAATGCCACTTCTTCCAACCAAAATACACATTTGCTAAATTTGGCAAACAAATGCTTCTCTCGAAGAATAGATAATACCACCCTTAGATGCTGCTCATGCTCTTCTCGTGTCTTAAAATAAACAAGGATATCATCAATGAACACTACAACAAAGCAATCTAAATCACTACAATAATTTTGGGATTTAGCTACGAAAATTTTCGTAGCAAAAGGTCACATTTTCGTCGCTGAAGACCTTTGGTGACGAAAGCATTTCCGTTGCGTGTTCGTCGCCTATGCGACGTCGCCAAATGTCCACTGCTACGAAAATAATTTTCGTCGCGAAATGAGTCCTTCTGCTATGAAATAATTTGTCGCGAAATCAAGGCTGAAATTCGTCGCAAATACCCCCATTTCGTCGCTAAATGTTAAGCAACAGCTATGAATTGTTTCGTAGCAAATTCAAAAAAACGTCGCAGAAAACACTATGATTAGCTATGAAAAAAATTCTATTTCGTCACCAAATGTTAAGCACAACTACGATTTTTTTCGTAGTAAATGTAAAAAAAAAATGTCGCGGAAAGACTATGATTAGCTACGAAAAAATTCGTCGCCAATACCTACTCTTTTGCCACAAAATATTTCGTCGTCGATGCCTCCTCTTTCGCTACAACATATTTCGTCACCGATACCTACTCTGTTTGCTACAAAATACTTCGTCGCGATTGATTCTTCTTTTGCTATGAAATATTTCGTCGCAGTTTGCTTCTCTTTCGCTACAAAATATTTCGTCGCAATTGCTACTTCTTCTACTACAAAATATTGTCATAATTGCCTCTTCTTTTGCTACAAAATATTTCGTCGCAATTGCCCCCTTCTTTCACTACGAAAATTTTTCATCACAATTACCCTCTTCTTTTGCTACAAAAATATTTTGTCGCAGTTGCCCTATTCTTTTGCTACGAATTTCGTTTTGTCGCAAATATTTTACTATTTCACTACGAATATTACTCATAGAGAGTAATCATTATATATCCCACTACATAGATATGAATATATACTAAACCATTATCACATGAAAAACAATTGCATCACATAGATATAAATATATATTATTTTACATATCCATACAATTTTGAAGTCATCAACTAACACCAAACCATTGTTTTTAATTCTTAACAATGTCAAAAGGATAAGCCACCATTCAATATCAAAATGATTTAAGAAAATACACTAAAAATTTTTATCAGCAACCCCTTCAAAATGATTGGTCTCCAAAAGTGTCCAATGTATAGCTCAAATCGTCCATTGGAGAGTTGATCCGAGCCTACAATATAAATCATATGATTTTTTTTATAAGTACAATATAAATCATATGATTACCGTAAATCACACAAAAAAAGGAGCAACGATACAATGTAGACTAGATAAGGGTAAGGGGTCTACCTGCCCTACACTAGATCTTAAGCCGTTTGTGTTCGGACGTGGAAAAGATGATAATATTCCATTGCATGCGATGTATCTTTGTAAACGCCTTCATCTAATTTCACAACGTAAACAGATTAATTCACCAAAAATGAATGCAACACATTGGCGGTAAAAGTTAGACAAAAGAAATTAACACCAAATTCTATATATATATATATATATATATATATATATATACATATATATCAAAGATGTGACAATTAATATATATGTAGGTTCCTGATAGATTAAGAAAGTAACACCCAAATGATAACTTAGAGTATAAGATGAATGTTGATGTGATTAACAAGATGAATGTTGATGTATTTTGAAATAGCCAAAAGGAGGATTAAAAACTTTATCATGCTCCCCCGTCTCAGGCAAAATGAGGTAATTTTCAAATGACCTGAAAATGAGTTATTTTTAACATTGACGTCTCTATACTAGGTAAAATGAGTTAATTTCCGTCCATTTTCCCTTTTATCCTTATTTGTCGGCACCTATTGTCTGCATCGTTGGTTTTCGTGTGCGAGACGAAGTTGAACCTAAGGCACATCTATAAAACCTAATTTCACTTTGGTAAGACTGGTGCAAAGACAGTTTCCAGGCTTTCACTGATTTATGAAGATCAGCAGAAAAGGAACTCATGGAAGTGGTTGACTTGTGGTGGAGTCTTTGGTTGTAACAGAATAGGATGCACTTTGAATATGTGGAGGGATCAATATTGAAGTTTAACAAGGAGATGATGTGTCCGGTTTGTGAATCGAAACTAAAGAATGTCTTTGGATTTATGGAGTGTTTTCTAGGAGGGTTAGGAGGAAAATCTCGTATTTTATTAGGCTTAGTGTTTGATTCCCAAGTTTTTTTTTCTTCATATAATCCACATGCAGATAGACTCAATATGTACTGGATTTTTAAAAGGAATCACTGCCCTTAAAATCTGTTTTCCTTTACCAATCCACTGCATACATTTCCTACCTATCCATAGTAGGACTGAATTGCATCTATAGCAATCATGATACATTGCCTTAGACAAGTTGGTGATGAAAGACTACTCAGTATGACAATAACCCTTATGTTACTGTAGGGTTTAGGCTTAATAGGGGTGGACTACATGAGTACAAGGGGCATTTGGGGCTTGGAACAAAGCTTGTACTGTTGTGCATTTGGTTCTGGTTTCTTATTTGATGTCTTTAAGGGATATAAAGCTTAAAGCTTATAATGTTGTACTTATGACCTTTTCAATGACTTGTAATTCTGGTGAACTTCGCTATCTATTTGTATTTTCAGAGAAATTAGATGAGCTTAAACTAAAGAATGTCTTTGGATTTATGGAGTGTTTTCTAGGAGGGTAATTAGGAGGAAAATCTCGTATTTTATTAGGCTTAGTGTTTGATTGCCAAGTTTTTTGTTTTCGTATAATCCACATGCAGATAGACTTAATATGTACTAGATTTTTAAAAGGAATCACTGCCCTTAAAATCTGTTTTCCTTCACCAATCCACTGCATACATTTCCTACCTATCCATAGTAGGACTGAATTGCATCTATAGCAATCATGATACATTGCCTCAGACAAGTTAGTGATGAAAGACTACTCAGTATGACAATAACCCTTATGTTACTGTAGGGTTTAGGCTTAATAGGGGTGGACTACATGAGTAAAAGGGGCATTTGGGGCTTGGAACAAAGCTTGTGCTGTTGTGCATTTGGTTCTGGTTTCTTATTTGATGTATTTAAGGGATATAAAGCTTAAAGCTTATAATGTTTTACTTATGACCTTTTCAATGACTTGTAATTCTGGTAAACTTCGCTATCTATTTGTATTTTCAGAGAAATTAGATGAGCTTTTCAAGTAGCCTGAACATCTGTTTTAGTGACTTATCCTATTAGAACTAAAAATATGAAATGTCATAATGCATTATGATTACTTAAACAATAGAAGTCAGTCATCTTTTACAAGAAAAGTCAGTCATTTCTATAGCACCCCTTTAAGCAATTACGCTCAACAATGCAACAATGCAATAATGGTGCGCTTACGCTCAACAATATGCAACAATGCAATAATGGTGCACACCCATCAAACGAGGGCAACCCAACAAGCATTTACGTTTAACAATGCAACAATACAATAATAGCGCACATCCATCAAACGAGGGCACCCCAACAATTATTTACGTTCAATAATGCAACAATGCAATAATGGTGCACACCCATCAAACGAGGGCACCCCAACAAGCATTTTTGTTAAATGGATTACCTCTGCTCGTATATTAGCATGTGATGTCTTTCCAGTCCTATGTGGGAACTTGAGTTGCTTACGATTTGTAGCATTACGTAAAGCTTCACCCTAAAAGATAAATCACATGTATACTTGGCACAGAAACTTATATTACATAAACTTATATACCTCAACCAAAGACCTAAATAATATGGCATCGGCTAAAAATATAATGAAGGTGAAAGCTGTTACTCTACATTAAATGCTTAATTACCTTCCAAAACTTGATGGTTTTGTCGTTAGTAGACAGTAGAAAGAGGGCACCATTAGCTGGCACAAAGTAACGTTAAAATAGACTCCACGAAATAATTGTACAACAATAGACATAGGAGCAAAGCATTGAAATCAAAATGTTGATATTAAAGAAAGATAGAAAACAAAGTGATGTGGCAGCACTAAAATTTACAATAAAATAAACCAAACTCTTACAAGAAGTTAACCTAAACTAACTTGTATGTGGAATGGAAATAGAATAAAACCATCACAATAGACATGGAAAATAATAAATCATCAAGGTCCTGCTCTATGTTACTTGAAAATGTGAGCCACGTGGCTGATCCTTCCAAATTCATTTCCAGAAAGAGCACCGTACGGTCCATAGTTCTACTGGACATCAACCCAACCATCTTTTCATGTATGTCAACTACAAGAATTCCATGATTCTATCCTGCATATGCCAAGATCTATGAAGCACCAAGACTCACCAAACATCCTCAGGTTAGTGCCAGACATATGGACACCACCACTATCCTGACACTCTCGAACACAATGAATTTGTGTACGAATTAATATACTTGCTCATTTGAAAAATGAATTTGTTGCCTTGTTGGTAATTTCAATGGGATATGAATTAGATAACTCACCTCAAGCTTTCCTGATCACTGCAAGAGATTAGCTAATTTTAAAATGGTCTAAAAGATGCTTAAAAGTCTTTAATAGCGGTCAGATTTTTCAAGTCAATTATGGCCATGTGACCCTTATGTCCTGTTACTGCCATATACCGGCCACTTGAAGTGTAATCTATGGTGTATGGGTCAAGCTCAGTTTATTTCTACGTTAGTACAAAACTAGATATGATTAGTAGAAGGAAAGCATGCTAACCATAAAATAGCAATCAATGTCAAATATTTACTGTCCTAAAAGGAAGAGTGGTCAAAGGAAGATAATTCTGGTGCAAACATGGTAAGACAAGATCATATTGATTCTTTGAACATGATATATCTACTTCACGAGCAATTGACTCTTGCTTGATCCTCCATGTCCTCTCTAAACCTTCAGCTTCGAGAAAGCCCCCCTCAGTTGGAATAAAAAACTGAACCAAATGATCAAACTTCAGGGCACTTGAAAACAGATAGTAAATCTAAACTCAAAATAAGCAAAATGATTCCACTCCAGTTGGCCTATAAGAACTATTTGCGTATCAAACTCATTCCTAACGATTTGAAGTTAATAAAATCCAGATTTTGATGACTTCAACTGGATTATCTAATGAATAAATATACTATCCCCAATATCAAGTTCCAGCGATATGCAAGGTTCCGGCCAAACAAAGGATGAAGTTGACTGCTGTCTTTTGTGGGAATAAACATCCATCCAACATCAGCAAAGGAATGACATTTATAACAAGTACAAAAACTTGGAACATGTATTCAACCCCGAGTATATGCAACAACCTACGCATGGATACTAAATACTTGAGTTCACCAAGATTGAAACAATGACTCAGACTCATGCACAAATGAAACAAAAAGAGTAGACAAAAGGAAAAATAAGGAAATGAAAAAGAGAAGTAAGACCTAGTCCTGAAAGGGGTTTGAGATCCTCTCCAAACTTTAAGAACAGCTAATGTGTCATCAAGAGTAACTGTATTCTTAAAGCCAATATCATTCAACAACTTTGTTCTTTGAATCTATTTCAACCAAAAAAAAAAAGAGAAGAATAATATTAGGAAAAAGATTCTAAGTCAGAACCTTCCCCCAAGTCCAAGAAAAGACATTAAATTAACATGGATAAGAGGTACCAGTTTTGCTAAATTGCATTCTAACCATGATGAGTTACAAAAGAGCAGCTATGGGAAACTAAAACATAACAATTAATGAAGGATATCCCTCTCATGTTTTGAAAATACCAGATTGTGGAGCTGAAGCATTCTTTTGAGCAGCATACTCTCCACCCTGATCTAGCCCTCCAGTGGATTGTTTGTCATCTGGATTATATTTTTTTGGTGCCCACCCAACAACATCGTACTGGAAGGGTTATAATTAAGAATATTTAATTAATCAATCCAGTCAAAACACACAAATGGGCCTGAATTTGACCAATAAAACAAGAAAAGAACAAACTAATATGGTCGTGAGATTCATACACATTGTTTTAACAAAAAAGAAATCTATGAAACCAGTACGATTCAAGCTAACAAAAAGCATGGGAAACCCAGTAAATTTGTAATGAAACCTCAATAGTGCAAGCACAATGCCACATACAAATAGCAAAAAGTATTGAGAAGAGCCCATAAAATAAAATGGGTCATGCACGACCCCACGAAAGTCCCAGAACCCAAAAACTCAGCGTTCCTTCCAAATACAAAGCAAGGGAAAAGAAGACCTACACAACCTGAGCAGAAATAATAGGCTACACTTAGAATAACTTTCAGAATGGCAATCAACAGATTATCATTTGCCAACACAAAGAAACAGAGAAGAATAGAGAACATCTAAAAGCATACAGAATGTCATGCACACTTCAAATATCACATCATCTATGGAAGCCTCAAAACCATGGCATACTTCTAGAGTTAAATGTTAGCATCGGTCCCTAATAGTTCCATTGAAGAATATTTGTGTGGTCAGATAGAAGAATCTATGATTCTATGGTTCGCGTTGTATTCAAGACGTCTCGGGCTTTCATTTGTAGCCTTTATCGTTCCCCGTAGCGAGTATCTGAAAATATTGCTGCATGCATGTCTATATTACATCTTGACCATTGTTCTGTACAGACCAAAGATTTTTGTATCAGTAGTTTTTGATGCATTGGCTAAGGTGGTCTATGACAGAAGTATATAGATATGGGGAAGATAACACTCAGATATTATATGCAAACATCTCTTCTACAATAGTAAATACTATTTTGATGATTCCTAAAAAAAACTTAAAAAAAAATCAATAAACCAATTCAAAGCCTAGACTACTTTTAAAAAGAAAGATTCTAGAAGCAGCTAAGTCAGATAAACTTTTATCTTAGGGGTGATAGACTACTCCACATGTAACATCCCAATTCAGAGCGAATAGACATTTTACTTGATAAAGGTTACGAGTTTATGTAGTGTATCCTAAGTCGGGAAGAATTGCATGCAGTAGGTGAGACTGGAATCATGCTCGTTATAGGAATCAAAAGGTTCTCAAATCCATTGCAATCCATCCTCCACTCAAGGCCAGGAATTAACCAAGCAGATGATTTCTACATAGATGTTCAGCATTGACCAAATTTTGGGCAAAGGATCTAATTTTATGGAAATGTGCTGAGCAACTTTTCTGAATTAGCATTATGGAATATTACCATATAAGCTAATACAACCAAATTGACTTCCAAATACAACCAAATTGAGTAGAACGAGATGGTAAAAACAGAACCGAAATCCAAAACTTACATGCTAGCTAACTCCCTCCAGATGATACCCCCATTAACATTAACAACTACAATGTAGGCTTCACAAACATATGATAAATCTAAAAAAATTCACGTAGTACGAGTCTTAAAGTCCAAAATAAAGGGGTAACCTGGGAAACCATGGAGAGATTAACATTGACAACTACTTTACAAGCTATATTAACAAATGAGAAATATATAGTTTTCAACAGGAATATACAAAGCTTGAAGTCCAAAGATAGAAGGGTAACTTGGGAAACATGAAGGCAGGAACAGCAAGACCGCAATCAATTAAACCGTAGAATGATTAAACCTAAGCAAGGGAACAATGCACAGAAACAGCAAGAGCACAATCAATCAAACAGTGGAATGATTAAAACCAAAGCCTCAAACTTTGATCTGGTCAAAGTGATATTCAGGTTCTTAGCACCAGAAGCATAAAAAGTCCAGCAAAGTGTTGTCAAAGTCCTCTCCTCCAAGGAATGTGTCACCATTTATTGCTTCACCTACATGAAAGAAGTTATTTTATCTTTAGCACTAAACAGAGAAGGAAAAGAAAAAAAAAGTGGATTGCATAAATCTACGAACCTCAAAAACTTTTCTTTTGATTAATGCTAAGACTTTTTAGAAGTCACCCTCCTCCTTTATCCGGGCTTGGGACCGGCAATGTAATGCTATATATAGCAATTACATTGGCGGAGTTAAAAAGGGGTTAGTTACCTAAGTGATGTATACGTCTTTAAAAAGTAATTTATAAAATAACCAAAGCAATTAATATCAACTTCAATTAACATTGCCCATATTCATATTCCCAAGCTTTACAGTAACTTTTGCAATCGAACTATAAGAGTCAGAGTAGCTCCTACACAAAAAACTACCCGTTTCACGAAACATAAAACCCTTTACCTCCAATACAAAAGAAGTGACAGAAATGTGAAGTTATGCAAAATACCACTATATCCTTAATATACTTGAGTATTTACCAAAACCTAAGATCTTATGATATACCTAAACCCCATTTAGGGTAGTAAGTGCTACTTAATGAAAAAGATTTACCAGAATTGTCTTAACAACCTAGCCAAGTAGCAGTTCCAACCAAACCTTAATCCAGCAACTACACGCCCTTGCACAAAATACGCAATATTCACAAAAACAAAAGATGACGACTTTCTCGCCTGGTTAATTAGATAGTCTCTAAAATTGCTGATGTGACGAGTCTCTTGCACCTCAAGGAGACTGCTAAAGTAAACAAGGCAGTGAAGATGACATAATTGAAGCCTATTTGATTTACCACATGGGAAACCCTTACACACCTACTACATAAATATCAAGCAAAAGAGAGAGAGAGTGGGAGAGAGAGAGAGAGAGAGAGAGAGAGAGAGAGAGAGAGAGAGAGAGAGAGAGAGAGAGCAAATGAAGAAGAATGCAAACATACTAACCATGAACTATGTAAACGCATTTCGATCCTCGATCAACTTGGCAACTAACTCTTCTAATTTTTTAATCTTGTCATCTTGAGATTTTAGCTTCACGGCTTGAGATTTTAGCTCCTCGTCTTGAGATTTTAGCTGCTCTTGTTGCGTCTCGACAACAGACTCCAACTCTTCATGTATTTTAGAAGAGAAACCCCGAAGTGAGTTGGACTTCTCTGGCCTAGGGCCGAACCCAAGACCTGCTATGCGTCCAGACCTCTTACCGAGGACAGTCTCAGCGATATCGTCAGGCGCCATTTCTGGATATGACTCCTTCAAACATTACATATTCTTCTGCAACTAGCAATACCATTAATATAATAATTATTCTAAAAGAAATATACTACTTCAAATAGGAATGATAGGCCATAAATGGAACAAATTAAAATAGTAAAGACCAAAGATAATAATATTTGTACTTACATAATTTTCCTTTGCTAATTCTGTCTTGAAATCATTCATTTCAAGACCCCCATAACATTTTCCATAAAATTCTACTCGGTCAGGGTTCCCCTGTCATTCCAAATTCAACTATTTTAGTGTCTCATACGAATAAAGAACAAATGGCAATATGCTACCACATATGACATGGAGCCCATCACATGGTTTACATTATTCTTGGCTCTGTTTGTGGCATTCTTGAAACATTTTTGCTGCATTTAAAATAAATAAATAACTGACCATACCAAAAAGACATTAAAAAAAAACTTGAATAGTGCAATACAGTGAACATCAACTAAGTAATAAAATCTTCCAATATTGTGAAATAGTAATAAACAATTTACGAAAAGTGAAAGATTTCAAATATAAACCATGGCAAAAAGTAAAAGGAAAAAAAAAATTAAAACGTACCTGATACTCCTCATCCGCCCACCTATCACAACGACTCTCCTAATCTTTTGCCTCTACCCCTTCAGGAGGATTATGATGTGCCTCAGCATATGACATTCCATCCTCAATCAACTTTTTCCACTTTTTATGTAATCTACACACATGGTCCCTAAAACGGCTAACAAGAATCGTATTTATACACCTCTTCACATGTGGGCCATCTTCAATCAAATTAAATCTATCCTGTTAAAAGTAAAGTGAAGAATAGCTTTATAAAAAATAATAAAGAAGATAAATTCAGCAATAAAAGTACAAACTTATTTAATAATCAAAATGTATACCTTGACCCTCTCATAGATAGCAGCCTTTTCAGTGTCGTCGAGTTTCTTGAAAGATAACGTTCCAGTAGGAATGGAGCTTCAGGCAATGATTCCAAGTTCATTAGAGAACTTCGCAGATATTACCCTATTAATAGGCCTGCCTTTGGATTCAGGAATGTGGACAGGAATCTTGCCAAATGCTTTCAAGTACCTATCCATTCCTTTGCCTTTTGTTTTCCCTCGTGTTACTAGCAATTAAAGCAAATTAAAGGAAATCAAAGTGTGAGATAAAAATATTTATATTTTATGACAGTTATAGTGCCTTGTATATTCCAAGGTGGCTGCAATTTAAGTGTGTAGCAGGGATTGTCCAGAAAAGTCCACAAATACATAACATAACACTATGATGTAGGCAAAAATCATTACAACAGTGACTTTAAGTGTTAGAATGTGTAGCAGGGATTGTCCAAAAAAGTCCACGAATACAAGTGGCAAGTGTAAAGAAGAATGAAAGGATTACAACAGTGACTTTAAGTGTTAGAATGTGTAGCAGGGATTGTCCAAAAAAGTCCACGAATACAAGTGACAAGTGTAAAGAAGAATGAAAGAATTACAACAGTGACTTTAATTATTAGAATGTGAAAATAGTAAAGCCACTTCCAAACTTATGGCTAAATTGCAGCTGTTGACTTTAAAGAGCCCACATGTGGCTATCTAATTGATATGTGATCCAAACCAAAAAATCAACTGTCAAAAGGAACTTTAAGGAAGAAACAAGTATTTGTACCATCCAAGCTCACAATGAAAGATCTACGGTAAGCTACCCCAATTCAGAAATAACACTAGGGCACTGATCTACAGTAAGTTCTTTGATGGGGAGCTTCCATCAGAAAACTTAAATGATGTTGCCACTTTTATCATGTTTTCATTAAACGAAGATAATCATTTTTATGTTTACCGTGAATGTGAGGCAGTTCATTTTGGGGTTCGGCAACTACACCTGGTGTATCTTGAACTGAAGTGACAGATTGAAGTGGATTAGTTTGCATGGAACTTCCCTGATTTTGCTGAATTTGTTCACGAAGGCCTGCTATCGACGTTGGTGTTTTAGACCACTTTCCAGGAGCCATTCTGAAACAATTACAACAACAATATAGTTAATGACTAAAAATATCATTACGCATGGCATGAAAAGACAATAGTTTAAATAAGTACTAAAACAAATAAGGAACAATCTTCACAATTATATTAAGAAAATCAGCACCGTCCAAGAAAGAAACAAACTTCATTAACTTTTACAATGTTTTACATTCCAAAAATTATCAAAATTAAATAAGTCACACTTAACCCAAAATACATTAAAAATTGAAAAAAAAATGTGCAAATTTGTCCAGTGTATTAGACATTGTGAGGAATTATAGCAACTCAAATTTTTATAGATAAATTGTCATTCCCGAGATGATATGGTGTAAAAACTATTGCAAAAACACGCCATTGATAAGTGCATAATTTCACATTTATTTCCCCATATTTTATCTCCATTTTCTATGAATTTCATATTTATTTTGCCCTAGAAAGTGCATTTATGGTATTCTTTTGTATTTTAGATTTTCTGGGCATTATTAGAGCTTTAAAGAATCATTTCATAGCATTTTGGGAGTATTCAAGGCAACCCGTGAAGTTTTGAATTAATTAAAGCCATTTGGTTGAGGTCCGTTAGCCCTCCGTTAGAGATTTGCAAAGCAAAGGACTAAACTGAAAGAGAATATTGGCTAACGGAGTCTAACGGAGGCTGACCTTGGGACTAAACTGCAAAGCCTGGAGGGGGAAGGGCGGCTCGCTCGGACAGATTAGGGGCACCGGAGAAAATAACACAAGTTAAGGGGTAGCGCTGCAAAGCGCTATAGTTGTTCATTAATGTGTTGTCGCTCCCTCATGATGCCACGTGTCCCTGATCCAAACCCTGACCCGCGGTTTCCCTTTCTGGAGCTCCACCCGGCCCATTTCCATCCCTTTTCCAGCCCACCTTCTCTGTCATTCCGCCCCATATCCACCTCCTTGACCCGCAGTTGCTCCAGATCCTCCTGCCCAGGCCCAGCCGCGACCCAGCTCCTATTTCCTCCCCATTTTAGCCTTAAAACTTTAAATTAATTCTATTTCTACCCCTCAGCTTACACTACACTCTTTGCTCTCCATTTTTAATCTCCCAAGGCAGTCTTGAACGGGAGGAAGCCCCTATTTTTTCAGCAAAAACACAAACTCTTTCTCCCCCTTTTCTCCACATTTCCAACCTAAATTAAATGCATTCATTCTAAGGGGTTGGAGCATCAAATCAAGGGCCAAGGAAGCATTTGCAAGGCTTTGCAACCATGGATTTCGGCATTAATATGTTTAATTTTTTTTATCTTTATCTCAAGATTAATGTTGTATTTTCTTGGAATCTTTGTCTTATAAATGTGGAATTGGTGATGAGCTAAATATATTTATGGATTGTGATTATTTTCTATGTTGAATGTGATGTTTTAATTTAATCTCTCTCTCTATTTAGTATACAATCATGCTATGTTACTATTTTGTGGGCTTAATGCTTTTAATTGATTTATTATTAATTAATTGATTTGAGAAATGTTTTGGATCCGCGAGAGCTACCTTACATTTCGGACCTAGCAATTTAGTAGTTGGTGTTTTGTGACACACATCGATAGCCTCCGGCTACTGGCATGACTTGTAGAAAAATAGAGAGAATATCTCTCTACAAAGTATTACCCATTATCTTGGTTATTATTGTGTGTTCTTAATGCTTTTAATGGAGTCGCGAACCATTAAATGATCACTAGAATTATAGGGTAAGATGCGAGAGCCCGTCCTATAATTTTGAAAATCACAATAATTGTCTTTGTGACGCCAGACCGAGAGGTAACGAGCGTTCTTAGATAGTCATGGGGTGCTTGATCGATAATGCGGCTATTCTTTCCTTGCTATAAGATGCGAGAGCCCGTAGTGGGGATTGGTAGCTAGACTTGCTATAAGATGCGAGAGCCCGTAGCGAATATTATCAACGTGCGCCCGACTACCAAGACTTGAGTTAAAGAAAAGTAGAGAGGGTTAAATTAGACATTGGCTAGACTAGAAATATCACAATCCTATCATTTTAACCTTGATTTGATGTTGCCGCCGTTTCATTGTTGCTACGTTAATTTAATTTACTTTCTTGTTTTCTTTTTCTTTATTTTATTTTTATTTTAATTCTCATTTTCGTTAGCTTAGATAAAGTTAGGTGTGCCCAATTTTAGTACTTAGGATTTATTTCTAGCACTATCTCTGTGGGATCGATACTTGTGCTTGCACACTTTATTACTTGATACGACCGGGTATTCTTGCCTGAGTTGCATTTTATGCACATCAGCCATCAAACAAGTAAGTGTTAAATACTTTCACGCACTTAAGTTTAGTGAAGCAACATGTACCGTAAAGGCAAACAGTACATGTTCAGTGTTCACAATCTAAAGAAAGTATTTTCCTTTCGAAAGGGTTGTACTCTACATAACTTCGATCCGAAATGACAATTCTTTGATTAACTTAACTATGCTATGTTAAATATGAAATTTCATATTAACAAAATTGGAAACACTACAAAGAAATCACTAATCATTTCATTGATCCAGTAGAGAGAGTTTTAGAAAGCTCTCTGAAAAGGAAAAACCAAGAAAACAAATTGAAAACTCTTAACTTATTTACAGAATCTTAGCTGGTCTCTATTGATAACTGCCAACTATTAAGAATAACAAACTACAATTATGAAAAGACTAATACATCTTTACTAACTACTATAGAAAACAACTACAACTACATTAACTCCATTTATTTCTAATATTTAGCTTGATGCCATCAGTGAATTTGATCATTTGGGACCTTTGATCAACTTGAGTGCAATCACTAAATCTGCTAGTACTAAACTTCATATCTCCAATATTAGATAAGTTAAATAATTTTTAATAAATTATAAATTTGATTGTCACGAATAGAAAATATGGGTTCTCCCCCCATTCTATATTTAAGGTGCATTTTAGAAGTTATAATGACTTTTACTTGAATTCAAGTTTCATAATCTGGTTATATAGTTATGAAGTCAACTTTGAAAAAAAAGAATAACCATGCTGCGTGTATTCATTGTCATGTTGATAATATGTATGTCCGGTCACAGGTTCAAAACAGTGTCAAGTCTTATTATTAAAGGCTATATATCCTTATATATTGCGGTAAATACTCCAACATTATGTGATATACCCCCAAAATGTCGCGAGCTATGCATGAAACCTAATGAATGACTATGTCGCACAATATTGTCTACTCAGCAGACATAGCAAAATACCCCTCATTATCAGATAAAATTTAGTCAGTGCTTTGTGAGCTATTTATCTTGGCTGGGTAAAACTTGGTCAATGCTTTACGTATCTAACTTTTACTTGTTATGGAACTGAAGATTCACAAGTCACCCAGCCCTGCCTTCTGCAAGGCAAGAACTCAATTACTAAACAAGAAACATGATATCAGATGTAGTTTATTCTCATACTAGCTTTTGAAACACGACTTCATGCTCTATTTCCAACACAATTTTGCTACTTAAGACAGTCATTAGTTAATTACAGTGGAGTTCACACCAGCTGCTTTATCACATTAGGCAAATTGAAGTGGAAAAGTTTATTCATAGATATTCTAATGTTCCATAGATAGGTACATTCCATTTTGTTTCCCTATCGGGCATGAGGTTCCTCTTTAAGAAAGTCCCCGAGAGGACTTAGAGACATTTGAAAGAAAAAGGAAAGTCCACGAAGAGTCGGACAGCCGAGGAGACCATTGATGGTCATACTATGCCTTTGGGAGACTCTCAGTCTGTCGTATTGGGCCTTGAAGTTAGCCCGTTTAGCCTCGACGAAAATCTTCTCTATCAACGGTGTGTGGAAGTTTTCGATTGACGAGGTGGAAATGGCTTTGGAAATGAAAAAGACCTCAAAAGAATCCCGATCAATTAGAGGAACGGAGAACTTATCTCCCACAACAAGAATCTATTACTTTCTTTCTAATTGGGAGCGGAGTGAAAGAAAGGATTTTTGGGCTGCAACCATTACTTTCTTTCTAATTGGGAGCGGAGTGAAAGAAAGGATTTTTGGGCTGCAACCATGAACTGTTTGTAATGAATTTGGATAATTCAAAATCACATAAGAGAAGCAGTTCTAATTCAGGCTATAGCCCGTGGCAGCTCCTGACTTTGCCGTGCATGACCAAACTAGATTTTGAAGTTCTATCTTATTATCACCAAGACAAACACCAAAAGCAGAATATTGATGCAAATTATAGAGCTACTGACTGCTACCGCACTAATGATCACACTAAACATGAAACAAAAATATACATATACATCAAATAGTCAGGAGGTAATAGTATTCCATTTTCTATGTCCTATTTTACCAAGATACTACTGCTCAGTAGTTTGTTCAAGCAAATGGGGTTTAACCAAGTCTTAAAACAGTTAAGTCTATGAGATTGATCGTCTGCTAAAGTTCATTGACCCTTTCCCCTCTCTATCAAAGTCATTTATCTACTCAACTCAACCATATCTTGTCAAATATATAATAAACCAAAAGACCCATGTTGGCAGCTTGATTGAATTTGATGGAAATCCCAACTCCTAATTAGTCCTAATTGAACTCTAGTGCAAAATCAACCCAAATACAACAGTAAAGCCCACATAAGAAGAAAAGGGGATTACACAAGAATTGCACCAACCAACCAAATTGCGAATAAAACCCTAGAATTAACTCTGTTCTTGTGAAATTAAAATTAAAGATCAATGCCAACAATAATTAAAAGATCAAAATTCTTGTGTTAGAGAGAGAAAGTGAGTGAGAGAGATGGAGAGAAATTAAGAATGGGCAGCGTTACCCCCAAACACCCAAATATGATCTACATGCGTGTATGTGTGTGTGTGTGTTGAGTGAAAGAGAGACAGAGACAGAGAGGGGGAGAGAGATGCAAGGAGGGAGGCATACCTAGCTACTGACCGGAGCTATGCTTGCACTGGAGGGCTGCAGTTGCGACGTCGGACTATGGCAATTGAGAGATGCAGAGTGCTTCAATGGAAACGGTGAAAGAGGTGATCGTTTGGGTTTTGAGTGAGAAAGAGATGATGGGGTTTTGACTTTTGAGTACTTTTTGATCGACTTTTCCCTTGATCTCCGTAATTAAAAATATGTTTTGCGATGAAATCAACCAGCAGCTAAATACTAACCTTTTTCGATGGACTTATTCCGTCGACAATGGGCTTAATTTTGTCGGTAATCTAATCTTCTCAATTCCCGCGCGCGCCAAAAAAGTGCCCTCAATTTTTCGGCCTTCATTTGGCGACAAAAAAAAGAGGTTCGTCGTGAGCCACATTTGTAGACAAAATTAATTTTGTTGCCCAATGATTCTGTATTAATTACAAAATTATAATTTTGTAGTGAAAACACATATTTTTACTACGAATTTAATTTTGTAGACAAAAAATCGTAACAAATTCATCATTTTCTTGTAGTGAATACTGATGGAATACTCGGGTCATTAGTTCCATAAATACCGCGGGTGCATTTGTTAACCCAAATGGCATGACCACGAACTCAAAATGCCCATACCTTGTACGAAAAGCAGTTTTTGGCACATCTTCCGTTCGTACTTTTAGTTGATGGTAACCACTTCTCAAATCTAACTTGGAATACATAATAGATCCATGTAACTGATCGAACAAGTCATCAATGTGTGGCAAAGGATATTTATTCTTGATTGTTACCTGATTCAGCTGTCTGTAATCGATACACAATCTCAAAGTACCATCCTTCTTTCTTACGAACAACACTGGTGCACCCTATGGCGATACACTCGGCTTGATGAATCCCCTATCAAGTAATTCCTGTAACTGTACCTTTAATTTTTTCAATTCTACGGGCGCCATTCTATATGGAGCTTTAAAAATCAGAGCTATAACCGGCAATAGTTCAATACAAAACTTGACCTCTTGTTCAGGAGGCATAGCATACTCATTTAAAAACACATAAGGAAATTCACAAGCAACTGGAACTTTCTCTAACTTTGGTGTAGCTATACTTTTATCAACCACACAAGCTAGATATCCCGCACAACCGCGAGATAACAACTTTCTAGCTCTTAAAGCAGAAATAACATGTATACCACTTTGCACATTATCACCAACAAATGTAAACTCAAGCATACCAGGCATACAAAATGTAACTTTCTTGCTATGACAATCTACTATAGCACGATAAATACATAACCAATCCATACTAAGTATCACATCAAAATCACGTATTGGTAATACTACCAAATCAGTATGCAAAGTGTGATCACCAATAAGTATGTCACAAGCTCGATAGACATCCGACGCTATCATATGTTCTTCTAATGGAGTAGACACCTCAAGCATATATGGTAAAGATTGAGGTAACACACACAAATTGTGCACATAATGAGATGCAACATATGAATGAGATGACCCTGGATCTATAAGCACTCGTGCCTTACTACCGAAAATAGAAAGACTACCTCCTATCACAGACGTCGACTCAGGCACTCCTCGCTGATCGAGCACAAACACACGACCCTGGACTTTAGGCCTACCATCACTATCTCTCTTGGCACCACTAGACTACTGACTAGAGGCTCCTGACTGACCACCTTTCAACTTAGGACAGTCTCTCTTCATGTGTCCCATCTCCCTACACTGAAAGCATTGCCCAGCTTTATACCCTGACTTGAACCGACAACTATCTTCTGTATGTCCCAATCTTGAACAATAACCACATGTCACAGAAGTATTCTGTTTCCCTTGGGTAACTGGTGTACTAAAACCTCGCCCACTAGCTTGTTGCCTTGATTGTACCTCAGACTGAAATTTATTCTGATTACTTCTATGATTCTTGTAATAACCGAGCATCTCATATGCATGTTAATTATATAATTATGTTGATGCATTGTTAATGTGATTATCGTGGTTCATGGTATTGATTTGATCAGTCGTTATCTCATGATTTCATGTTTCGGTGCTTTACTTTCTTGCATTGTTTCGTAGCGTAAACTGATCCAAAACTGAGGAGATGAATCATGATACTTTATACCTAGATGTACATGATGTTATAGAGGTCTCATGTTGTTAAATTGAGCTTTGAAAAAGTGAAATAAGTTGTGTTAATTGAAAGTTACAAAATAAAGAAGTTGTCGACATTGTGTTCGGTTTCGTGAACTTTCTCGTGACTTTAAATCGATCCAAGATTGATATCGAACCCTTGGAGAAATCCTTTGATGTGTTATAAGTGTTGTACAATCATATCTAGGGGTGTATGAGCAATTAAAATGAGAAAACGAGGCAAAATAGAAAAATTACACAAGCTAAATAAATAGTGCGCGCCCTAGCGCGCCATACGGACAGAAGTGTCCAGTTTTGAGTTTTTGACTTTTTTGTTGATTTCCACCTCATTCTTGGCCTTCCTTATCTAGTCTAAAATATGGGTAAGCTTGGGAAGAACATATATCAGCTCTCTAAACTCAGAAAACTCTCAAATCTCTCTCAAATCCTCCAAAATCCTCCCAAAATTCCACTTTTTAACATAGGGTTTGTGTGTGTTCTTGCATAAGCTTTTGTATTTCCACCAAGGCAACTCAAGGGAGCTTGTTTAAGTGAGTTTGTGGCTGTGTTACTCACTGAAATACAGGCAAGAAACTAGGGTTTAACTCTTTGATTTGGTAAGGGACCATTAACTTGTTCATGTTTGTGTTTAATCGGTTTATTTCGGCTATTATCAATTGCTAAGTTGTTATTATGAAAAGTTTGTGATTGTCATCCATGCTATGATGTTTATTAGGTTGATATGATTATGGGTATCTGTTAATAAAGTGTGTTGATGTTCATATGATCCTTGAATTGTTGTAGTTCGATTGTACCTTCGAATTGGTGAAACCGGCAAGAAATCAACTTGAACAAAGTATGTGACATGGCTGAGAATTAGGGTTTGTGACTTGATATTGATTGATTTGAGATGGTTAAAGTGTTCAATATGTTTATTTATGAATATAGAACTCGAATTAATCCTTGGAGGATAACCAAAATTTTGAATTTGTAACCAAAAATGGAATAAAGTGTGAACGTGAACTTTACTAACCGGATGTGCACATTTGAATACTAACTTTCAGGGGGTTTTTGTTGACTACCGATTGTCATGGGGTGGAGTGCAGTGATAGTCGGGTTGTGGCGACCTTAATCCGGCCTGTCTCCCTATTTCCGGCTAGAATAGGGTTTACACCACGTAGATTGTTGGACAAGAGTGGTGTTGTCACATGGATGCCAAGGTTGTAGGGACTTGGGGCATGTTGACTTGTTCCACGAAATATATGATATATGAATTACATTGGTACAATGATTTGATATGAACTTCAAAGCTGAATGATGTATAAGGGGAGCCGGTGAGTCGGAGGTGTACCTCGACTCTTATATCCTGATATGTGTTATCCTTACTTGTTAATATGTGATATGAACTGTTGTTAGCTCATTACCTTGTAGATTGGTCATTATTTCCAACTGGTATGAGACAGTTGGCAGTCGTGATCCTTCTTACGCTGGTAATAGGACTTCGTTGGTTATTGAATTTACTGATGACATGTGACTTATCGGGTTAAGTACTTATGCTGATAATATGCTGCATGTGTTAGCATCCTATTATTGTTGCATACATGCATAACATGCATAAGTTTAGTGGAATCTTACTGGGTCATAGGTGACTCACCCTTTCATTATTGTTTTTCCTTAGATCGGAGCGAGGCGAAGGGTTCACGTGCGTAAGGCTGTGCAGCTCGCTGCGAGATTAGAAGGTTGTATTATTTTGGGGTAGACTTTATTGTGTATATGTTAGACAGTGGTTGTTATGCTGTCTAGATTTTAAAACACTATGTCTGTTGTATTGTATAAAGGCTAGATGCCTTCTTTGTTGGTCTGTATATCGGTTGGTTGAGTTGTGATGACTCAGTTGTATATTTTTAGTTTATGAGGTTGCATGGCTTATCGCCATACTCTTATTTCTGCTATTATATTATTTATTAGGTGGTTATTTTGATTATGTTAAGCCGGGTCATGCCCGAATTTAGGCTACGTGTAGCGGCTTGAATTGGGGTGTGACAGAGTTGGTATCAGAGATTTTGTTTAAGCTAGAAGCCGGGAGAGAATCCTTAGCCTAGAGGTTTTGTATATGTGTCTAATACTGGGTGGTTGTGTGTAGGTGAGCGGTGGTGGGATCGAGAGGAAATGGTCATGGTTCACATAGAGCCGGCACGAGTGCGGCAGGGCTCCAGGAAGGAGCTGAAAGTCACGCTAATGTTCCCCCAGTTCATCCAGCAAGTGGAGAACAAATTGAAGGGCTTGGTGGTGTATATCAAGCTATTGAGAGATTGACTAATGTGATAGCTCAACAGAATACGAATAACCAGACTGCAGTACTTAAGAGGTTGACTATATTGTTAGCACAGCAGGGTGCAGTTAATCAACAGATGGTGAATCAAAATGCAGGTAATCAGAATCCTTATCCAGTTCCTGTTGGGATTATACAGGGTACTACTCCACTTGAGAGATTTCTGAAACTGAATCCTAAGAGCTATGATGGTGAACCTGATGCATTGAAAGCTGAAAGATGGCTTGAGGGAATGAAAAAAGTTTTTAAAACTCTGGGGTGTTCTGAAGAGGAGAAGGTGATCTTTGTAACTTTTAAAATAGAGGGCATAGCAGATTTTTTTTTTTTTTTTTTTTTAAAGGTTGGAGGGGACATAGACCTTACCCCAACCTTTATTATTATTATTTAATGCCTTGAAAGGCTACAATGACTCTATGATGCCTTTTTGGTGTGGCTAGAACAAATTGATCAAACACCCGACCTCTTCGCGTACCAGGGTGGCTATGGTGTAGGGCTTGAACACTCAACCTCTCTGTTAAGAGAAGTGAGCAGCACTAAATGGACCTTTGGTAAGGCTTGAACAACAACGGTGCCTCTGGCGAGGCTTGAACACTCGACAATTTTAGTACCAGGGCATAGCAGATAACTGGTGGATATTGATCAAAGATAAATGGGAGACCGATGGGACTCCTCAAATATGGGCTAATTTTGTACCAGAATTCAAGAGGAACTTCATTCCAGCTGTAGTTCAAAAGCAGAGAGAAATGGATTTCATGACACTTGAGCAGGGAAATATGACTGTGGCAGAGTATGAAGCAAAGTTTACTCAGTTAGCCAGGTATAACACTCATTTGCTTTCTACTAAGGATAGAAAAGTAAGGAAGTTTGTGAAGGGGCTTCGGGCAGAGCTTTGCAACAAGTTATTTCCACTTGAGGTGACTTCTTATGCAGTAGCAGTGGATCGAGCTTTATTAGTTAAGAATGATATAGAGGAACAGAAGGTGAAGAGAGCTATGGTGTATGGGCAGCAGACTAGTCAACAAGGTGGCAGAGGCCAGAGTAACAGTAGTAGAGGAGGATTTAATTCACAAGGTGGGAGAGCACATGGAAATTTCACTAATAGAGGAGGATAGGGTAGCCGAGATGGTCATCCCCAGAGACCACCTCGAGGGTCACAACAGACACCACAGCAGGGTCAAGGGAACTAGCAGGGTAACCGACTGGCAGGACAACAATCAAAGAATAATACTGGTGGTTCTATGGCATCAGGACAACAAACTATTACCAGTGGGTGTACATTTTGTGGTAAGGGTAATCACATGGTAGACAGATGTTGGGCGAAGCATGGCAAATGTACTATTTGTGGTGAGTTTGGGCATTTTCGTAGCCATTACCCAAAATGGAGTAATACTCAGTCACCAAATCAGCAGCCACAGAATCAGAGTCAACAGACCTCAGGGGTCAAAAGAGGGAGTGATGGGAAACCGAAGGTCCAGGGGCGTGTGTTTGCCTTAGACCAGAAGGATGTTCTTGAGTCTACGTCGGTTGTAGGAGGTACTCTTACTGTTTTCCAGTCTAGAGCCCGTATATTGATAGACCCAGGATCATCTCATTCTTATGTGGCATCTCATTTTGTTATGAATTTGCATGTGCAACCGCATGTATTGCCATATATGTTGGAGGTATTAACCCCGATGGGGGAATGTGTTGTTGTTAGCGTGATTTATTAGGATTGTGATGTATTTGTGGGTAATTGTAATTTGCCTGCTGACTTGATTGTTTTACTTATTTGGGATTTCGACATTATATTGGGCATGGATTGGTTGTGTGCAGATCATGCTCATGTAGACTGTTATCATAAGCTGGTCACTTTTAAAATCCCGAATCAGCCTGAATTACAATTTTTGGGGGAAAAAGGGGGTAGTAGGTTGCATATTATTTCTGCATTACAGGCTGGTAAATTGATGGCGAATGGTTGTACTGGGTATCTGGCACATGTATATGATAAACAGAAGGCTACACCTAAACTTGAAGAAGTACCGGTAATATGTGAATATCCTGATGTATTTCCTGATGATTTCTCGTTGCCACCTGAATGAGAAATAGAGTTTTGTATTGAATTGTTGCCTGGTACTACTCTAATTTCAAAAGCACCTTACAGAATGGTACCTGCTGAATTAAAGGAGTTGAAGATTCAGTTACAATAATTGCTTGATCGAGGGTTCATTAAACCAAGTGTTTCACCTTGGGGTGCACCAGTTCTATTTGTGAAGAAGAAAGATGGGACTCTAAGGTTGTGCATTGATTATCAACAACTGAACCAGGTAACTTTGAAGAATAAATATCCATTGCCTCATATTGATGATTTGTTTGATCAATTGCATGGGGCTATTGTATTTTCAAAGTTTGATTTGAGAAGTGGGTATCATCAACTGAGAATTCGAGCAGGAGATATTCCAAAGACTGCCTTTAGAACAAGATATGGGCATTATGAATTCATTGTTATGCCATTCAGATTAACTAATGCACCTGCAGTTTTCATGGACTTGATGAATAGAATCTTTCAACCATATCTGGATAGTTTTGTGGTGGTGTTTATGGATGACATACTTGCTTATTCCAAGTCTGAGAAAGAACATGAACATCACTTGAGGTTGGTACTGGACTTACTACGAGAGAAGAAGTTGTATGCAAAGTTTAGCAAATGTGCATTTTGGTTGAAGGAGGTTACTTTTCTGGGGCACGTTGTCTCACAAGTAGGTATTGCTGTTGATCTTACGAAAATGGAGGCAGTTGTTGAGTGGAAAAGACCCAATACAGTTACAGAGATCCGTAGTTTTCTGGACTTGGCTGGATACTACCAGAGATTTATACCAGGGTTTTCAAAGATTGCTACTCCATTAACTAATTTGACTAGAAAGAAGATTCCTTTTGTGTGGGATGAGAAGTGCGAGAATAGTTTCCAAGAACTTAAGCGAAGGTTGACATCAGCACCAGTTCTTGCTTTACCTGATGGAAATGAACATTTCATTATTTATAGTGATGCTTCCAAAGAGGGACTGGGTTGTGTATTAATGTAGAATGGGAAAGTTATTGCTTATGCTTCAAGGAAGTTGACACCATGTGAGCAAAATTATCCTACACATGATCTGGAGTTAGCAGCTATTATCATGGCATTGCACAAATAGAAACATTATCTGTACGGGGCTAAATTTGAAGTATATACTGATCATCAAAGTCTGAAGTATCTTTTCTCTCAGAAAGAGTTAAACAACCGTCAGCGTAGATGGATGGAAAGGCTTAAAGATCATGACTGCACTATTCTGTATTAGCCGAGAAAGGCTAATGTAGTTGCTGATGCTTTGAGCCGGAAGATGTATGTCTCTTGTTTGATGATTAGGGAATGGAAGATGCTGGGAGATGCATGTCAATGGAACTCTTGTCAATCAAACCATGGCATCATTTTTGTGAATGTTCGTGTTTAACAAGTATTACTTAAGAGAATTAAGGAGGCACAGGAAGGAGATGTCGAGCTACAAAAGATTGTGAAGAAATTAAAGGAGGGCGAAGAAGAGGAAGACTTCCATGTGCATAGTGATGGGTTACTTAAGTTCAGGGGTCGAGTGTGTATCCCTAATGATGCAGAAATTAAGCAACAAGTGATGGATGAAGGCCATAAGTTAAAATATACTATTTACCCAGGAAGTACTAAAATGTATCGAGACTTGAAACGGGACTTCTGGTGGAATAACATGAAGAGGGAGATTGCAAGTTATGTATCTAAATGCCTGATGTGTCAACAAGTAAAAGCTGAACATCAGAGACCAGCAGGATTACTCAAACCATTAGAAATTCTAGAATGGAAATGGGAGAATATTGCGATGGACTTCGTGACTGGATTGTCGAGGATATGATGCAATTTGGGTCATCGTAGATCGATTTACCAAATCTGCACATTTCTTGCCTGTGAAGATGACATCTTCCTTACATCAGCTTGCCATGCTATATATCCAGGAGATCGTGAGGTTACATGGGGTACCTGTTAGTATAGTTTCTGATCGAGATCCTCGTTTTACATCAAGATTCTGGCAGACACTTTAGGAGGCACTGGGGACTAAATTGAGTTTGAGCACTTCATTTCATCCTCAGACGGATGGTCAATCAGAAAGGACTGTTTAGATATTGAAAGATATGCTACGAGCTTGTTCACTTGACTTCAAGGGTAGCTGGGACACTTATCTACCGTTAGCAGAGTTTGCTTACAATAATAGTTACCAGTCAAGTATCGGAATGGCTCTTTATGAAGCGTTATATGGTAAAAAATGCAGATCGCCAATCTGTTGGGATGAAGTGGGAGAGGCAAAAATTTGGGGTCCAGAAATTGTTCAAGAATCAGCTGATCATGTAAAAGTTATTCGAGATAGACTTCTTACGGCGCAGAGTCGACAGAAAAGCTATGCCGATGTTAGAAGAAGAGATCTTGAGTTTGAAGTAGGTGATCAGGTATTCTTGAAGATTTCTCCAGTCCGAGGAGTGAAAAGATTTGGGAAAAAGGGGAAACTTGCACCAAGATATATGGGGCCTTTTAAAATCCTAGAAAGAGTGGGAAAATTAGCATATCGTGTGGCATTGCCAGCAGCACTTGAGGGAATCCACGATGTATTCCATGTATCAATGTTGAGGAAGTACATTTCTGATCCTTCGCATGTATTAGAGGTTGAACCTGTAAACCTTCAACCTTATCTATCTTATGTGGAACAGCCTGCACAAATTCTGGATCGTAACGAACAAGTGCTCAGAACAAAGACAATACCAATGGTAAAGGTCTTATGGCAAAGTCATACATTTGAGGAAGCAACCTGGGAAAGTGAGAATGAAATGAGAGTTAAATACCCTCACTTGTTTGATAACTGAGGTAAGGAATTCGGGGTCGAATTCTATTAAGGGGGAGAGGGTGTAATAACCGAGCATCTCATATGCATGTTAATCATATAATTATGTGCATGCATTGTTAATGTAATTATCGTGGTTCATGGTATTGATTTGATCAGTCGTTATCTCATGATTTCATGTTTCGGTACTTTAATTTCTTGCATTGTTTCGTAGCATAAACTGATCCAAAACTGAGGAGATGAATCATGATACTTTATACCTAGATGTACATGATGTTATAGAGGTCTCATGTTGTTAAATCGAGCTTTGAAAAAGTGAAAAAGTTGTGTTAATTGAAAGTTACAAAACGAAGAAGTTGTCGACATTGTGTTCGGTTTCGTGAACTTTCTCGTGACTTTAAATCGATCCAAGATGGATATCGAACCCTTGGGGACATCCTTTAATGTGTTATAAGTGTTGTAAAATCATACCTAGGGGTGTACGAGCAATCAAAATGAGAAAACGAGGCAAAACAGAAAAATTACACAAGCTGAATAAATAGTGCGCGCCCTAGCGCGCCGTACGGACAAAACAGTCCAGTTTTGACTTTTTAACTTTTTTGTTGATTTCCACCTCATGCTTGGCCTTCCTTATCTGGTCTAGAATGTGGGTAAGCTTGGGAAGAACATATATCAGCTCTCTAAACTCAGAAAACTCTCAAACCTCTCTCTCAAATCCTCCAAAATCCTCCCAAAATTCCACTTTTTAACATAGGGTTTGTGTGTGTTCTTGCATAAGCTTTTGTCTTTCCGCCAAGGCAACTCAAGGGAGCTTGTTTAAGTGAGTTTGTTTCTGTGTTACACACTGAAATACAGGGGAGAAACAAGGGTTTAGCTCTTTGATTTGGTAAGGGACCATTAACTTGTTCATGTTTGTGTTTAATCGGTTTATTTCGGCTATTATTAATTGCTAAGTTGTTATTATGAAAAGTTTTTGATTATTAGCCATGCTACGATATTTATTAGGTTGATATGATTATGGGTATGTGTTAATAAAGTGTGTTGATGTTCATATGATCCTTGGAATTGTTGTAGTTCGATTGTACCATCGAATTGGTGAAACTGGCAAGAAATCAACTTGAACAAAGTATGTGACATGGCTGAGAATTAGGGTTTGTGACTTGATATTGATTGATTTGAGATGGTTAAAGTGTTCAATATGTTGATTTATGAATATAGAACTCGAATTGATCCTTGGAGGATAACCGAAATGCCGAATTTGTAACCGAATATGGAATAAAGTGTGAACGTGAACTTGACTAACCGGATGTGCACATTTGAATACTAACTTTTAGGGGGTTTTAGTTGACTACTAATTGTCATGGGGTGGAGTGCAGTGATAGTCAGGTTGTGGCGACCTTAATCCGGCCTGTCTCCCTATTTCCGGCTAGAATAGGGTTTACACTACGTAAATTGTAAGACAAGAGTGGTGTTGTCAGATAGATGCTAAGGTTGTAGGGACTTGGGGCATGTTGACTTGTTCCACGAAATATATGATATATGAATTACATTGGTACAATGATTTGATATGAACTTCAAAGCTGAATGGTGTATAAGGGGAGCCGGTGAGTCGGAGGTGTACCTCGACTCTTATATCCTAATATGTGTTATCCTTACTTGTTAATATGTGATATGAACTGTTGTTAGCACATTACCTTGTAGGTTGGTCATTATTTCCAACTGGTATGGGACAGTTGGCAGTCGTGATCTTTCTTACACTGGTAATGAGACTTCGTTGGTTATTGAATTTGCTGATAACATGTGACTTATCTGGTTAAGTACTTATGCTGATAATATGCTGCGTGTGTTAGCATCCTATTACTGTTGCATACATGCATAACATGCATAAGTTTAGTGGAATCTTACTGGGTCATAGGTGACTCACCCTTTCATTATTGTTTTTCCTTAGATCGGAGCGAGGCAAAGGGTTCACATGCGTAAGGCTGTGTAGCTCGCTGCGAGATTAGAAGGTTATATTCTTTTGGGGTAGACTTTATTGTGTATATGTTAGACAGTGGTTGTTATGCTGTCTAGGTTTTAAATCACTGTTTCTGTTGTATTGTATAAAGGCTGGATGCCTTCTTTGTTGGTTTGTATATCAGTTGGTTGAGTTGTGATGACTCCATTGTATATTTTCAGTTTATGAGGTTGGATGGCTTATTGGCACTCTTATTTCCGTTGTTATATTATTTATCAGGTGGTTATTTTGATTATGTTAAGCTGGGTCATGCCTGAATTTAGGCTACGTGAAGTGGCTTGAATTGGGGTGTGACAATTCTGGTTGCTGAAATTACCTCTATTACCTCTACTTTATCCTCGCCCTACTAATTGCGAAGGCTGCTAAAAATTACTTGTGCCCATTCTTCCATTGTGATCTTCAATATCACCCTCTATCGCATATGCGTGATCCACCGCGTTACGATAATCTGTAAGCTGAAGTGATAACAACTATTTTCTATACTCTGTCTTCAAACCTTTTAAAAACTTGTGAGTCTTCTTCACCTCATCCGGAACTAAGTAAGTACAATATCGGGCCAACTCGGTGAACTTTGCTGAGTACTGTGCCACCGACATATTCCCTTGTTCAAGGTCATAAAATTCCCTTTCTATCTTGTCACGAACCACTGCTGGCATATACTGAGCCTTAAACTCCCTTAAGAAGTTAAGCCAACTAGACGGTACCCCCTACAAATTCCAGCTCTCCTGCAAAACCTGCCACCAGTGCTTCGCTGCACCCTCTAGCTTGAACACTGTTAATACCACTTTCTCATCATTAGTACACCCCAAAGCTGCAAATATTTTAATGATGTGTTCGATCCGTAACTCCGCCTTTGTAGCATCAGGCTCTTCAGCAAAGGTTCTTGGTTTTATCTTTAAGAATTTTTTAAGTATTGCAGTGTTGTTTCTCTGTCGTACCTCCGGTTGTGGTACTACAATTTTCAGTTGTGGTGCCACCACTTCAAGTTGTGGTGCCGCCCCTGCATTAATTCTCTGAGACATGTGATCCATTCTTTCCATCATTCTGTTGTACATAGTCATCAACATCTCGTTCTAGTTCTGATTTTCTTCAGGAAGCACATTCTGTGGGCGATCGACATTCTCATCACCTTGTTCACTTCCCCCAGCACCCGACTCAACACGTTTAGTCTCAACCATCTTAACAACCTACACACAACACTCGACGTTAATAACTCAACAATAACCACACCCACCTATGCCAAGGAACCTATCCCAACGACAGCAAAACCATTGCTCTGATACCAACTGTGACGCCTTGACCCGGATTTTCATACAAAATCCCAAGGTCGAGTTGCTAAAACAACATAACCAGACTTAACACAAAGGTAAACACTTGATTAAACAATAATAAACAAGTTTTCGGCGACACTACTGTCGGAACCCAACTAACAACAACCACAGGTCTATAACTCAGGAGAAGAAATAACAACAATATTAACATCATCGGTCACAACAGGCCGGAAACAACAATATAAGTCACGAGCCACAACATGCTCGGAAACACAACTGCAGTAAAAACCAACTGTACACAAGAGCAACACACTTCTCGGCTACCAAAAGAATAATACAAAACCAGTTATGATTCTACCCAAAAGTAAAGTCTATATAACTTTACATAACCACCGAATCTCACCAAAAGAAAACACCACAACAACTGTACAAACCATAAGTACAACTACGAGGTCAACCCGCTAACTAGTCACGTCCTCACCGACCTCACCGAGAGTTGTCTGGTTGGTTCGGATCTAAGGAAAAACAATTAAACACAACGGGGTGAGTCGAAACTCAATAAGTTACTAAATGCAACTACATGACATGGCATAATGCTCAACTGTAATCGTAACAAGGTGATAGCATTTCTATACATCACAACTCAACATGAAATATCATTCATGATATATAACTCATATTAAACACATAGAACTTTGATGTTCACATAAGTGCTTGTAAATAAATCACATAATAAAGGATATCTTTCTCTTTATTTGTCTTTGCGTTGCTCCTGCAATACACAAAATAACCAACGTGTATCGATACTCTTCTATGATGTATTGACATCCCCGAACCTGCCGGGTCTCCCCGAAAATCTATCGGATCTTAGCAACTAAAGTCACGTGTATTACAACGACAGTGGGGCTACCTCCCACCTGTTGCCAACAGATGAGGTGTGTGTGTGAACTCCGGCACGGCAACTCATAGCGATTTCAAACATTGATTTGTCAAGGCCATATGTCGTCCCACCTTGACTCGTTAACAAATGCCAACTGGACTCAATGCAATGCACAAAATGGTATCTACTCATCTTATGCAATTTAACCCCAAGTTCAAAAGTAGTGAACTTGGTAAATGTCAAGTAATTCATATTACTCAATAACACGTCACAACAACAAGCACATATTTGCCCAAGTTTTCACATCCACATAGAGCTAATTACAAGTCTCTATATCACACATATTAACCATTCTTTTTTTTTTTTTAGGGAAACAGGGGCGGCACCCTGCTAGATTTTATTAATAAGCAGAAAAATATTACAAACTTGAGGGGGACAACCAGCCTTGCCCTTATCCATGGGAGGACGGATGAGCCTTACCTCAAAAAAAGAAATACAATGCAGAGGAAAAATTAACAAAACCTAGGAAATGCGAACACGAGAGATTCCTTAGGCATCAAGGATAATAGCACCACAAATAGCTTGGGGAAGATTATCCATAGAATTGAAAGAGAAATTCACACCAAAGTCCATAGCAAGATTGGCAAGACTGTCAGCCACAGTGTTTGCTTCTCTGAAGCAATGGCGAAAAAAGAAATGGTTCGATTGTTGCATAGTAAGAATCGCACGGATATAATAAAAGGAATGCCAAGGAGGGGAGTGTCCCTTAGACAGACAACCATAGAGGAAGGCTGAGTCAGTTTCAATAATAGAGTTTTGAAAGCCTTGATCAACTAGCCAACTGACTCCTTGGAAAAGAGCTCTAATTTCCGCGATAGAATTAGTGCAAGCGACATAATAAGAGGAGAAGAAATAAATAAGCCTACCATTTGAGTCCCGAATCACTCCTCCACCCCCACTGATGCCTGGGTTTCCTCGACTACCCCCATCCGTGTTAAGCTTAACAATACCATTAGGTGGTTTCAACCAAGAAACAGCATGGATGGTAATCCTCTTAGCTCGACAAACCCTTGGATAGAGACTACCAATCCAGTTTACTTCAGAATAATGAGCTGCTTTGAGAATAATGTTTATCTCACTTTGAATAGCTAAGACAATCCCATAAGCAGAAGAGTGGGATGCTTCAAACACAGCTTTGTTCTGGACTTTCCATAGGTGCCATAAAATCACAGATGGGACAATGGAGGGAAGCAGGCCAGATTGAGACCACCAAAGCATACATAACTACTGGATAGACGGGACTGTCTTGCACAGGCCAAAGAAGGAGCTGAAGTGTCGCCAAACAGTAGTAGCAATGGTACTATCCATGAACACATGAGAGAATGATTCCACTTTAGGATTCGATGGGCAGCAGCTGCAACGGGAGGCCAAGCTGTAACCTTTCTTGGCAATAGCTTCATCTATTGGGAGACGATGCTGAAACAGCCTCCACATAAAAATGCATATGTTTCTAGGGACAATACCCTGCCAGATGAACTTTGAAGAGATGAGAGCTAGACCAGAAGTGCGAGAGACTGATGCAGTAGATTTAATAGTGAAATTGCCTTTGAAAGTACCAGTCCAGCGAGGGGTATCTTCAGATGTCGCAATGGAGATCTTTTGATCAATGATGCTGTTGATAGCATTGGGGAGGAGAGCAGCAGTAGCCTGGGGGGACAGAGACGAATCAGACTAAAAAAGATCGCGAGCGGTAGATAAGGACGCGTCCTCCTTTGATAAAATAGGGAATATGGGAAGGCATTTATCATGACGAATGAAACAGTCACCTTTGCTAAGAAGCCATAGAATATAAGGCTCCGCAATAGGACGAGCTTTCAAAAGCCTACTCCAAACATGGGAGCCTTTACCAAAAGCTTCAACAGGATGATTAGAATGACAATACCGAGAACGCATAAAATCAATCCAAAGACTTTTTTGAGTGCGAAACTTCCACCAAAGCTTAATAGAAAAAGCTTTAATAAGGTCAGAAATAGTAGAGATACCAAGGCCACCCTCGGATTGAGGCCGACAACAAGAACTCCAGGAAATCCAATGAGCCTTATGCCTGCCTTCTATACTCCCCCGGAAGAAATTAGCAAAAAGTTTGTCAATGAGCTTAGAAACCGAAACCGGAGGATCAATAGCAGCGAGCAAGAATGATGTCATAGAGTGCAGAACATGCTTAATGAGAATTAAGCGACCTGATTGAGAAAGGAAGGATCCCAGCCAAGTACTAATTCGATTATGCAATTTGGTGACAATCGGATCGAAGTAGTGTTTCTTCTTTCTTCCCGTATAAAGAGGGCACCCCAAGTACGTAATAGGAAACGTACCAATGCGATAACCCAGAAGGCCAGCCATAGAATTAACCCTGGAGGCATCCAAAGTGGGATGAACATAGAAGCTGCTTTTGGAATCATTCACCAACTAGCCCGAAGACTGGGCATACTTAGACAGCAAAGAGACATGCTTCCGAATGGAACGAGAGTGACCATTACAAAATATCACTACATCATCTGCAAAAGCTAAGTGAGATATAATTGGACAGCCACTAGAGGTAGAAAAAGCTGTTCTGGGATCTTTCATGTGGAGATGATTGAGACTACGGCTTAACACTTCAGCAGCAATAATGAAGAGGCTCGGGGATATGGGGTCTCCTTGGCGAAGACCACGAGACGAGGTAAAGAACCCCGTAGGAGCGCCATTAATAAGAATAGAGAACCAATTTTCTGATATAATACGCCACACCATATCAATGAAGACTTCGTGAAAACCAAAACGGCGAAGCACTTTGATCAAGAAGAACCAAGACACCCTATCGAAAGCCTTAGCCATGTCAAGTTTTATAACCATGTTGGAACCCGTGACCTTTTTCCGAAGATAACTCATAAGCTCCTGAGCTAGAAGAATATTATCATGGATGTCTCTTCCTTTAGTGAAAGCACTTTGATTGGGAGAAATTATATGAGGAAGAATCTTAGCAAGGCGAGAAGACAGAAGCTTAGAGATGACCTTGTTACAGAAGTTACATAAACTAATAGGGCGAAGATCCTTAAAAGTGCTAGGGTTAAGAGCAATAAGCATGCTAGTCCATGATCGAGGCATAGAGAAACCTGAAAAGAATTCCAAGATAGCCTGAAGGAAATCTTCACGAATGATATCCCAATAGGAGGAGTAAAATTTTCCAGAAAAGCCATCTGGACCTGATGCACTTTCGCTACTCAAGGCAAAAACCGTATTCTTAACTTCTTCCATAGACGGAGAGGCAATAAGCTCATTGTTCCATTCAGAGGTCACCAAAGAAGGGATAACATCCAGTAAAGAATCATCTCCAATGCCTTCAGCTGACAATTGAGATTGAAAATGAGTAATACTAGCTTGTTTAATAGAATCTTCAGAAGTAAGAATAGAGCCATCCGAGTCTTGAATGGAATAAAGATGAAGCTTGCGACGAGCCTGTTGAACAGAAGCATGAAATAATCTAGTGTTATCATGGCCTTCCTTCATCCATTTGATACAGGATTTTTGAGCCCAATAAGTTTCTTCACGGCGAAGCAAGAGACGATGGTTGGCTTGTGATTCAAGCAAAGCAGCCCGATTAGAATCAGAAGGATTGAGCTCAAAGAATAATTCTTGTTCAAGCACATTAGCCTCAGCTTCCTTCAAAGAGGAAAAAATATTACCAAAAGTTGCTTTGTTCCAAGACTTGAGAGCAACCTTAACATTTCTAAGCTTTCCAGAAAATACTACGAGAGGACGACCTGCAACAGGCTGGTTCCAAGCTTTTTGGACAGCATCAAGAAAAGTCGGATGGCTAGACCACACATTAAGAAATCTGAAAGAAGCTGGGGTGGTACTAGTAGCCCAACCGAAAGAAAGAAGCAGAGGAGAGTGATCCGAGCAAGTTCGAGGCAGATGCAAAACATTTGAGGAAGCAAAATGATCAAGCCATCTAGGATTTCCAAGGAGCCTGTCAATACGTTGATGAATAGTATGAGTGCTTTCTCTTTTATTCCACCAGGTATAAGCTGGACCAGAAAACCCAAGATCAATCAATCCAGAGGCAGCCAAGCATGCGTGAAAATCCAACGCACCAGATCGATCCCAGCAATTGCCACCCGATTTTTCTAAAGGATAGAGGACAATATTGAAGTCACCACCAACTAACCAAGGAAGATCTCGAAACTGTGAACCCAAGTCTATTAAATCCGTCCATAAATGCTTCCGTTCGTCAGCATCACACTTAGCATAGACACTAGTGAGATAAGCACAGGATGGCCAAGAAAAATGTTGTAGTTGAATAGTGAGATGTTGAGAGGAGCTCTGAATAATCTGACAAGTATAAGCTGCCTTAAGGAAGATCCAAACCGAGCCATTTAAATTTTTAAAACCAAATCTGAACTTGAGACGACGAGTTATGAAATCAATTCTGTCGGGATCAATCATAGGCTCAAAAATAGAAATAATAGAGATATTATGGGGTTTAATCAGGTATTTTAACCTCGCTATAGATGGGTTGTTACCGATACCTCGAATGTTCCAGAATAAAGCTTTAAGCTCCATAAACATCTGCTGTGAGAGACGAACTGGTGGACTTGGCTTTTTGAGATCGGGTAAGCCGAATTGATTTAGAATTATTCTTATTGCCCTTTGCCATAACAGGAAATTCAAGATTTAAAGCAGCTACTTGATGATTGTCTGCTTCTAATTCATCGATAGTGTCCAAAATAGCAAAACGATTAGGGGAGAAGGTTCTGTCTTCATCATTTAGATGACCTTGCAGATCCAGATCATCAGAAGAACCTGCATGCACTGCGACAGATTCCTGGACATTGTGAGCAACTTTATTAGATAAAATTGGACTAACGGCCAAGGCTTCAAGGTCAGCACTTTTAGTAACCTCCTCATTTGGAAAATTAGGGGGTTCATTAATAGTTCCAGCAACCAGTTCAGTGATATTAAGAGAACCAACTTCGCCCATGCAATTGTGGAGGCCAGAACCGAGAGTTTCCTTGTCAGAAGTGTCCATAATATTAGCAGCAATATTTGTATTTTGAGCTGTTCCAATGGCTGCATCAGACAGGTTTTCAAAAGCTAAATCCTTGCCTTTGTCACCTTTCTTTGGAGTCCAATGAGTGTGAACCTTAGTCTGCAAGTCAGGGTTCGAAGGTTGTTCAACAGGAGGAGGATGCTTTATTTTACAGTTATCTTCGGAATGACCTTGGCGATTACAATGAGAACAATATCGTATAAGATTTTCGGCTTCAATAGTTTGCCAAAAGCCCTGAATCTGAGACCCACATTCAATCCAAATGCGTTTGGGAACCGGCTTAAGGAGATCAACTTCAACACAGATTCTTGCTACGCTTGGACGGGTTAAGTTCATAGTGGCCTGGTCTAACATTAATGGCTTGCCAAAGAGATTAGCTATAGCAAACATAGTGGACTTATGAAAAAGGTGAATAGGGAGATTAGGGAGAGAAAACCATACCGGAACTATAGAGCTCTCTATGTCAGGCCAAAAATCCGGAGTCCACTTGAAAACACGCATTGGATATCTACTGAGGTACCATTGATCCTTTATCCAAAGGCGTTGGAAGTCATCATCGTGATGAACTTGGATGAGGATGTGCTTGGCGTCAAGGTGTCCCAGTTTAAAATCGGCCTTAAGACCAAACGTGTGAAAAGCTTTGCGAGTAGTTTCCATGAAGGGTCGGCCATGAGAGAACTTACCGATTAATGTGTGTTTGAAAGGTTGTGCAAGGGATTGCACTATGTCATCCGACAGCTTCAATGCAGGCTCACCCTTGTGAGAAGCGGGATGTATAAGGAAGGAGGTAGGTTGTGTTTGTGTGGATGAGGAGAGGACTTCAGCGAAAGACTTAGGAGGAGAAGAAACATTGGGCGGAGGGTTTGGCGCAGGCGCCATGGCAGCCGCCAGGGGAGACCAAGGAGCGGATCCCTAGGGTTTCAGCGTAGAGAGAGTTTTTTCAATATTCATCCTCACATAATAACCATTCACTTAACCAACTTGTTTGAGATTTCATAATCCTACTCAAACTAACTCACATTCTCGTAGGGATTTAACATAATGTTTAGTGCATATTGTTAATCTAAAATTCTATTTCAAGAATTCATTCAACATAGTTGTTCACTTTGGGTATAGTTGCTATTTGCAACTTCTTTCCCAACTATAGTCTTTATTCCTTTCTTAGTAAAATTTTAAGTTCAACAATGGAGTAATTATTCCAACCAAACCATCTCATACCAAGAAATCATCATACACAAGATTTTCACACATCCATGTAACAATTAGACATGTAAATAACATCTTTACAAGGCTAGCAAGTTCATTATGCAACTAGCATGTTTTGAAGCTTAAAGCATACAAAAGGGGAATTATTAACTTACCTTAAATTGGAAAATCACGCCACAAAACGCAAAATCAAAGCCTTGCAAATAAGTCTCCTAGTCTTTAGCTACCCAAATCTGGTCTTGCATGCAAAGTTGGATGGTTGGACTTTGAGAAGATGCAAAACACACATCAATTCACCTTGACAGCACACACACTTCTCTCTTTAAGGTTTTATGAAGTTCCTTGATTGAAATAAGAGTAATGGAGGGTTACTCTCTGAGGTTTGAGGGTGTAGGAGGTGGTGAAAGAGCTGGCCTTCTACTTAATTAGGGACGTGTCCCTTCCTTAGCCAAAAAGAGTCTTGCATGTAATTTTTAAACATTAAAACACAAACAGTTTTCTGATGACATGGCGATCACCCTCACTCGAGGTGAAGCGATCGCTTTAACCTCTGCCTACAAAGCGATCGCTTTAGGGTAAGCCAAGGCGTACGCTTTGTCCCCAGATCCTAAATGCCAACTTTTTGTCCACAGGGCGATCGCTCTGGACCTAGCCAAGGCGATCGCTTTGTACCCAGTATGTTCAATGTTGAATACAAAGTTCTGATATGCACCCAAAGCCATCCCTAATGATTCTTAAGCAATTTTAACAAGGTATAATGCCAAGATACCCAACCAGGATTCCCAACAAGTCTAACAACTTTGCTAGAAACATAACACAACTAATACATGTCAACTACACAATGTATATCTATACATCATAATTCACATCACTACCATGGCATTCTATTATTACCATGCTATGCAAATATTTCTATCATGTATTTTTAGTATAGTAACAAGGCATACAAATATGCAATTAACACATAGGAGAGCTAGGGTATTACAATCCGACTTCGGATGCTCAAGATATCGCGATTCCTTTCTCTACACTCTCTCTAGACTCTCTAACCTATGGTTTTAGAACATGAATGAGGGAGATGAGGGCTGATTTTACTCATATAATTAGTGGGTAAGTGTTTTGGTCCAATTCCCGGCTTGTTTGAGCATTTTGAATCACTTAAAAACGTTAAAAAAAATGAGAGAGAACGGACCGAACGAAAACAAAGTGTCGGGGGAGGGCGATCGCTCTGGGGGCGATTGCTTTGCGCTAGAAATTTTTCTATTTGCAGGGCGATCGCTTCTAGGGTGATCACTTTATACCCAAATTCTCTTTGCCCTGAAAATTTTTCTAGTTGCAGGGCGATCACTTTGTGCCCAAATTCTCCAAACTCTCTGAAATACTCCAAAACGCTCCCGAAATGATTCCCAATGAACCTAAAATAATTCTAAGTCCAATAGTAAGGTCATAACACTCAAGAAAGGTCCCCGAAAAGTCCAGAAACAAAGCTAGAAGTTCATCGTAACGCAAACGCAAATAACTATAAGGATTTAACTACAAATTAGGGCATACGAAACACTTCAAATGACTCGGCTCGTAGGTTAACGACAAGATCAATACAATCATCAATCGTGAAGGAGTCTAAACCAAGGTTAAGTCAATCGAACGGGGAAATGCACAACATATACGAATGCAAATCAAGGTCGAGAATAGTCTCGAACAAATACGGAAACAATGCACGACACAACGTAGATTAATTACGTGTCAAATATGGTTCTCGACTCAACGCGTCACGCTTAACAAGCATGACATCTCACTCTCCGAAGGTTTTGAGGTCAACAACGAGAGACTACAAGAGAACTAGGGAAGAAGTTGGGTCGGGGTGTTACATCCTCTCCCCATTAAAAGAATTCGGTCACAAATTTAAGGATTGGACGTCTACGGGAAGTGCATACTCTACAACAAGGCCATACAATAGCCTATGCAAACAAACTTCTATCGATAATGAGTGAGTCTAACAAATAAAGGGATCGGAGTTAGTTAGAGGCCATCAACCTCATGTATTGCTCACGCGCAAGGTTTCTAACGAATAGGTGTAATTTCGAGACGTGAGAAATCTCGGGGTTTCGTTACGAGACTAACTACTGTCTCTAGTCAAGTCCAAATTCAGAGTACACCTCATAGTGTTATGCTAACCCATTTCTAACACATCCCAACGCCACGCTTCCGCGGCGCTAAATAATTCTCTATTTCCTGTGGTACAATCCTCAACAATTAGTCATGGGAAATTTTACGGTCGAATAAGTCCAGGTTAATACAACCCCTAGGTTCACAAGGTTATTCGATGACATCTTAACATTAAGGGAATAGGCTTGAATCAAATGGTGTCGTATTTCAAAGTCACGCGAGTCATACTGACTCCACTATGAATAATGACATCACTAGCTATAACGCAAGTCGACGAAATAAAATGTCAATGAGATCATGAGCTAACATGCTCATTCCACAAATACTAATATCGATAAACCACAAGGTTAACATAAGTAA
Source organism: Platycodon grandiflorus (assembly GCA_016624345.1). Taxonomy (NCBI): domain Eukaryota; kingdom Viridiplantae; phylum Streptophyta; class Magnoliopsida; order Asterales; family Campanulaceae; genus Platycodon; species Platycodon grandiflorus. The sequence continues at coordinate 66,318,078 of CM028361.1, read as the reverse complement.
TAACAAGAGTTCAAAACTCTAATGCGCTCGACAGAATGGATCGGTATCACCGGATACCAATATCGGAGAATATACGCGCTACACAAAACATAGGGTGCCTCACACCCATAATGATTACATTTTCTAGTTAACTACAAGATATAATATTCTAATGAATGAGTACCCAATCAGAGTACGCAAAGTAGCCCAATAATACGAAAATGAATAAATAATAGAATAAGTCACGAAGAACATGACTCTTACTGTCACACCCCAACTCAAGCTACTACACATAGCCTAAATTCGGGCATGACCCAGCTAAACATAATCAAAATAAACACCTAATAAACAATATATACCAACGGAAATAAAAGTATGGCGATAAGCCATCCAACCTTATAAACTGAAAATATACAACTGAGTCTTCACAACTTATCCAACCGATATACAGACCAACATAGAAGGCATCCAGCCTTTATATACAATACAACATAAATAGTGTTTGAGGCCTAGACAGCATAACAACCACTTTCTAACATAGATACAATAAAGTCTACCCCAAAAGAATAACCACCTTCTAATCTCGCGACGAGCTGCACAGTCTCACGCACGTGAACCCTTCTCCTCGCTCCGATCTATGGAAAATAATAATGAAAGGGTGAGTCACCTATGACCCAGTAAGATTCCGCTAAACTTATGCATGTTATGCATGTATGCAACAGTAATAGGATGCTAACACATAGCAGCATGTATTCAGCATAAGTAGTAACCAACCAAGTCACATGTAATCAACATAATCAATAATCAACTAAGTCTCATTACCAGCGCAAGAAGGATCATGACTGCCAACTGTCCCATACCAGTTGGAAATAATGACCAACCTACAAAGTAATGAGCTAACAACAGTTCATATCACATATTAAACAAGTAGGGATCACATATAGCAGGATATAATAGTCGAGGTACACCTCCGACTAACCAGTTCCCCTTATACACCATTCAACTTTGAAGTTCATATCAAATCATTGTAAGCATATAATTCATATCTCAAATATTCCACAGAACAAGTCAACATGCCCAAAGTCCCTACAACCTTGGCATCCATGTGACAACACCACTCTTGTCCAACAATCTAATGGTGTAAACACTATTTTGGCCGGAAATAAGGAGACAGGCCAGATTAAGGTCGCCACAACCCGACTATCACTACACTCCGCCCCATGGCAATCGGTAGTCAACCAAAACCCCCTGAAAGTTAGTATTCGAATGTGCACATTCAGTTCATCAAATTCACGTACATACTTTATTCCATATCCGTTCACAATTTTGGTATTTCGGTTATCCTCCAAGGATCAATTCGAGTTCTAGATTCACAAATCAACATAATGAACACTTTAACCATCTCAAACCATTCAATATCAAGTCATAAACCCTAAATCACAGCCGTGTCACATACTTTATTCAAGTCAATTTCTTACCGGTTTCACCAATTTACGTATATAATCGAATTACAACATTTTCAAGGCTCATATGAAGATCAACACACTTTATTAACACATACACATAATCATATCAGCCTAATAAACATCATAACATGGCTGGAAATCACAAATTTTCCATAATAACAACATAGCAATTGATAATAGCCGAAATAAACCGATTAAACTACAACATGGATAAGCAAGAGGTCCCTTACCAAATCAAAGAGCTAACCACCACTAAACCCTTGGAATTTAGTGTTAAAATCAGTCACAAACTCACTTAAATAAGCCCTTTGTTGCTATCTTGAAAGAAGAAACAAGAACTCTTGCAAGAACACACACAAACCCTAGGTTGAAAGGTGGAATTTCGGAAGAATTTTGGAGGAGGCGCGCTAAGGAGGGCACACTGTTTACAGCTTCGCACAATTTTTCTGTTTCGCTCCATTTCCTCGATTCTATCGCTCGTACACTCCTAGGTATGATTGTACAACACTTATAACACATCAAAGGATGTCCCCAAAGGTTCGATATCATCCTAGGATCGATTTAAAGTCACAAGAAAGTTTACGAAACCAAAAACAATGTCGACAACTTCTTCGTTTTGTAACTTCAAATTAACACAACGTACTTCACTTTTTCAAGGCTCGATTTAACAACATGAAACCTATATAACATCAAGTATATATAGGTTCAAAGTATCATAGTCCATCTCTTTCATTTCGGTTCAAATTACGCTACGAAAAAATGCAAGAAAGTAGCATACCGAAACATTGGGTTTACCACTCATCAAATCAATACCATGAACCACGATAATTAAATTAACAATGCATGTACATAATCATATGATTAACATGCTAATGATATGCTTGATTATTACACCCTCTCTCCCTTAAAAGAATTTGACCCCCGATTTCCTTACCTCAATTATTAAACAAGTGAGGGTACTTGATTCTCATCTCATTCTCACTTTCCCAGGTTGCCTCTTCTATCGTATGACTTTGCCATAAGACCTTTACCATCGGTTTTTTTTTTTTTAGAGAAACAGGGACGGCACCCTGCTAGATTTTATTAAAATAAATAAAAGGATACAAACTTGAGGGAGACAACCAGTCTGGCCCTTATAAATGGGAGGACAGAGGAGCCTGACCTCGAAAAGGAAATACAATCTAAAAAAATAAAAAGCCATACAAGAAGATCCAAAAAAGAAAAGATATAACTAATGTCAAATATAGGGAGTATCCTGAATATCCAGCAAAGCGAGTCCCCGGATAGTCTGAGGAAGATCTCGGAAGGACGAAAAGATATAGTCCGATTGCTTCTCACAGCCCAAATTTGCTAACTTGTCAGCAACACTATTAGCCAGATGATAACAATGATTAATATAAAAATGTATAGTTCTCTTAATGGCAAGGATGCGATGAATAATACCCCAGCATGACCAAGGAGGGGGGGATTCTTTAGAGACACATTCAAAGAAAACCTTAGAATCGACTTCAACAATGGCGTTGTTGTGCCCAAGATCATGAAGCCAAATGAGGCCCTGAAGAAGAGCTCTAGCCTCAGCAACTGTGTTCGAAGCAAAGCCATAGAAGGAAGCAAAAGCGTGGATAAAATTACCATCTGAGTCACAAACAATACCACCACTACCAGCAAACCTAGGATTCCCTTTGGAGGCACCGTCTGTGTTGAGCTTTAAGATAGATATAGAAGGTTTAAGCCATCGCACAATACGAACAGGACGGCTGCGCTTCATTGAGGGAAGGCCTGAAGCACTCCTGACTTGAGTCAAATGATTAAGAATATCTCGAATAAGATGATTGCTTGGAGAACCATGACCATTGAAGACCCAATTATTTCTATTCTTCCAAAGGTGCCATAGAATAAGGGCAGGAGTAACAAAGTATAAATCTGTTGCTTTAGGCGATAACCACCAGGATAGACAAGCTTGCGAAATGGAAGAATGGCTGAGATGGATGCCATGATCGCGACTGAAATAATGCCAGATATCGGCTGCAATGCTGCTGTGTAAAAACACATGAAGAAATGTTTCAACAAACCCGGAAGTACAGCAGTGACATCTGGAAGCAAGATGAATTCCCATGCGACGAAGGCCTTCGTCAATCGGCAGTCGATGCTGGAAAAGACGCCAAAGAAAGATACTAATCTGCCGCGGTATGTATTTATTCCATATATATTTAGCTGTAAGAAGAATAGGTTGATGATCACGTAACAAATTCCAGGCTGAAGTAATAGAGAATCGCCACTAGATTCAGCAGACCAGCACGGTTTGTCAGGACCTTCAGAGATAAAGACATGGCTGAAAATAATACGATCAACATCAGCTACTGGAAGAGCAGTAATAGCATCGGGCAGTAAAGTGGAAGAGCTGTCAAACATGTCCCTAATGGTTGTAAAAGAGCACCCTTGAGGTTTAGCAAGTAATCCATTGTCCAACCACTGATCAAACCAAGGGGAACTAGAGCCATTACCAATCAACCACCTTATATTCCTCTCAACTAAAGGCCGAACATCTAACATTCACATCCAAGAAATAGAACCTCTAACATTAACCATGCAAGGATGAGAATTTGAGCAGTATTTTGCTTTCATAAAACTTGCCCATAGGGAGTTTTGAGTGCGAAAATGCCACCAAGAGTTAGCAGAATAAGCTCTAGATAAATCCTTAAGGGAGCGAATGCCAATACCCCCTTCCAAAACAGGCAAGCAACATTTAGACCAAGCAACCCAATGAGCTTTATTACGACCATCGCTATGACCCCAAAAGAAATTAGAAAAAACCATCTCAAGATTATGAAGAAATGATTTTGGAGGAGCAAGAACAGCTAATTGGTAGGTAGTTATAGAGTGAAGCACATGATTAATCAAAGTGACTCGGCCTGCAGGATCAATGCGATTGCGGATCTTAAGAAGGAGCGGATCAAAGTACCGTTTAAGTTTTCTACCAGCAAAAATAGGGCACCCCAAATAGATAATAGGAAGATTATTCTGAGTGTATCCCAAAGTAGAGGAAATAGACTGTAGTCTTGAGGCAACCATAGAGGGAGAGACAGTGAAGCTACTTTTGGACCCATTAATCTTTTGACCAGAGCAAGCCTCATATTTCAATAAAAGCTCCTTATGACGATTAAGAGAATGCCTACGACCATTGCAAAAGATGATAATATCATCAGCAAAAGCGAGATGAGAAATAATAGGACATCCACTTGATGAGGAGAAAATAGCATGAAAGTAGGAGGAATGCAAGGCATTGAGGCTACGACTTAGAACTTCAGCAGAAATGATGAACAAACTAGGAGATAAAGGATCTCCTTGTCTCAAACCTCGAGTAGAGTGGAAAAACCCCGTGGCAACGCCATTCACCAGCACAAAAAACCAATTATTGGAGATAAGACGCCAAATCATATCAATGAAAAACTCAGCAAATCCGAATCTGTGTAAAACTTTGATGAGGAAGAGCCAATAAACTCTGTCAAAAGCTTTCGCCATATCTAATTTGATAATGAGATTAGAGCCCGCAATCTTCTTATCTAAATGAGTCATAAGCTCTTGAGCCAAAAGGATGTTGTCTTGAATGTGCCGGCCTTTGACAAAACCACTTTGATTTTCAGAGATAATGACAGGCAAAATAGGAGCTAGACGAGTAGATAAGATCTTGGAGATAACCTTGTTGCAAAAATTACACAGGCTAATAGGTCGAAATTCACTGAACCGCTGAGGATTTTCATTCTTCGGAATCATAACAATGGACGTACTAGTCCAGCTCTGCGGTAAGGAGAAACCACAGAAAAAATCTGTAATTGCGGCTAGAAGATCATGGCAGATAATATCCCAGTAATAAGTAAAGAATTTGCCAGAAAAACCATCAGGGCCAGCAGCACTATTAACATCCATAGAGAAAACTGCTTGCTTGATTTCTTCAATAGTGGGATAAGCAGAAAGAGCATCATTCATTTCACTAGTGATCAGAGAAGGAATAACTTCCAAAAGGTCATTATCCACAGTAAGTTCAGCTTGAAGTTGAGATTGGAAGTGGGCTACAGCATGATGTTTGATAGCATCTTCATTATCAATTAGGGTTCCTTGATCAACCTGGATGGAATGAATATGGAGCTTATGGCGAGTCTGCTGAACCGAAGCATGAAATAATTTAGTATTGCCTTCTCCCTCTTTGAGCCACTTGATTTTGGCTTTTTGCTTCCAATAGTCTTCTTCAAGCTTCAAGTTATGACGAAGAGTAGCCTGAGCCAAAGACATAGCTGCTCGGTTCTCAGGAGAGGGGTCAACCTCATAAAGAAGCTCACAATCTTTGACTGCATCCTCCGCCTGTTAAAGCTGATGAAAAATATTACCAAAAACAGTATGATTCCAAGAGATTAGAGCATGACGAACATTGTTAAGTTTTTTCGCAAATTTAAACATAGGACGACCCTCAATAGCAATGTTCCAAGCATCAGCCGCAAGAGGATGAAATGTATGATGCGAAGTCCAGATATTCAAAAAATGAAAAGAAGGAGGGTGATTAATTCTGTCTTTTAGGATGCGGACAAGCAGGGGGGCATGATCCAAACAAGTGCGAGACAGATGTTCCACAGTCGTTTTTGAAAAACTGTTCTGCCAGGGAATATTACAAAGAACTCTATCCAGTCTTTGTAAAATAGAGGCTTGACCTCCTCTAGAATTCCACCAGGTGAATTTACTACCAGAGAAACCCATATCTAGAAGACCAGAAGCTGCAATGCAAGAATGAAAATCAAGAACGCCTGTTCTATCCCAGCCTGAACCCCCCATCTTTTCCTCTAAAGAAATGATAATGTTAAAATCTCCTCTAACTATCCAAGGAGAAGAGTCAAAAGTCGAGCTGAGATCAATCAATTCAGTCCAGAGAGCCTGTCTATCATCAGTTGAGCAGCTTGCATAAATACATGAAATATTAACTGAGAAAGGCCAAGAGAAGTGTTTAGTCTGAACAGTAACATGCTGTAAGCCATCAAAGAGAACTTGACAAGTGAAAGCAGATTTAACAAAAATCCATATAGAGCTACTTGGTTAGAATGACTAAAATTAAATCGCAATCGTCTAGCAACTCGCATAATCTGATCCGCATCAATCATAGGTTCAAATATAGCAAGAAAAGTTATTTTGTGAAGCTTGATAATCTGTTTCAACCGACCAATAGAAGTGTCATTACCCACTCCTCGAACATTCCAAAAAAGAACATTAACTGTCATGGGGAATAGTTGAGGTAATCTGAGCTTTGGACCTTGTAATTCTGGGAGAAAGTTTGGGGTTTACCTTTTGACAAGAGGTTGGGACAGTAGAGTCAAGATTTAAGGCATCAATGGTAATCGAATTAAACTCCTCATCCTCATCTGTAGAGGATTCATTTATTATAAGATCAGTTGCTTTAGTCTGAGCAATCGGCAGACTACCATCTTTAACATGAGCAAACTGATCTTCTTCATGAATTTCAGCATCTGTATTCTCTTCAATATCCGCAAGAATTGTGAATCTATTAGACATAATAAGGCTGTGAACTGGAGGTTGATCAACTGGAGGATGCTCAGACAGATTTTCATCTCCATCCATAGAAGTCGTGAGATGGGAAACACCAATATGAGATATAGGGTGCAAATCAGTTTTAGTGTTTGGGATGACTTCATTCTCTTTGGGGTTTTCAGCCACAGCGGTGGTACCTGTTCTGTTATTAACACAAGGGGGTGTGGAAGTATTAATAGTAGAAATATTCAAAGTAGGGTTTGATATATTACCATTAGGTTCAATCGAAGTGGGAGGTTTCTTTGGAGTCCATCTGGTAGAAATTTTAGCATTGCCATCGCGGTTTCTAGTAGCAGTAGAAGGTCTTGCATCGCGAGTACCATTAGGTCCTACAGTATGTCCTGCATCGCGATTACCATTAGATCCTGCATCCTTGAAAACCAAAGCTGGGTGTTTAACTTTACAAGACTCCTCCAGATGACCTTGGCGACAGCAATGCATACAATATCGCGGTAGCCCTTCTACCTCAACCGTTTGCCAAAAACCTGGAATTTGAGCTCCACAATCTATCCAGACACGGTTGGGAATTGGTTTTAGAAGATCAATCTCCACACAAATCCTTGCCAAACTTGGACGCGTCAAATTTGCTGTAGGCTGATCCATCATTAAAGTCCTTCCAAGCATATTGCCAATAGCGAATAACACAGTGCGATGGAACAAGTGGATAGGCAGCCCTGGGATTGAAAACCAAACTGGAACAATTGAGCTTTCAATGTCAGGCCTGAAGTCTGGCGTCCATTTAAAGACACGCATGGGAAAACGGCCAAGAAACCATTGATCTTTGATCCATAATCTCTGAAAGTCCTCTTCATGATGAACTCTAATGAGGATATGTTTGCCGTCCAAGTGAGCAACTAAGTAGTCGGCCTTTAGACCAAATGTCTGAAATTGTTTCCGTATAGCTTCCATGGAGGGTCTACCATGAGAGAACTTACCAATTAATGTTAGGCAGAAGGGTTGAGCCAATGAGCTAGCAATGTCATATGGAAGTTTGAGGGATGGTTCACCCTTATACGTGGCTGGTGGGATTGAAAAAGAAGGGACATTAGCGGTGGATGATCCCGCAATGGATGCATAGGATTTGGGTAGAGATGTAGGCTAATGGAGGGTGGTCATCGTTGGGGGTTCATCAGGCGGAGGAGGCGCGGCAGCAGCTAGGGCTGCCGCCATGCACACATGAAACCCTAGGGCGAGAGAGAGAGAATTTTTAGAGAGAAAAAATCTGATGTCATGCCCGAATTTAGGCTATGTGTAGTAACTTGAATTGGGGTGTCCCATCGGTATTGTCTTTGTTCTAAGCACTTGTTCCTTACAATCTAAGATTTGCACAGGTTGTTCCACTTACGATAGATCAGGTTGAAGGTTTACAGGTTCAACCTTTAACACATATGAAGGATCAGGAATATACTTCCTCAACATCGATACATGGAATACATTATGGATCCCCTCAAGTGCTGATGGCAATGCCACTCGATATGCCAACATTCCTACTCTTTCTAAGATTTTAAAAGGCCCCACATATCTTGGTACAAGTTTTCCCTTCTTCCCAAATCTTTTAACACCTCGGATTGGAGAAATCTTCAAGAACTCTTGATCACCTACCAAAACTCAAGATCTCTTCTTCGGATATCGGCATAGCTCTTCTGTCGACTCTGTGCAGTAAGAATTCTATCCCGAATAACTTTCACATGATCACCTGATTCTTGAACAATTTCTGGACCCCATATTTTTGCCTCTTCCACTTCATCCCAGTAGATTGGTGATCGACATTTCCTACCATACAATGCTTCGTAAGGAGCCATTCCGATACTTGACTGATGACTATTATTGTATGCGAACTCTGCCAATGGTAAATAAGTGTCTCAGCTACCTTTGAAGTCAAATGAACAAGCTCGCAGCATATCTTCCAGTATCTGAATAGTCCTTTCTGATTGACCATCTGTCTGAGGATGAAATGCAGTGCTAAGACTCAATTTGGTCCCCAGTGCCGTCTGCCAAAATCTCGATGTAAAATGAGGATCTCGATCAGAAACGATACTAACAGGTACACTATGCAACCTCACGATCTCCTGGATATATAACACAGCAAGCTGATGTAATGAAGATGTCATCTTCACAGGCAAGAAATGTGTAAACTTGGTAAATCGATCTACGATAACCCAAACTACATCATGTTCTCGGCTTGTCCTTGGTAATCCAGTCATAAAGTCCATTGCAATGTTTTCCCATTTCCATTCAGGAATTTCCAATGGCTGAAGTAATCCTGCTGGTCTCTGATGTTCAGCCCTTACTTGCTGACACGTTAGACATCTAGATACATAACTTGCAATTTCCCTCTTCATGTTATTCCACCAGAAATCTCGTTTCAAGTCTCGATACATTTTGGTACTCCCAGGGTAAATAGTATACTTTGACTTGTGGCCTTCATCCATTACTTGCTGTTTAATCTCTAAATCATCAGGAATACACACTCGATCCCTGAACTTAAGTAACCCATCACTATGCACATGGAAGTCTTCTTCTTCTTCGCCCCTCCTTTAATTTTTTACAATCTTTTGTAACTTAATATTTGTTTCCTGTGCTTCTTTAATTCTCTCAAGTAGTACTGGTTGAACATGAACATTCGCAAAGATGATGCCATGGTTGGATTGACAAGGATTCCATTGACATGCATCTCCCAGCATCTTTCACTCCCTGATCATCAAACAAGAAACATACATCTTCCGGCTCAAAGCATCAGCGACCATATTAGTTTTTCCCGACTGATACAAAATAGTACAGTCATGATCTTTAAGCCTTTCCATCCATCTACGTTGACGATTGTTCAACTCTTTCTGAGAGAAAAGATACTTCAGGCTCTGATGATCAGTATATACTTCAAATTTGGCCCCGTACAGATAATGTTTCCATTTGTGCAATGCCATAATAATAGCTGCTAACTCCAAATCATGTGTAGGATAATTTTGCTCACACGGTGTCAACTTCCTCGAAGCATAAGCAATAACTTTCACACTCTGCATTAGCACACAACTCAATCCTTCTTTAGAAGCATTATTATATACAATGAAATGTTCACTCCCATCAGGTAAGGCAAGAACTGGTGCTGATGTCAATCTTCGCTTATACTCATCCCACACAAAAGGAATCTTCTTTCGAGTCAAATTTGTCAATGAAGTAGCAATCTTTGAAAATCCTGGTATAAATCTCCGATAATACCCAGCTAAGCCCAGAAAACTACGGATCTCTGTAACTGTACTGGGTCTCTTCCACTCAACAACTGCCTCTACTTTCGTAGGATCAACCGTAATACCTACTTGTGACACAACGTGTCCCAGAAAAGTAACCTCCTTCAACAAGAATGCACATTTGCTGAACTTTGCGTACAATTTCTTCTCTTGTAGTAAGTCCAGCACCAACCTTAAATGATGTTCATGTTCTTTCTCAGACTTGGAATAAACAAGTATATTGTCAATAAACACCACCACAAAACTATCCAGGTAAGGTTGAAAGATTCTATTCATCAAGTCCATGAAAACTGCAGGTGCATTAGTTAACCCAAATGGCATAACAATTAACTTGAAATGCCCATACCTCGTTCTGAAAGCAGTCTTTGGAATATCTTTTGCTCGAATTCTCAATTGATGATACCCACTTCTCAAATCAAACTTTGAAAATACAATGGCCCCATGCAACTGATCAAACAAATCATCAATATGTGGTAACAGATATTTGTTCTTCACAATCACCTGATTCAGTTGTCGATAATCAATGCATAACCTCAGTGTCCCATCTTTCTTCTTCACAAATAAAACTAGTACACCCCAAGGTGAAACACTTGGTTTAATGAACCCTCTATCAAGTAACTCCTGCAACTGAATCTTTAACTCCTTTAACTCAGTAGGTGTCATTCTATAAGGTGCTTTCGAAATTGGAGTAGTACCAGGCAACAATTCAATACAGAACTCTATTTCCCGTTCAGGTGGCAACGAGAAATCATCAGGATACTCACATACTACTGGTACCTCTTCAAGCATAGGTGTGGCCTTCTACTTGTCATATACATATGCCAGATACCCAGTACATCCACTAGCCATCATTTTACCAACCTGTAATGTAGAAATAATATGCAATCTACTGCCTCCTTTTTCACCCAAGAATTGCAACTCAGGCTGATTCGGGATTTTAAAAGTAACCAATTTATGATAATAGTCTACATGAGCATGATATGCACACAGCCAATCTATACCCAATATAATATCAAAATCCCGAATAGGTAACACAATTAAATCAGCAGGCAAATTACAATTACCCACAAACACATCACAAGCTTTATAGACCACGCTAGCAACAACACATTCCCCCATCGGGGTTGACACCTCCAGCATATAAGTCAATACATGCGGTTGTACATGCAAATTCACAATAAAATGAGATGCTACATAGGAACAAGATGATCCTGGGTCTATCAAAATACGAGCTCTAGACTGGAAAACTGTAAGAGTACCTCCTACAACCGACGTAGACTCCAGAACATCTTTCTGGTCTAAGGCAAACACACGCCCCTGGACCTTTGATTTCCCATCACCCCCTCTCTTGACCCCTAAGGTCTGTTGATTCTGATTTTGTGGCTGCTGATTCTTATTCCATTTTGTGCAATGGCTACGAAAATGCCCAAATTCACCATAAATAGTACATTTTCCTTGCTTTACCCAACATTTGTCTACCATATGATTGCCCTTACCACAAAATGTACACCCACTGGTAACAGTTTGTTGCCCCGATGCCATAGAACCACCAATATTATTCTTTGATTGTTGTCCTGTCTGCCTATTACCCTGCTGGTTCCCTTGCTGTCCTTGCTGTTGTGTCTGTTGTGACCCTCGAGGTGGTCTCTGGGGATGACCATCTCGGTTACCTTGTCCTCCTCTATTACTGAAATTTTATTGACTTCTCCCACCTTGCGAATTAAATCCTCTTCTATTGTTGTTACTCTGACCTCTGCTACCTTGTTGATTAGTCTGCTGCCCAAACACTGCAGCTCTCTTCACTTTCTGTTCCTCCAAATCATTCTCAACCAATAAAGCACGATCCACTGCCACTGTATAAGAAGTAAGCTCTAGTGGAAATAACTTATTTCGAAGCTCCACACGAAGTCCCTTCACAAACTTCCTTACTTTCTGATCCTCAGTAGAAAGCAAATGAGTGTTATACCTGGCCAACTGTGTAAATTTTGCCTCATACTATGCCACAGTCAAATTCCCTTGCTCAAGTGTCATGAACTCCATTTCTCTCTGCTCTTAAACTACAACTGGAATGAAGTTCCTTTTGAATTCTAGTACAAAGTTAGCCCATGTCTGAGGAGTCCCATCAGTCTCCCATTTATACTTAATTAACATCCACCAGTTATCTGCTATACCCTCCATTTTGAAAGTTGCAAAGATCACATTTTCTTCTTCAGAACACCCAAGTGTCTTAAACACTTTTTCCATTCCCTCGAGCCATCTTTTAGCTTTCAACGCATCAGGTTCACCATCATAGCTCTTAGGATTCAATTTTAGAAATCTCTCAAGTGGAGTAGTACCCTGTATAATCCCAACAGGAGCTGGATGAGGATTCTGGTTACCTGCATTCTGATTCACCATCTGTTGATTAGCTGCACCCTGCTGTGCTAACAATGTAGTCAACCTCTCAAGTGCTGCAGTCTGATTATTGGTATTCTGTTGTGCTATCACATCAGTCAATCTCTCAATAGCTTGATACACACCACCAAGCCCTTCGTATTGTGCTCCACTTACTGGATTAACAGGGGGGAAATTAGCATGACTTTCAGCTCCTTCCTGGAGCCCTGCCGCACTCGTGCCGGTTCTATGTGAAGTACGACCCTTTCCTCTCGATCCCACCATCGCTCACCTACACATAACCACCCAGTATTAGACATATATACAAAACCTCTAGGCCAAGGATCCACTCCTGACTTCTAGCTTAAACGAAAGCTCTGATACCAACTCTATCACACTCCAACTCAAGCTACTACACATAGCCTAAATTCGGGCATCACCCGGCTAAACATAATCAAAATAACCACCTGATAAACAATATATAACAGCGAAAATAAAAGTATGACGATAAACCATCCAACCTTATAAACTAAAAATATACAACTGAGTCTTCACAATTCATCCAACCAATATAGAAACCAACATAGAAGGCATCCAGCCTTTATATAAAATACAACAGAAATAGTGCTTGAGACCTAGACAGCATAACAACCACTTTCTAACATAGATACAATAAATTCTACCCCAAAAGAATAACCACCTTCTAATCTCGCGACGAGCTGCACAGTCTCACACACGTGAACCCTTCGTGTCGCTCCGATCTAAGAAAAACAATAATGAAATGGTGAGTCACATATGACCCAGTAAGATTTCGCTAAACTTATGGTTGTTATGCATGTATGTAACAGTAATAGGATGCTAACACATAGCAGCATTTATTCAGCATAAGTAGTAACCAACCAAGTCACATGTAATCAACATAATCAATAATCAACTAAGTCCCATTACCAACGCAAAAAGGATCACGACTGCCAACTGTCCCATACCAGTTGGGAATAATGACCAACCTACAAAGTAATGAGCTAACAACAGTTCATATCACATATTAAACAAGTAGGGATCACATATATCAGGATATAATAATCGAGGTACACCTCCGACTAACCAACTCCCCTTATACACCATTCAACTTTGAAGTTCATATCAAATCATTGTAACCATATAATTCATATCTCAAATATTCTGCGGAACAAGTCAACATGCCCCAAGTCCCTACAACCTTGGCATCCATGCGACAACACCACTCTTGTCCAACAATCTACGTGGTGTAAACCCTATTTTGGCCGAAAATAGGGAGACAGGGCGGATTAAGGTTGCCACAACCCAACTATCACTGCACTCCGCCCCTTGACAATCGGTAGTCAACCAAAACCCCCTGAAAGTTAGTATTCGAATGTGCACATCCGGTTAGTCAAATTCACATTCACACTTTATTCCATATTCGTTCACAATTTTGGTATTTCGGTTATCCTCCAAGTATCAATTCGAGTTCTAGATTCACAAATCAACATAATGAACACTTTAACCATCTCAAACCATTCAATATCAAGTCATAAACCCTAAATCACAGCCATGTCACATACTTTATTCAAGTCAATTTTTTACCGGTTTCACCAATTCACGTATATAATCAAATTACAACATTTTCAAGGCTCATATGAATATCAACACACTTTATTAACACATACCCATAATCATATCAGCCTAATAAACATCATAGCATGGCTGAAAATCACAAATTTTCCATAATAACAACTTAGCAATTAATAATAGCTTAAATAAATCGATTAAACTACAACATGGATAAGCAAAAGGTCCCTTACCAAATCAAAGAGCTAACCACCACTAAACCCTTGGAATTCAGTGTTAAAATCAGCCACAATCTCACTTAAACAAGCCCTTTGTTGCTACCTTGAAAGAAGAAACAAGAACTCTTGCAAGAACACACACAAACCCTAGGTTGAAAGGTGGAATTTTGGAGGATTTGAGAGATAGAATTGGGTGTTTTCTGTGTTTAGAAGGCTGGGATATGTTCTTCCCCTATTTTCACATGTTTTAGACAAGATAAGGAAGCCAATGTATGAGGTGAAAATCAAGAAAAACCCAAAAAACACAAAATCTATAAATCTATCCGTACCAGGCACGCTAGGGCGTGGCCTGGCGCGTTAGGGCATGCGCACTGTTCACAACTTCACACAATTTTTTTGTTTCGCTCAGTTTCCTCGATTCTATTGCTCGTGCACTCCTATGTATAATTGTACAACACTTATAACACATCAAAAGATGTCCCCAAAGGTTTGATATCGATTTAAAGTCACGAGAAAGTTTACGAAACCGAAAACAATGTCGACAACTTCTTCGTTTTATAACTTCAAATTAACACAACGTACTTCACCTTTTCAAGGCTCGATTTAACAACACGAAACCTATATAACATCAAGTATATCTAGGTTCAAAATATCATGGTCCATCTCTTTCATTTCGATTCAAATTACGCTACGAAACAATGCAAGAAAGTAACATACCGAAACGTGAAATCATGAGTTTACGACTCATCAAATCAATACCATGAACCATGATAATCAAATTAACAATGCATGCACATAATCATATGATTAACATGCTAATGATATGCTCGGTTATTACACTTACGGATTTCAATCTTAAGGTCTCACCTCCTAACCTTGACTCGCTCTATTGGAGTCTTGGGTCGGTGCTGGATGGTTCGATGGGGTCACTCGCTCCCCTCGAGGTGTCTCACCTAGGGCCACATTCAGCTGGTCCTCAAGTTCTCTTAGTTCTTGTAATGCGTATTTGAGTTAAAATAATGTCGGGTGCATGACTGCATCCTTGCAGTCTTCCTAGTTCGTGCCATCCTACTACAGGCATACAATGGAGACATTAAATCTCTAAAGGAAATTGAAACACCTTAAGTGATTCAACTAAAGGCATAGTTATCAACATAATGTTCTCAACTCTCAACCCAACACAATTAACAAGTACGTAGGGTTCTAAGGTCAACTACCTCACCATGCCAATAGGCATACACGTAAGGTGACACGATCTATTCGTATCGCAAAAATCTATAAGGCAAGAGTGAATTAATATAATATATCCAGTATACGTCACATCGCTTACGATATAGTAATCACACACTCACCACCGGGGTGGCTAATTATCAATTCGATATCTAAGGTTAAACAAACATATAACGCACGTGACAATACACAAGTCACCATTGGCTAATTGCATGCCCATAAATACTCATGTTCAACCGAGCACGATGATTTACATAATACCATTACACATCAAACCATTACATAAGGAATGATACACAATTCACACAAGATGCACAAACATAATCAAGTATATTTTCTCATTCACTTGTCTATTTTGGTTGGTAAAAGGATTAGGCAATTTCTATCTATCATGCTATCAACATAGTCTCGACGAATATCTCTTGACAACCAAATCAGGGGCCCTTCTGAAGTGGCTTCAAAAGGTACCGTCACAGGGCGTTAGGAACATGTGATTACAAATATGCCCTTGGAGCTGGTCTCATACACATAAGTATCAACTACAAGCAAATGCACCTGTGTGACACAATGTCTCTAGTATGTACAAGTGTCACATTCCATGATGTGATATGCAAGAATAAAGTGTCTAGTAAGTACGGACTTGTATACTCTCACTATTGTAACTCGACGTTCAACATTAATCGCTAGTGGACTCGTGACCCAAAATCTCGGGTCTTCCACATCTACATCCTCAAATGATTCCTAGTCACACAACACCAACCTTCTACACAGCACACACTATCCGACATAATTCTAGTGAGGACTCAAGGCGGACTCACTAATCTCAACAAGAGGAATAAATGGACTACAAATCCTTAGTTCCCGCTCTCGTGAGCAAAAGAACTCAACTACTCCAGTCCTATTGTCACGACCCGCACCCGGACTCCTACGTGGAATCCCGAGTTGGATCGCGAGGGGACGCAATAGACACAAAGTACACATCGTAAAAATTCCATATGATGCAAGTATAAAGCGAATGCATAAAACCCTGTACTGCACGTGCAAAGCTTTTCTTTAAAACCAAGGCAATACTTCATCGGCATAAAAACAAGCCGAAAACTAAACTTGTTTAAAACATGGTTTGAATACAAAACCAAACATGTAACATAAACCTCCATGAGCAACAAGCTCGGAGAACCACAACAATATCCAAATCAGAGTATGCGGAAGTAACAAGTATTTGTAAATACATCAAGCACGACAACCATGTCGGTACAACCAAAAGAATATTACAATCATAAAGACCAACACACACTACCCAACATTACATAGTTTAAGTAACAATGTATACCCTCGGCCTCACCAAAAGAAATACAAGGCCCGAATAGCACTACCAAAGGAACAACCTGCACAAACGCCGAGACGAAGCAAACTCCTACTATGGGTTCCTCGCCGGACCGTGATCTAAGGAAAACAAATAAACATTAGACGAGGTGAGTTTAAAACTTAATAAGCTACTAATGCAACAATATATCATACGAGATGCAAGGCAATAATATGAACAAGTAATACAAGCTATAGCAAGATATATCAATCCCAAGGCATATCATAATAAGCATCTCATGATAACACGTTACCCTACACTACACGAGAGGCTCAACAATCGCCAACCGACCCATACCAGTTGGAAATCATGACCAATATTCGCATATATAAGAACCACATAAGTGCGATATGTAAACACTTTTTAAAAGAATACAGTATTTAGGTACACCCCAAATATACCCAATACTTCCAACCAACCAACATATAATATACCAATGTAGGAGCCATTGTTGACGTGCTCGATCGATGAATCAAAACCATTAACATAGCCAATTCTTTGTGAACCATTTTCTGTATTCACATCGACGGGTGATCTTGGTCCCTACGACCCAAGAATCAACCGCGGAATAGCTTACCAAGGTTGCGTTTATTCCATACAACAAATGGCGCTATGCCCCTACCATGGTCAACGGTAAGGCGAGGCCCGATGTATTGGCTTTCAACTATTACGTAGCCCCGGCTCCTGTAATAATTAAGCGTTAATACACTGCCAACAAATAATCCATGGACATAACAAATGTACAAGTAGATGTTTACTTGACATTCACAACAACAAATCAAACTCCAAGATAGGGAGCACAACATCATTTAACATGAATGTCTCAAGTAGGTCATAATAATCCTACTCACATAATCAACCATCTCATAATATTTACGAGAAGTAAACAACAACATCATACACAATTTTGGTAACTAATTTTCCCAACAAAACTCTCGTATCACACCAAAATCCCTAAGTCACACACGTGGTCTCATCAATTATGAAAACCTATACAACTTTGTTAGAGTCATTATTTGTTTCTAATGAGTTCAAATCAAAGAGAAACCGATTATACTTCAAAATTAACAAATGATACTATTTCTATGTGTATCAACCAAGACAAAATAAGTCTTTCATCATATAAAACATGTCATCCACAAAATTCACATGGTCCAACAACAAAACATACTCAAACATGTTGATTTCAACATATAAATGCCATTTTACAAGGCTAGGATGTCATACAAGACATAAATAGAGAAGGAGAGGGGTAGTAGCTTACCTCCAGCTGAAATCAACTAAGAAAAACCTTATGAAACCCACATGCAATCTAAGGGAAGTGATCTCCTAGTCAGTAGCTCCTCAATGGTGAAGTCGGATCGTGATTTGGACAACAATTGAGAAATCTGTGCAACAATCTCACTCAAGAACTCTCTCTACTCTCTCTCTAGTTTCTAAAGTGTTCAAGGTTGAAAATGAGAGTCTTCAAGGCTCTCTAATGGTTTTAAGTGAAGTCACAAAGTCTGATCATTGAAGCCTAGGACGTGGCTCAATCTTGGCCCTTGAAACCAAGTCAATTGGTCAAGTCACTTAAAAGTTCGTCAAACAACAAAGCAGAGTACGACGTTAAGCGGCCGTGCTATGCGGTCGTATAGCTCCTATGCGAGCTCTCTATGCGGCTGCATAGAATCCAGAAACTTTGGTGTTCTATGCAAGTTGGCTCAATGCGGGCGCATAGCCCCTATGCGGATGCCCTAGGCGGCCGCATAGAATCCAGAAACTATGGAACACTATGCTGGGTCACACTATGCGGCTTCATAGCGACTGGTTCAGGTCAAAAGGTCTCTAAACCATTCCAAAGTGATTCCAAAACACTCCCAAATCATCCTAAGATGGCACAAGTCTCGAACCAAGTCCAAAATACAATCAAAACTATTCCGAAACAACCCATAACAAGGGTAAGAATGCAAGCCAACAAATGTATCAACGATCTCAAGGATTTAAACACAATACAAGGCATATGAGAAGTATGAAATCAACTCAAATGCAAACATACTAGGATGAAGATTGTTCATGAAATGACTATGATACCAAATGAAGTAAACAACACGATGCATACAAATGTTATGAATGATGCAGGTGTTACACCTATAAGGACTAATTCAAAAAACTCACCTATAACAATCCAACACTTATACTCAAGCACTCGACGTTAATCACTCACCCAATAACCAAACCACCTAAGCCGAGGATCCTATCCTGGCGGATAGCTAACTTAAGCTCTAATACCAACTGTAACGCCCCCAGCCCGAGATCCAATGTTAAACCCCAACTCGGTGCGCTAAACAATTAAGAACAACTGAATCAACAGATAATAGTGAGCCATAAAAGCTCGAAACCAAACTAAGCAGCGAAATAACTAAAAGAACATGAGCTGCAAAACAAAAAAAAATAGTAATATCTCAACCAAAAAAAACCTCCACGGCTAAACAAGCGCCGGAGAACAACAACATATAAAACCCCGAGACAAATACGCTCGGGAAAACCATTAATAAAATACCAACGGGCACGAGGCCACAAAATCCAAGAAAACTGAAGTTATAAAGTAGTACAACCGGTACGACTCCACAAGTCGGCACCAACATACAAGTCTATCAACCCGACATACTAATTTTACATAACTCAGTTTAACCCACGATCTCACAAATACAAGTGGTAGAAATGAACTAAAAATCTAAGTACAACATCGAACCAAAGCCTCACTGCGCTGGAACGTATCCTGCAAACTAAGGAAAAACAAAGGCGTGGAATGAGCTAAGGCTCAATAAGTTACTAACGCAACAATATGGCATGGCATTATACAAATTAATATAACATGATAATAAATAGGTATGAGCACATAAGATCAACCAACCCTTTACTAATGAGAGGCTCAGTAGCCGCCAATCGTTCATCCCGGTTGGAAACCACGACCAACATTCGCTCATATAGGGAGCACATAAGGAGGCAAGGTAAACACGTAAAGGGGGATACGGTGGATTCGAGGCACACCTCCGAATCCCTTTTAACACATCTGACCTTGTCACTCCATTAATAACTCGGTGGACCACTGTGCTACTACGTCAGAGGATCATAAGAGATGGCTTTACTGCCACTCCATAAGACAATAATGGATGATAAAAATTTTGCTCATGATAACCATAATAGATGCCTGTGCTTCTGCTATAGAGAATCATAATGAATAACAGTGCTTCTACTCCTTTGAACCATAATAGACAATTGTACTGCTGTTGTTATACATAATTCATAAGGGACTAACGTTCGTATCCCAACCAAAATAAATGTACCCGATCGCATCAAGCACGATCTGCAAGTACCCGTTGTGGACCATTTTTTGTATCCATGTCGACGTATTGCTCGGTCCCCTACGACTCGAGACAAATACGGCTCTAGCCACTTGGGACCAATGTTCATATCCCAATGCATACAAAAAAAATGTTGACAATACACAGTTATCGTTTATTCCGTTCAACTGTGGAGCTAGAGAAACCCCTACCGTGGCCAATGGTAGGGCAAGGCCAGATGTATTGGCCTTCGGCTATTACGTAGCCCCGACTCCCGCAATAACCGAGCATCAATACATCCCCAAAAATACAAATATACCAGCTGGACTCGATGCAATGCACAAGTAGATGTTTACTCGTCCTGCTAAAATAAATCAAAGTGTGTTTAAATGAACCACAACCCAACAATATCAAACCAGATACGTTCTATTAAAGCACATATTCAAATCATGTTAATGTGCTTGTAAATACTAAACACACAATCAATCATCAAAATAGGATGATTGTCCTATTGCTTACTAGAACAATCACATGTACACCAAATCATCTAAGTCCGCAATGGCTAGACTTCATAACTGAACAAACGTAAGCCTACTCGTAGTTACAATCATAAATCGACATACAATGAATACGCCAAATTTAGGATCCCTACGGTATCTTTTAACTACACAATACCCTTCATCTCATGCCCATCTATTCCATCTCATTTTTGTCGTGTACTATGTATATCACGACTCCTTACAAGTCACATCGTCCGTATTGAAATGATAACCAAGGTGTGTCATTAACTACCTAGAATACAACCAACTCATCGTCCAACGATTGAGGCTATTCGTCTTATGTGGAATGTCGTTCACTAAGGGACATGATTATTCGATAACACTTAAGGAAAGACTAATATAAATAATTAACCCCTGTTGAAGCATAAGGTTTATACTACTCATTTCTGCATTACACGACGTATATTCTTTACGTCCTATGCTAATTCGTTAGAGTCGGTCTTCTACATATTAAACTTCGGGATGAACCGTAGTATCGTCCCTAAATAACCATGTCAATCTCAATATCCAACGTTTGGGGTATGTACTACCCATATAAATCTCGCAAGTTAATCACGAGTACTAACGATTATGATCTTAATGAGCTACAGATGCTCGATAGAACTAAAATAAGTCATCGGCGACTTTACTACCGGAACCCCATTATAAAACAAACCCGCGAGTCTACAACTTAGGAAACAACAACAATACTAACATCCACAATATTCACAACACAATCTCGAGGAGTCTCTAATACTCGGAGACAACAACCACAACAATAACAACAATGTGTATAACTACCAACTTCACAAGTCTCTAATATTCAGAGACCACAAAACCAACAATAAATCATCAATACCCACCATTTAGCATGCTAATAGATCATCTTGATCACAAGTATAGCATGTAGAGATTTCATATACAACATGAATAACACGTAAATATCGCGATATTACTCTACGATGCTTGAAATCTAAGAAAAGGGTTAGTAACTTACCATTTAACGTAAATCCTCCACGAAATCAAAAGGGCTTTGGGTGAAAATGTACTCCTTCATGATCTTTACGCCGCTACGGAGTCCAAACGTTAATCCCAAGCTCGATCCAACTTCGAATCAAGCTTTTCTCACTCCAAAACTCACTTTCTCTTTCTAAAACGTAGGAGATGAGTGAGAGATTTGTGATTCTTCAATAGAACGGGGAATCTCTTTAACTAGAAATGTTTTCCTCATCACCCTCTACACTACGATGAAAATGGATCATCGATCCAACTCCGGATGCTCAAGATATCGCGATTCCTTTCTCTACTCTCTCTAGACTCTTTCTCTAACCTCTGGTTTTAGAATGTGAATGAGGGAGATTAGGGCTGGTTTTAGTCTTATAATTAGTGGGTAAGTGTTTTAGTCAAATTCACTTGTTTGAGCATTTTGAATCACTTAAAAACGTTAAAAAAATGAGAGAGAACGGACCGAACGAAAACAAAGTGTTGGGGGAGGGCGATCGCTCTGGGGGCGATCGCTTTGCCCTGGAAATTTTTTTAGTTGCAGGGCGATCGCTTCTAGGGCGATCACTTTATGCCCAGATTCTCCAAACTCTCCGAAAATGCTCTGAAACGCTCCCGAAATGATTCCCAATGAACCTAAAATGATTCTAAGTCTAATAGTAAGGTCAAAACACTCAAGAAAGGTCCCCGAAAAGTCTGAAAACAACACTAGAAGTTCATCGTAACACAAATGCGAATAACTATAAGGATTTAACTATAAATCAGGGCATAAAAAACACTTAAAATGACTCGGCGTGCGGGCTAATGACAAGATCAATATGATCATCAATCGTGAAAGAGTCTAAACCAAGGATAAGTCAATCGAACGGGGAAATGCACAACATATACGAATGCAAATCAAGGTCGAGAATAGTCTCGAATGAATATGAAAACAACGCACGACACAACGCAGATTAATTATGTGTCAAATACGGTTCTCGACTCAACACGTCACGCTTAACAAGCATGACATCTCACTCTCCGAGGGTTTCGAGGTCAACAACGAGAGACTACAAGTGAACTAGGGAAGAAGTTAGGTCAGAGTGTTACATTCCCCCTCCTTCTAAATCAGATATCTCTCCTTACCTTTCTCTTCCTAAACCTCCTATCACCTCTATTATTTGTTACCCCTCCATATTCATAAGACCATTCTCCGTAAATTTCTTTGACATGATCAAAGCCATTCTTAGCTTTGATCCTCGTTACCCTCTTCTCTTCAAACCCATAAGATAATTAAGTCCTCCCCTTTTTCATTCCTCTGCTCATCGATGCTCAGTCTTATGAGCACTACATTGAACTTCTATTTCCTGTGCCCCGGATCTGGTATGGACATCCTAAAGTCATACATCCTGAGCCCAGCCATCTTGCTCCAGACTCGTTTTCTTCGACAAATCAAACTTCCACCAGCCGCCCTGCACAAGCTACCTCCCCTATCATGCCTTCTTCTTTTGAAGATTTTGCTAAAGGCATCAAGATTATCATTGAGAGCCTTAACGCTAATTTAAAACATCTAGCTGTCAAGCAAGATCACACCAAAGAGGTCACTGCAAAATACATGGTTGAGGTTGTTACAAAAACCAGGGATGCCACCAGAGTTGCTACTGCCTGCCAGACGTCTTTCACTTCTTCTACTGGTTTAATGGCAAATCGCATATTTGCTCTTTTCAATCAAACTGCCTCAACTTTGACCAAGCTACTGAATGACAAGATTGAGAACCTTTCTATAGGTATGGTCGACTTGGTAAATTTTGTTGATACAAGACTTGCTACAATGCATCAGGCTCAAGCGAAATGCAAATTGCATCCACTATAGTCTTCTGAACAAACAGTTCAAGCCATAGGTCAACTGGCTTTCTACCATGGATTAGTTGCTTGCATCCATGAAGGAGGAGATGAGCCGAATCAATGATGACAAGCTGACCAATATGATTGAGAGGAATGCCCTTCTCAAGAAAATAGCTAAGGTTTTCCAAAATAGTTAAGATGATAAAACAGAGTTATGCACAGCGAAATTAAGTTTAATCAGTATTCTCAAGATAAGTTATGATCTTATCTTATGTGTATAATGTGTTAGGATGATTGATTACATCAAGTAAAAAGTTAAGTTTAAGTACAAAAAAACATTCAATGTAAAAGTATGCGATAAGTAAAGAGTTTAAGGATAAAGAAATTGACACAATGATTTAAAGTAGTTCGAATCTCAATATCCTACGTCCACTGTCCTCACAGCCCTCTGGCTCAATGAGACAATAATACTATAATACTTTTAATTATACAAATTATTGTGGTCGAAGAAATTCGCTCAATTCCTTTTCAACTAGTTGGCTCTCCAACTAGGTTCTCGACACAATATATAAAGGTGTTTTGCTTCTTAAGAAAATGACTCTAACTAGTCTAATGAAGCTTCTATGCTGTTGTAGGTTCGATGTCACGGCGTGACTACTACTTGATGTGTAACTGTTAACAAGAACAGTTAAGTTACTGCGTTGCTTGATCTGGGCAGTTTCTTGATGAGTGATCTGGATCTTGGTGGGATGGCAGATGCTTTAATTGAGATTGTCAAATATCTCAATTTATTCTCTAGCTTGAACGATGATAGCTGTTTATGCTCGCAGAACTTCCTTGTATAATCTCTCTTGTCTTTATATCTTGCTCTCGTGTTTGATGATCACTCAATATGTAGGCTATCTCTCTAAAACCATCCTCTATGTTGATCAAGGGGGAGAACTTTCCTATATATAGACATTGTTTGGAAAGTTTCCATTATAATATAGTCATTGGACAACGGCTAGATGATCAGACTCTAGCTATGAGTGCAATTTAAGTGGCACTTAACTTGCGGACAACTTGCAGGAATATTCTTTTAGGGATTGGAACATTTTTTTTTTAGGGTTTGTCTCAGTAGTATCTCGTCCAATGAATGTCTAAGACATGACGTGTAGCTGCTGCTGATTCATCCTTGAATCTTAGCTGTTTGTTCTCGTGGTTTGTTGTTTCTTTATACTTGGCTGTTTCAGCTACATTTTAGTTGTTTACTATTTTTTTCACAATAACTTTTGTACATTTAAGCCTATTAAACTAAATTGTAAAATTATCTTAATGTAGTTTTGCAACATCAAAACTTTCGAATTCTAAGGTCCCAACAGTAGCCATGCACTTCCATCGCACCCATTCTTCTCTCTCCTCCACCATTATGGAAATCAATATTTATTAGTTGTGATGAGAGATATTTAGTTGGATTTTGTATGAAAATCGAGATTTTTTTATAGGATTGTATAGAGGGTGATTATTGAAGTGGTTTATTTTTTAAAGTATTGGAAAAGTGTAAAATAGAAAGCGAGGTATTTAGAGATTATTTAAAGTACAACCATTGTGGTTGCTCCAAAGTACTCAATTTTTTTTTTACAAATAGGAGTTGATTACAAATTAGATTAGATACGGGAAAGACTTACTCGATGCTAAGCTAGTTAGAATATAACAATTGACGAAGATAAATATTGTAAAGTCATTTAAAGAATCAAAATCTAGTAAAATTTACTGTATTAAAATAATCGTCCCAATATATATATATATATATATATATATATATATATATATATATATATATATATAGCATAAGCAATGATTCTCATAATACTCTCGACATTTTTCATTTTAGAAGTTTTAAAAGGAGTAATGTTACGTCTACAGAATTCTTGTATAAATTTTATTTACTTTAAATTTAAAGTGTTATACTTTCCGACCAGTGTAGAACATTTTAAAGCATAATGTAAATAAAATCTGTACATAATTTCTGTGAACGTATCATCTCCATTAAGAGCCCGTTTGGTACAGCGTTTACAAAACGCAGTGTTTTAAAAACGCAGCGTTTTAAAAAACGCAGTGTTTTAAAAACGGAGGTCTTTCCTTATAAATACGTTTGGGATATCTCTTCAATACGCAGCTTTTTTTTCCTAGGAGCGTTTTAAAACCTGCGTTTTGGGAAAAAGCTGGGAATTCTAGCGTTTTAAAACGCAGCTGCGTTTTGAAAACGCTGCGTTTTCTGCCGCAGTATTGAAACACATTTTTTGCAAATAAGCTGCGTTTTATCCCTGCGTTTTGGCCAAAACGCTCGACCAAACGGGCTCTAAGATAGATTCATAACAAGCATTCAGAAAACCACATTTATGGAGTAGAAAACCACACTGATCTCCTTCATTAATACCACAAACAAACGTTACATGAGGGGAATACATAAACCCAGTAAACTAAGTTCTGAAAATGTTTTATTACAATCATCCTACGTCTTTCCAACCAACCCGTAGTCAGCTCCGGAACCAAATCAATGGATCCTGCAAAGTCAAAAGAACAACCCAAATTTAGTCATCCAAATTCGTCGAGCATTTTGGCCAAAACGCAGGGATAAAACATAGCTTATTTATAAAAATTGTGTTTCAATGCTGGGTAGAAAAAATAGTGTTTTTAAAAAGCAGCTGCATTTTAAAATGCTATAATTCCCAGCTTTTTTTCAAAACGCAGGTTTTAAAAAGGAAAAATAAGAAGCGCATTGAAGTGATATCCCAAACGTATTTATAAGAAAAGATCTGCGTTTTTAAAACACTGCATTTTTTAAAACGCTGCGTTTTTTAAATACTGTATTTTATAAACACTGCACCAAACGCACTAAGAAATTTAATCTTATAACATATACTTCCTACTTCCAAAAAAATAAAATAAAATAATACACCCAGTTTATAAATTATTGTCTTGTTTGACTTTTTTAATTCAAAATGACTATTTTTTAAATCAAAATTGACGTTTATTTTTTAAAAAACATAAAACACGTAATTCATAATACAAAAAATCATTAGGAAATACGTGTTTTATCACTTTGAATAAAATAGAAAAAATATACATCAAATTTTAATTTGAAAAACAGTCGATTTGACTCAAAAGTCAAAGAAGACAATAATATTCTTTTTTTAAAAAAATTTTGTTCGTCCAAAAAAAGAACCTCATCAAATTTTAACCTACAAATTTTCATTATTTTTCACAAAAATTTCTCTCTTTAAAAAAAGATGACATTTCTAATACGTATCACACAAATTTTTTTTATCATATTAAAGAAAATTGTAGGAAATAGCCGCTCCGTCTCAAAAATGAGTGCTCTTTTTTGAAAAAAAATTATCTGAAAATAAATATTATTTTTATTATCAAGTTACTAAATTCAGATTTATTATTTAACAGTGTGTTAATCACTATGCACTTCTAATACCACAGTGTGGACACTAATGAGGTTCACTTATATGTACTATGATAATATTTTAAAAATCAATTTCCTCAATTTTTGAAAAAATCTTTAAAACATTTTTTTGTCGTGAAAAAGGGAGTCTTTAACCCTTGTTAATAAGTGTCTTTATAACACTGGTTAAACTTTCATTAATAGAAATTGGTTGAACTCCCTCCGTTCCGGGCAAAGAATCAGTATACTATTTTGGGAGGTTTCATATTAGTGTCCACTTTTTAAAAATTATGTCTTCACTCTCCATAAATTTTTCAACTCTATCCTCCAAATGTGGTATAAACATGTTGAATATACTTAAATATTTTTATAATTATGACGAACTCTAATGGTACTTATATATTTTTTAATAATTAGAATTTTCAAACGTGGACTTTTTAGATGGAACGGAGGGAGTATTAAAAATTATTACAAATAGAAACACTCTCTAGTGAATTGAAAATAATTCACAATATTATGATTTTTTTAATAAATAAAAAAATTATAAAAAACAAATTTTTTCTCGGAAAAAGGGAGTCTTTAACTTTTGCTAAGAAGTGTCTCTATAAAACTCAGTTAAACTTTCATTGATAGAAATATGTTGTAGTATAAAAAATAATTTCATATAGAAACGTCTGTAATGTATTGAAAATAATTCACAATATTATAAATTTTTTAACAATAAATATACTCCCTCCGTCCATAAATTATTCTCTTATTTTCCTTTTTTGTTCCAAAATAATTGTCTTGTTTGAAAGTTTCATTTTTAGAACAATACTTTTAATATTTTACCCTTACTTTTTCTTTCTAATTTAATTATAGACCACCTGCACATTAAAGAAAAACCACGTACTATTTAATCTGTGTGCCGAGTCAAACAAGATAATAATTTAGGGATGGAGGGAGTATATAAATATAGTAATTAGGCACTTGTTATCAAAAGTCGTCGTAAAAAATCAAATAATTGTAGAGCGTATTCTTACGTTTCACAGTTGACGCTTGTGGAGACGGGGAAGCCGACTGTGATCTTGCAAGCAGTAGGAATTTGGCTCAGGAGCTTGTCTTGGACGCCATGAAAGTTTTTAACGCCGGCCTTAAGGCATCGGCAGATAGCCTTCTTGTCGTCGAGGTTCTTGACGGTTTGAGCAAGTGCCTGCAGCCCGTTGCAGCACGCAGGGGATGGCTTGGCATCCTTGCCAATGGCAAATGACAGGCAGGAAGCAGCCTTGCCATTAACCGTCGCGCATGGGGGAGCGGCAGCGTTAACGTTGGTTATGTGAGCAACGATGAAGAGGAGGGAAAGGAGGAGGAATGTGGAGAAGAAGAGCTGGTTCTTCATTGCTAGTTAACGGTGAAATGTAACAGATAAGTTAACTAACGGAAGAGTCTCTTATGGTTGATTTGTGTGGGATTGTGGTGTTGGCTGTGGTTGTTGGGGATTATATAGTGGGAGAGGGTAGAAGAGGATTGGGTCACTCTGACTTTGGTTTTCGGAGATTTTAGTTTCCCGATGAGATAATGTGCTGTGATGGTCCTGATGGATACTAATATGCAGGTGGGGCGGTCTTCTCCGCCAAAATCCATCTTAGTAATCAGTACACCGAGTGAAAAGTAAAGAGAAAAACAGTATTCCCTCCCTCGTCCCTAAATTATTTTCTTTCTTTTCTTTTTTGTTCGTCTCAAAATAATTGTTTTGTTTGAAACTTTCCTTTTTAGAACATCACTTTTACTATTTTACCCTTACTTTTTCTTCTTACTTTAATTATGGGCCACATAAGCATTAAAGAAAACAACATACTTTTTCAATACTATTCCAATATTAATAATCAAGTCAATCAAATTTTCTTAATCCGTGTGCCAGGTCAACCCAGACAATAATTTAGGGACGGAGGGAGTATTTTTTATGATCAAGTGAGACTTAATACACTCATTTTTGTGTTCGACACCCCATTGAACACTATAATAAGATGTATTAAGCATTTTTTGGGTTGTAAATAGCAACTCTCTATATTGTCCCAAACCTTCACCCCAACTGGTCCCCAAGGTAAGTCTCACTTGATCATAATAAATACTGTTTTTCTCTTCACTTTTCACTCGGTCAAGGTACTGATTACTAAAATTGATTTTGGCGGAGAAGACCACCCCGCACCTCTCACGGTCATGGTACTGATTACTAAGATGGGTTTTGGTTGAGAAGACCACCCCGCACCTCTCATAATCATTCTCTTTTATAGATTGAACACCGACAGATATCCTAAAATCTAGGATTAAGGAATCGCCAAACGGCTTCCAGAATAATTCGACAACGATCAACAAGCACCCTGATGAATTTTGACAGATATATTAAATACACAACAAAAGATCTTGAAAAAAATTTCTTCCACTAACAGCTAAATTATGATCAAGATTAACCACAAATCTATCTATTCTAATGAAAACAACCTTACCTTGGGAGGCACAATCTCTAATATCTATAAGGATATTAATTACTCCCTCCGTCCCTTAATTATTATTTTGCTTGACCTGACATACAAATTAAGAAAAAAATAATTAACTTGATTATTAATATTGATATAATGTATAATTTTTTTAATGTCTATGTGTATGTGGTTCATAATTAAAGTAAGGGTAAAATGGTAAAAGTGATGTCCTAAAAAAAAAAATTTTCAAACAAGATAATTATTCCGTAACGGATAAAAAAAAGGAAGACAATAATCTAGGGACGGATGGAGTATTAAAGATCTCTTCATATCATTCTGACATGATATTACCTTGGTATCTTGGATAACTAAACTCTCATCTGGTCGTATTTAGTAAAATATGGAGCGAGTGAAATACCTTAAAATAAATGTTTGTTTTATATAATTTTTTTTTTAAATTACGACGAACGATTTGACATAATAATATACTCCGTCTGTCCCAGATAAATGTTCCTAGTGGATAAAACACAAGAATTAAAAAACATAATTAATGATATACTGTAAAATGTGTTCTGATAATAATACCCATGAATATTAATTGAGTTCAACTATTTTAAATAATTGGGTTTCTTTGGAATGTGTTATATTAAATGAAGCTTTAAGGGTATATTAGGAAGAATGGTAAATAATAGGTAGATTAAAAGTCTTTAGAAACATTAGTTGGGACATTCCAAAATAAAAAATAGAAATATTTATTCGGAACGGAGATAGTAGAACAAAATCTATTAAAATGTGTCCATAATGTACATGTTAGTCAAACCCATCTTCTTTAGACTAACTTCTGTGCAAGTTGTATCAATTTTTTGGGATTTTCACTCAAATTTTTATGTAATCATAATGAGAAGACGCTCTATTGATTTTTTATTTTTTTTTATATTTAAAGAGCTAACCACGTCTACCGGCAAACTAACCCCCCATTGGCCAAGAACCTGAGGTTAGCCACCTTCCTACCTTGTATTTCGACAAATAGTATGTCTCCTGTAACACCGTTTTACAGATACTAATTCATAAGACGGAACATCACTCTCACATAACTTACCTCACCAACACACTGTAGGTCGGATAAAAAAGATCTGTCTTACAAAAAATATCTCTAAAACGATCTTTTCTAAATTTTTGTCATCCGACAAAAGTACCCAACTTTGATAGCCTTGTAGAGAAAATCATATAGGTGCCTTTTGGTATTTTAACAAAAGTGTATTACTCTTATCAGACTACCTTGTTGAATTGCGTCTTCGTGGCCAAGAGCCTACACTACCCAACTTTGATTGTTTGTTGTATTATAACCATTGAAATCATTTCAATTCACCTCCAAGAAGATATTCCGGAGAGTTTCCATTGATTCAAATTTCTTTATACTTCCACCGTTTTTAAATACTTACTCCCTCCGTTCTTAAATTATTGTCTTACTTTTCTTTTTTATTCGTTCCAAAATAATTATTTTGTTTGAAAATTTTCTTTTTTAAGATAACACTTTTATCATTTTACTCTTTTAAGACAACACTTTTATTATTTTACTCTTACTTTTTCTTTCTACTTTAATTATGGGTGACATGCACGTGTGCATTAAACGAAACTACACGCTATACCAGTATTAATAATCAAGTTAATTATTTTTTCTTAATCCGTGTATCGGGTCAAACAAGACAATAATTTAGGCACGGGGGGAGTAAAAATTGTTCTGTTTAATTGGGCACACAGATTAAGAAAAATTAATTGTTACTATTATAAATATTGATATAATATATAATTTTCTTTAAAATCCATGTACATTTGAAATCATCATTAAAATACAAAAAAAAAGTAAGGATAAAATGATAAAAGTATTACAAATTACGTAATTCGTAGTATCATAAAGTATTACAAATTGCGTGTTTTATGACTTAGAAAAAAAGTAAAAAAGTATACAATAATTTTTATTTAAAAGATTGTCATTTTGACTTTAAAAAGTCAAACTAAAAAATAATTTAGAAACGGACGGAGAGTACTTGATTTCATAATTTGTTGAAAAACTTGGATCAGGAAGTGAAGCCCAACCAAGCTTCCTTGCAAAGCCAGAATTATGTTGGAAGCTAGCGATTGTTCTAGACAGTTGGCAATGGCGGATCAGCCAAATGTTTGAGAAGTAATTGATGAAGGACAGAATAATTGGGCTTGCTCCGGGATGAGGTGTAAAGGATATCTGAGCTCGAGTAACCTACCAAAACAGAGGAAAACACTAGGATGAGCGTAGGTCTGCCCTGCAAGAACACTTGCGTGAGATTAAGTGTGAGAGTTGATGGGATCCTCCCAAATATATGCAACAGGTGTCTTCCACGTTGTCCCCAAGTGGACCTAGGGGCCACGTCGGCTGTAAGAAGCTCGGACCCCCAGGCCGAGGTCGTCGGTCAAACCAGACCTCGGCGCGACCTAAGACCCAAGTCGTCACCGAGGATGACTATATACGAGGACCCCCACGCGACCTTGGAGCAGGTCGGCCTCACAGCATTAAATGCCCACAGTGTGTCAGTACCTAATCCAACAAAACCTATACATTCTCATTAATGACAGCACCCCTTCTGGCGTGTGGCGGCGCCCATGATTATCAACCTCCCATTCCCTCAAATCAGGGAAGATATTACCTGCTCACTTACCCTGACAATATGTCCAGCATGGCCATACTTCAGCATGGTCACCTTCCTCCTTTTACGGGTGACACATCAGACACCAGCACCACACCACCTTTGGCTATAAATACCAGGAGAGCAGCTTCCATTAAGGACTAAGGTAACATTTACTCTCTACAAGACAAAGCTTCTTCATAGTTCATTTACTCTCAACTACCATATCACCTATATTCAATACACTGCCTGTGCACTCACGAGAGCCTTACATAAGTCTCTCAACCCCTCTTAACTCCCCATACTGATTCTCACGCCGGAGGGTCATAGTCGGGTCAAACCCCCGACACCCCTAACGGTCTTTGTTTTGACAGGTTGTGTAAGGTCCCGTAATCAAACCCCTTCCAAAGAACGCCTTTAGAGAGCCGATGCATCCTGACCAAGGAAACTTGCTGCACACGAAGCTGACGTGGTCACCCAAAACCATTTCTGCGGGATCAGTTTGGTTCCGTTGCCGGGACTTCTTAAAAATCTTCAAAAAACAAAAGAGTAAATGGCCACCACCAAGCAAACTCCCACCAAACAGCCACTGCCTCCAACACCTTCAGTAGCTCCTCAAGCGGAGGTACAGCCCCCGCGAGCTACTGAAATAACAACCGAGCAACCCCCTATTCCCGTCCTCGAGACGCCGATCAAGGCCGCTGAAACAGCGAGGACCTTGAAACCGGCTCAGACGATAGCCAAAAGGAAACAGCCAACTGGAAAAGAGAAAAAGACAAATAGCGGGCAGCGAAGGGAGAGCCTGCTCGCGAGCAACGTAAATACGGGGACAGCTCCCCGCACAGAAGGAACACCATCAGCTCGAGCAGAGCCAAGGCCCCTCACTCAAAAAGAGTGGGACTTGGCCGAGTTAGAGCATATTCGCAGGGAGAAAGCTTACCTCGAGAGACAGAGGGAGCTGGAAAGACCGCGAGCACGAGCTGACTCGTCGCGTGGTCGCCCCTCAACGTAATGCCGGGCATGGTGAAGATCGCAGAGAAAGCACCCACCGCGGACAGACTGGAGGATCACAAGGGCGACCTCACTCACGAACCTCTGGCTCCAGTGCAACTATACGGAGCGTTCATGAGAGAGTTGCCGCACAGAAAGTTAGTGTTCATGATAGAATAGCCCGACCAGATAAGCGGACTCGACAAAGGGGGAGTGTGCACTCGAGAATTTCGTATTCTTTGAGGTCGCACAGGGAGCAGGAGCCCACCAGAGGGAGATCTCAAACCAGGGCCAAATCGGGACATCGCCCGCGATCTCCCACCCCAGAAAAAAGTGAAACTCGATCGAATGCTTCCTCATTCAAAAGACGAAAAGGAGAAGGCAGACCTCCTCGCCCAGAACAGACGAACAGAGAAACCACTGGTGGAACTGTGCTCAACCAGCTTCGCGAGAGGTTAGACGCCTTGGAAACAGGCAAGCTCGCCATCAAACCCCGGGACCAGTTCGCCCCATTTTGCAGAAGAATCAGAGATACGTCGCCAGACTCCTGCCTGAAACTCCCTGCCCTTAAGTCGTATGAAGGTAAGACAAACGCTAGAGAGCATGTCTCTAACTTCGAGGCGAAAATGGGCATTTGCACCAACAAGTTGGATCTATGGTGCAAAGCGTTTCTGAGCACATTTGAAGGAGCTGTGCTAAAGTGGTTTGAAGAGCTGGAAAAAGGGTCAGTCGCCGATTGGCATGACTTTAAAAGCAAATTCTTGGAGAAATTCTCATCGGCTGGCGACCTTCCCAAAAGCCAGTCCGACCTGGCCAAGTGCAAACAAGGCGAGGACGAGCCCTTCCAGGATTATCTGAAAAGATTCAAGGAAGTCGCAGCCGAGCTGCAGAATGTCCCCGACCAAATGATCATCCTCTGTTTCGAAGCTGGAATCCAGCCCGGAATGATGACCCACGAGTTCAATCTCAGACGACCTGCCACTAGTGCAGCCATGTACCTCGCTGCACAAAAGATCGGGGAAACAGAAACTGAGATTTAGTCGAAAAAGAACAAAGGAAAAGTTCAGAAAGCAGGCCACTCCAAGGAGGTCGGCAGCAAAGAGCCGAGGAAGGAGCAATCTGGATACAAGGGGAAAAGTAGCAAGTCCCACAAGAAGGACGAGCACTTTACTCCTCTCAATGCCAGCCGAGAGCACATAATGAACGTGCTGTTTCGAGAAAACAAGATCCAGAGGCCCTTCCCGATGAAGGAACCAGAAAGACCCAGGAACCCGAATAAGCGTTGCGCTTACCACAACGAGATTGGACATAACACCGAGGACTGCAGAGAGTTGAAAAGGGCGATCCAAAAACTGGTAGACCAGGGATCCCTCAGAAGGTTTGAAAGGAAGGAAGGCGAGCAACCACCTCGGCCAAGAGACCCTCCGAGGGTTGACGTCCCCGCAGCCGAAGATGCCGAGGTCCATACAATACTTAAGGATACGAGGAGTATCACTCAACTCAAGAATACTATCCACAACCTGGACAAGACGTTCAGCCCACTTCCGCAGAGGGACGAGGAGGGGATAGTTTTCTACCCAAGCGAGCTCGCCACCAACCCCGTTGCCAAGGAACAACCTCTAACACTCCGAGTTCAGATTGGAAGTCGATTTATGAGAAGAGTCCTGATTGACACTGGGGCAGGGAGAAATGTGATGTTTGACTCCTGCTTCAGGGCGTTAGGATTTTAGGACGCTCATCTTACCCCATGCGGTGTACAACTGGAAGGATTCACAGGCCACAAAGCCAGGGCCAAAGGAATGATCACCCTCCAAGTCACCCTCGGCGAGCAGGAGAGGACGAGGACCGAAGATGTCACCTTCCTCGTCCTCGACCTGGCGTCGCCATACAATGCCATTCTCGGGCTTCCTGCCCAAATCAAGTTTGACATGGTCTCCTCCCCCGCACACCAAAGGATCAAATTCCCAACAAAACAGGGAGTTGGGATGATGAAGAATGATCCGAAGAGCACCCTGAACTATCTGAAGCTCGTGAGACAGAACGAGGAGAAGAGGAAAGTGATGACAACAACCTCAGGAGACCACCCTGAAAAAATGATCCCAGAGAAAGGAAGAATAATGGAAAGAAAGGAAGCCGAGAAAACGGCTGCAGAGACCAGTGAGTCCAGCAAGCTCGCCAGAGAGACCGAGCTCAGTCAGACAGAAGCATAGCAATCAAAGCGGGCTAAGAAAAATAGCCCGCAAGAAAAAGATGGCACGGACCCCAAAACTTTCGACGATGTCGATTTTGGACCGGACGCCCGAGGACCCAAGGTGGTGGTCGTCGAAAGTCTGGATAATCGGAACGAAGCTGACATACTGCCTCACGAGAACATCGACGAGGTGGTCATAAACTTCGACTATCCAGAGCAAAAAATCAAAGTTGGAATGGAGATACCCGAGGATGAGAGGGAAGAAATAATCAGGTTCTTGCGAGCTAACAAGGACGTGTTCGCGTGGAAGGTCGAGGATATGCAGGGCATCGACGAAGAGGTTGCTGTGCATAAACTAAGTGTGGATAAAACCGTCACACCTGTTCAGCAGCGACCTCGAGTCTTTTCGCCAGAAAAGCAAGCTGCGATAAAGGAAGAGATCGAGAAGCTGCTGCGAGCTGATATCATCGAAGAGATCCTCTATCCGACCTGGATTGCCAATGTTGTGATGGTGAAAAAGACAAGCGGAAAGTGGCGTATGTGCGTAGACTTCACCGATCTCAACAAAGCTTGCCCAAAGGACTGGTATCCCTTGCCGCGAATAGACCAACTCGTCGATGCGATCGCAGGCCACCGGATCTTAAGCTTCATAGATGCCTACTCGGGGTACCATCAAATCAGAATGTGGTTAGCCGACAAGAAGCTGACTGCCTTCCGAGCTGCAGGGGCCCTTTACTGTTACAAGATGATGCCCTTTGGGCTGAAGAATGCAGGAGCAACCTACCAGAGAATGGTCAACAAGGTGTTCGGGGAGCAACTCGGCCGCAATGTAGAAGCATACATTGACGACATGGTCATCAAAACAAAGGACACCGACCACATCGCCGACCTGCATGAAACATTCACCAACCTCAGAAAGAATGAAATGAAACTGAACCCTGCCAAGTGCGTCTTTGGGGTAACGGCAGGGAAATTCCTCGGGTATATGGTGAATGAGAGAGGCATCGAAGCTAACCCAGAGAAAATTAAAGCTTTGGTGGACATGCGAGCTCCGACCTCAATACGGGGAATCCAACAGCTGAATGGTCGCATCACAGCCCTAAGTCGTTTCATCGCAAGAGCAGCTGACAGAAGCTTACCTTTCCTGAAAGTGTTGCGAGGAAGGAAGAACTTTGCATGGAACGAGGAGTGTGATAAGGCCTTTGCCGAGCTAAAAGAGTATCTCGGTAGCCCACCATTACTCTCTAGCCCAGCGCCAGGAGGTCCTTTCCATCTACCTCGCCGCGGCCGACGTGGCAGCTCCCGCTTCGAGATGACAAGGCCACCCAAAGACCAATCTATTACGTCTCGCATGCACTGTCTGATGTCGAGACGAGGTACTTGAACGTAGAAAAGGTGGTCTTAGCGTTGATCGTAGCGGCCAGAAGATTGAGACACTACTTCCAAACTCATGCCATGATAGTCTACACCAACCTGCCCCTCAGACAAATCCTTCATAAGCCGGACGTCGCGGGAAGGATGATGAAATGGGCCGTCGAGCTATCAGGGTATGATATCACTTACGAGCGGCGAAAAGCGATCAAGGCCCAGTTTTTGGCTGACTTCATCGCTGAGACATCGTTTGTAAAGGATGACACGGTTGCAAGCGAGGAAGCAAGCACTTCTGACAGCTCACTCAGCTCGCCCATAGGAAGAACGAGGTCAAATGGGTCTAGGCCGCCAACCTTTTGGACAGTCTACGTCGACGGCTCAGCCAGCAAGAAGGGCAGTGGTGCAGGTCTATCCTTGCTTTCCTCGGAAGGGGAGGAAATTTGTAAAGCAATCCGCTTCAAGTTCCCAGCGTCGAACAATCAATCCGAGTACGAGGCCCTGATCGCTGGAATTGAACTGGCCAGGGAGATCGGGGTAGAAAGTCTCGTTATAATCAACGACTCACAGCTCGTTGTAAGGCAAATTTTCGGGGAGTATGGGGCCATTCACCCAACTTTGTTGAAATACTGCGAGCTGGCGAGGAAACTACTGGCTGGACTGACATATTGGGAACTACAACAAGTAGACCGGGAAAACAACGCTCGAGCAGATTACCTGTCAAAGATAGCTTCTGGCGAGCTCGAGGACCTTCCGGGAGGAATAATGATTGAATTTTTGGAGGTTCCCTCCATCAACAAAGAGTCAGTTCTACCTATCATCCCCACTCAAAGATGCTGGATTGACGAGATCCAAGAGTATATCGAGCTGGGAACACAGCCCGACGACAAAATCATGGCCCAAGTCCTGAGGAAGCGAGCAGCAAGGTACACTGTGATTGGAGGTTCCCTCTATAGGAAATCCTTCACCAAGCCATTACTCCGATGCGTGCGACCAGAGATCACAGAGGATCTCCTCGCCGAGGTCCACGAGGGAGTATGTGGGGGACACCCCGGAGCGAGGACCCTCGCAGACCGGATCATCTTCCATGGGTATTACTGGACGAGCTTGAAAAAGGATGCAGAAGCGTACGTGAGAAAATGCGACAAATGCCAGAGATTTGCAGACATTCCTCGCCTTCCAGTAGTCCCTCAGACTCCAGTCATCGCAGCTTGGCCCTTTGACATGTGAGGAATAGACCTCATCGGTCCTTTCCCTAAAGCTAAGGGAAACTGCGAGTTCGTGATCGTCGCGGTTGATTATTTTACCAAGTGGGTGGAAGCTAAGCCGCTAGCCAGCATCGCCGAGGACAAGGCCATCAGTTTCGTGCATGATCACATCTGGTGTCGATTTGGGTTACCACGAGTAATTGTCTCAGACCATGGTACTCAATTCTCAACCAAGTTCACGGCGAGCTGCGAGCGCATGAATGTCAAGCACTGGATGTCCTCGGTAGCCCATCCCCAGGGAAACGGCCAGGCTGAAGAGGGAACAAGCAGATCCTCCATGCTCTAAAGAGAAGCTTGGACGAGAAGAAAGGCAGATGGTACGACGAGCTCCCCGCTGTGCTTTGGAGCATTCGCACCTCGGTCCGAGGACCAACAGGAGAAACCCCCTTTGCCTTAACTTACGGCTCTGAGGCCATGGCACCCGTCGAGATGGCCCTTCCAACCCTCCGAGTTACTCACTTCAACGAAGCAACCAACAGAGAAGCTCGGACACTTGACTTGGACCAGCTCGAAGAAAAGAGACTTGAAGCGAGGATGAGGATGGTGAACTACAAGCAACTAGCAAAAAGCCATCACGACAAAAGGGTGAAGCCGAGATCCTTCTCTATAGGGGATTGGGTACTTCGAAAGATTGAGGTCACAGGGCGAAGTGCGACGAGGAACAAGCTCTCACCTAATTGGGAAGGACCCTATAAAATCACAGGCATGATCAGAGAAGGCACAAATAGGTTGGCTGACCAAGACGGAAAGGAGCTGAAAAATCCATGGCACGCCGACCACCTTCGAAGATATTATCAATGAATGGGGAAAAGTGTTGTATATTACTGTGAAATTGTAAACATGTTTTTATCAATGAAATTACGAGTTTGGCATTCCTAAGCTACACTTATTCATTCCCTAACACTTCAAATACACACTGAGGCTTGTTCTTCGCCAAAGAACTCAATTGAATAAGTTCCTCGCCTAAATACGGTGGAACCTCTAAATTCATTTACGAGCTAATATGATTAAGTTCCTCGCCTAAATACGGTGGAACCTCTAAACGAGCTAATATTCCTCGCCAAACAAAAGGGCGGAATCTCAACGCTCAACTAAAGTTCCTCGCCAAAAACAAAAGCGGAACTTTATTCAAACGAGGAGTTCACCTCGCAAAAACTGAACACTTGAACAAACTCAAACCAAGTGGCCACGTTTGAAAATTACTATGGCAATTCATTAAGGATAAAAACAAACAAGTAAAATAAAGCAAAAATACTTTACATTACACATCGGCACTAAAGGCCAGTGTTTACATCGGCACAAAGGCCAGTATCAAATTACATTTACAAAAGAGTGGAAAGCTCGACACAGCGAGGAGACTATTTACAAAGCCCTATCAGCATCACGGCTTGTCTTCTCGCCCTCAAAATCCCTCAGCCGAGCATCCCCATCAAATGTGGCAGCGGGGTCCGCCTGAAGGATGTTCACCACACTCCTGAAATTATGGCTCAAAGGAGTAGGTGGAGTCCAAGGACCTTTGCCTTGTTCAGTGTTATGAGCATGTAGGGTGACTAGCTCCGCGGCCGTGTAGGGCACCAGCTCATGCCCGCTCCTCGCCAGGTCACTAAAAAACTCAGACTGGCGCCACTCTAGCAAACGGCTGAGACGGACTCCAGACCCAGCGGCCACCCTCAGGACGTGCTCCCTGCCTCGGATGTAATATGGAACGATCACGTCGCCGAAGGCAGGAGACTCCTGGAACTCCTTCAAAACCTGATCGCGAGGAGGGTTCGCCTTGGCTGCAGCAAGCTCGCGCTCTAGTCGAGCTATCTTCTCCTCGGCAGTAGAAGCTCGTTTCTCAAGCTGCTGCTTATCCGCGGACAGAATGTCCCTCTCCTCGGTCAGTCTAGTCACTGAACCTTGGGCCCTCTCAAGATTTTGTTCAAGCTTTTTCTTGAGGTTCTCGGAAACAGCGAGCTGGGCCTTGGCGCGCTTGGTCTCCTCCTTGGAGGCACGGAGATCGCTGATCAACCAGCCTTGCTCATTATTCTGCTGAATCCTCTCAGCCGTCAGCTTTTTAACCTCGGAGTGAGAATCACTGAGCTCGCAACCGAGGGTGTGTAAAGACCCCGCCAACTGTATCAACAAAATAAACCTCATTAGACAAATAAAAACAAATAGTTTCATAAAGTACTAGAAGGGAATAAAAGGTACCTCGGCCAGGGCAACACCAGATGTCCCGAGGAGCTGCATCCTCCCCATCTCTGACATCCTCTCCACCAACTTATCATCCAAGCACCTGAGGATGATCCCCTGGCCAGCGACGACCCCATCTGAAGACCGGTCAAGTGAGGCCACCACATTGACGAGATTGGGGACCTCACCAATGGCCTTCGCCAGCTCAACCCCGCCAGCGCGGCTGGTGGGAACCTCGTACCCCGGCCTGAGCCACAGAGGCACGTCGACAGAGGGGGGGAGCCCGCTGGCTCAGAGGTCGGAGGCGCCGCCGAAGTCTCCTCAGCTTTATCCCCAGCCTCGGAAGATGGCTGCTTGGGCTGGCTACCCTCTCCAGTGCCTTCAACGGTGGCAGCAGACCCTTTCTCGCCGGAAACCTTCTTCCTCTTGCGAGAAGGCTCCGAGACAGTAGATGACTTGGACCGGGATGTCTTGGCCCCAGCCTGCTTCTCAACGGCCTGGTCCTTGGTCGCTGCAGGGGCCACCGCCATAGTAGGAACCACTGGAGCAGTCCCAGCATCTTTAGCAACCTGGAGGTTGACAGGTAATGCCTCTGCCCGAGCTCTGGCAGCCTCAGCCAGGCCACCTTTAGAGGCGAGGAACTTGTCAAGATTAAACATCGCTGTAAAAGAAAAAGAGAAGTCAGATAACCGAGTTGAAACTAAAGACTCAAGAATTAAATTACAAATAAAGGTTAAGGGTTTTCAGATTTTACAAGGGTCGCATCCCTTCTCCAGCTCGCCCTTGCAAGACGGGCATTGCTCGCAGAAGAGCAGTCTCTGGTGCAAGCACCAGCCCGGAAAACTTTTTGCCTCGGGCATAACGCACAAAGGCGCGACGCCCCCCACCTCTTTCCTTGAAAGGCCTGCTGCCCACAGCAACCCTTCATCCTCGATCAACCTCCTCCAATGATATAAGCGAGCTGAGATCTTCCCCTCAAATCCGAGCTCTCCCTCAATGGCAGCTTTCGCCTGCTGCTCATAGGCAGAAAGCTCGTCCCTCTTATGAGCAGGGATCTCGAACTGCCTCGTCGGCAAGGGAAAATTCCATCCTCGGCGGCTCTCAACCCCGATCACTTTATCAGCCCAACCACTCACCTTGTTGGGAGTCTCGGTAAACAGCTTCACCCCAAAGTTCTGGGACTTGCAGTTAATCCGAGTTCGATCCAAAGTCTGGCAAACAAGGAAGTAGTGGCGGAAGAGGTTGACACTGGGTTCAAATCCGAGCAGCCGAGTAACTGCTGCAAAGCTCATCAGCATCCTCACGGTGTTGAGGGAGAGATCCAGAGGATGAGCAGACATCTCGCTCAAGAACGAGCAGAAGAAGGGGTCCAAAGGAAGACGAAGACCGACCTCAAAGAAACTGAGATAGAAGCCAACTCGGCTTCGCAAACCCCTCAGCTTTGCTAGATCATCGCCGGCTATAAAGGACCCTCGGAAGTCATTGAAGGCATGGTTGTAGTTGTTATTCCAAAGGGTCAAGTCCTTAGCACTGAGTTGATTCACCCAAGCCTTGGGGGCTCTGCTGGTCTTAGCCTCAGGTCGCTCAGAATCAACTCGGCCCGAAGTGGAAGCTCCGCCCCTTGTCCTCGCCATCTGTACAGAAGCAGACTCATTAGACGACCTCAATTTGCAAGCGGATAAGGGGCCGCGAGCTAACATCTTGTATCTCTTCTGGCCGGCACGCGGCCCCACGGGCTTGGGGACCTCGCGAGTTCTAGCCCGGCCAGAGCGAGCTTTCTCAGCCTCAATAGCCTCACGCATTTTCCTCTCTCGGTTTGCCTTAATGCGATCTATCACCTTCTGAACGGTAAAATATTGGTAATAAAGCTCGTCTATGACCTCACTAGGCCGAATTATTAACATGGGTGTCGACGAGGGAAGGTCGGTAACAGAATAAAGGTCGTCCGCGACCACAAAGAAAGCCTCTACCTCTATACCCTGGTTGAGTAAGTATGTCCGGGCCGCGCTCGGGGGTACGAAGACCCAGCGACCTTCAGCTTGCCTATATATATTATTACCCGAAGGAGAGCGAGCAAAGACTTCGGGGGAAGACATGCTAGACGACGAGCTCGAAGAATCCGAGCTCGACGAGGACGTGGAACTCACAATTTCAACAGGATTAAACACAAACTCTACTCCCTCCAAAAAAGACATTTACGTGAAATTTGAAAATTTCCAAAGCCAATAACAAAGAGATTACCTTTATCAATGGAAGAATCTGGAGAACGAAAGTGAAAGATGAACAATCCGCCTGAAATCAAGAACACCGGAGTCAATGTCGCCGGCGGAAAGCGAATACCCTAAAAAACGGTTTTACAGATAGAGACAGTTCAAAAAAGGACATCAAAACAACAGGAAATAGAGGAAGGAACTAACCTACGACAGAAAATCAGGTTGGAGCAGCAAGAACGGTTGGCAATGGCGATTACTGAAGACGTTTGAACTCTGACGGAAATCGCTCAGATAGCCGGAATAGGATTCTCTCTAAAACTCTGTGAAAAGTGAAGACGAAACAGTGAATTCCTCTATTTATACCCCGGGTAAACGGGTCAACCCAAGGCAGAATCTGGATAGTGTACCCCATACGCCTCATGCCGTGAGAAGGACGCGCGGTGCTAGGCGCGTTTCGCCGTATTCCTCAAATTTGAAACGTCACGCATTGAATGTAAAGCGATATTGAGTATCGCGCTCATAATTATCTGATGTGACCTCCAAAGCGAAGTTATCTTCCCCATATTATTACCAGAGGCTGACATAAGCCAGCTCGTCCGCGTGACCGCCACGACGACGAGACGCGACCTCATTATGATCGTATTCGACATAAGTCGCGTCGAGTTACTGACATGATCCTCCTATGAGCGACGACGTGGCGAGGACAGACCTCCTCGACTCAGTCGCACCATAGCAATCATTAACAAGTCAGAACCCTCATAACCTCGATCATCGCGAGCACTCAATCCCTCTCATCACTCCACCATATATAGCAGCCCGCCATTTCTTTTCTATTTGTGTTTCTCTTCAAAACACTCGCAACTATTGAAAACCAGAATGACCTCTGACGCCAAAAAATCAAGCTCGCCAGCGAGTGGTCGTATCAGAGCAGCGAGGTGCCTGGAAAGGTCGCAGCCAAAGTCATCCAGACAGGAACTAAAGAAGGTCAAGGACTTAGAAGTTGTATTGAGCTCTAAAGATGAACTCCTCGTCTTCAGGATAAATCCATTCAGCCGAGGACTTGGGGGCTACTGATGGGATCCTCCCAAATATATGCAACACGTGTCTTCCACGTTGTCCCCAAGTGGACCCAGGGGCCACGTCGGCTGTAAGAAGCTCGGACCCCCAGGCCGAGGTCGTCGGTCAAACCAGACCTCGGCGCGACCTAAGACCCAAGTCGTCACCGAGGATGACTATATACGAGGACCCCCACGCGACCTTGGAGCAGGTCGGCCTCACAGCATTAAATGCCCACAGTGTGTCAGTACCTAATCCAACAAAACCCATACATTCTCATTAATGACAGCACCCCTTCTGGCGTGTGGCGGCGCCCATGATTATCAACCTCCCATTCCCTCAAATCAGGGAAGATATTACCTGCTCACCTACCCTGACAATATGTCCAGCATGGCCATACTTCAGCATGGTCACCTTCCTCCTTTTACGGGTGACACATCAGACACCAGCACCACACCACCTTTGGCTATAAATACCAGGAGAGCAGCTTCCATTAAGGACTAAGGTAACATTTACTCTCTACAAGACAAAGCTTCTTCATAGTTCATTTACTCTCAACTACCATATCACCTATATTCAATACACTGCCTGTGCACTCACGAGAGCCTCACATAAGCCTCTCAACCCCTCTTAACTCCCCATACTGATTCTCACGCCGGAGGGTCATAGTCGGGTCAAACCCCCGACACCCCTAACGGTCTTTGTTTTGACAGGTTGTGTAAGGTCCCGTAATCAAACCCCTTCCAAAGAACGCCTTTAGAGAGCCGAGGCATCCTGACCAAGGAAACTTGCTGCACACGGAGCTGACGTGGTCACCCAAAACCATTTCTGCGGGATCAAGAGTAAGTGTAGTATTCTCAACTCAACTTGGCAGAATGTATTTGCAATGTAAAGTATGCGTACTTTGGCTGTTTAGTTTTAGGGTTTATATAGGCCGAGTAATAGCTGTCATATAGTAATGACGGGCGTAACTGTCGTATAGTGGGTGTAACCTTCAAGCACGTGGTAAAAGTATTATTTTTCTCGCTGTTGTGGTTAGTGTTCTAAAAATTGCTAGGTGGCCGCTAGGCGCCAGAGGAGGGCCTAGCGCCTAGGGGCCTAGTTAGGGCTTAAAAATCGAGGCATAATTACACCATAAGTCCATATCATACCTGCTACAATAATAGTAAATAACTAAATATAACCAAATAAATAAAAGTAATGATTACATTACAAGATTAAAAGTTAAAAATTAAAATCAAATTCAATATCATTTTAAAGTGGAGGGAAAAAGGGTAATACTTTAATGACTTGAGGGAGAAGGAAAAATATTTTAACAACTTGAATTGTCATTTTGAAAACCCTAAAACTAAAACAAACGGACTCCCTCATCCACTCTCTCTCTCTCACATACGGCAAGCGTCTCTTTCTCTCTCTCACAGACGGCATCAA
Source organism: Platycodon grandiflorus (assembly GCA_016624345.1). Classification (NCBI taxonomy): domain Eukaryota; kingdom Viridiplantae; phylum Streptophyta; class Magnoliopsida; order Asterales; family Campanulaceae; genus Platycodon; species Platycodon grandiflorus. The sequence continues at coordinate 66,273,084 of CM028361.1, read as the reverse complement.
CCAGATCTATCTCTCCCACTCACTCTTGCTCTCTCTTTCTCTCTCACCCTCGCTCTCTCTTTCTTTCTCACGCGTTCTCCCTCTCTCTCACCGGCGTCGGCTCTCATTCTCGCAGGGCTTAACTAAACATAACTTTTCATCTGGCTTCGAAATTCGGCTCAACGAGAGTGGAAATAGGATGGGACGGCAGCGGTGGAATGGCCTGAGGAGAAAGACGAGACGGCGGCGTCACTGCTTGAGAGTTGAGAGATAGAGACGAACTAACGAAGATGAGAAAAGTGAGAGAGAGAGAGAGAGTGATCGAGATTCAGATTTGTCACAACGAGACTGATTGCTAGGTGTTAGGCGATGCCTAGAATGACTTGCCACCGCCTAGGCGACGATTTTTTACGGTGACAATTTTTTGTCCGATTTGGTCCTAGTCGCAGCGTTTTGGGGGCGCCTAAATCGAGTTTTCGAATACTAGTTGTGGTGGTGATCCTGCCCGCTAATGTCTAACCTTGCTCGAACCCGGCCATTTGGGCTTGGTTGTTGCTTGGGGCCCTGGCTCAAATATTCCTTTTTAGTTTACCCAGATATCTACGAAAATTAGTTTCAAGTGAATGGATTAAATTTTTGAGAAAGAGAGAGAAGTGTCTGCCATGGATCATGCAGCTATATCTTTCCGATCCATGAAACTCTTGATCGTATTGGGGAAGATCGGTATGACTTGGTAAAGACAAAAATAACCTCAATTTGGCTAGTTAAAATAATCAAAATAAGGCTATTTACCGAACTAAAAAAACCTGAAGCCAACCAACTAGCGAGGAAGTTAGGTTTTTTTTTCTCCCTCTATATATGCAAATCATATGAAAAGAAATTCATAGCATTTTGAATCATTTCAATAAAAAGAACTTGCGAGAAATTATGCCCCAAAAATCATTAGAGTTGCAAGTAAATAACAGTCGCGAGTGCCATTCATTATAATCGTTTGCAAAATAATCCAAAAACTTATGAAAATGTTACATGTGACTAGCACGTCATCTTAACTACTAAATTATACTCCCTCCGTCCCTAAATTATTTTCCTTTTTTTTTTCCGTCCCAAAATAATTGTCTTGTTTGAAAACTTTTTTTTTTAGGAAATCACTTTTACCATTTTACCTTTACTTTTTCCCTTACTTTAATTATGAGCTACATACATATAGGCATTAAAGAAAATTACACATTATATCAATATTAATAATCAAGTCAATTGTTTTTTCTTAATCCGTGCACCAGGTTAAACAAGACAATAATTCAGGGACGAAGAGAGTAACAAAAGTTACTCTAAACCCTTTAATTAGTATAAAATTTGAACATTAGATTCTAAAATACTAAAATTAAAATCTAAAATCCTAAAATAGAAACCGGTGCTAATTTAAGACTTTAAAATGCTATCAACCCATTCTTTATTCTTTATGTTACAAAACTTAAATATGTTCCTTCATGTGCCATTGTTTCACTCCATCGGGCTTGATGAACCGGGAGTTTTTGGATTCTACTCCCTCCCTCTCATTTATATTGGTTTATTTTTATTTTTTAGCCTTCTTAAAATTTTGACCACTTACAATTCAATGTACATTAATAATTTATTTTCTTATTATATCCCTAACCAAGTTGAGTATTTACAAAATAAATAATGCACATTAATTAACTATATAAAGGGGATACGTGAAAATCTAACAATTATTCAGGCATTTATTAGAAATTTTAAAACGGTGAGCTTTTATCCGCTGATATATTATTCCCAAAGGACTCAAAATATGCTAAGAGGGGAGTGGGGGGGGGGTGTTTGAAAAGCATATGACCAATTTAAATTTTAATCATTTGACTCTTCAATTTAATCTAATTATCTATAGAAAAAGTTTGGGCATCAAAATTAATTGAATTGTTTGTCACAAAGCTGCTTATGGATACAAGCAATGTTTTATCGGTAGACTTTGTGAGTTGATGCAATTGTGATTAAACAAAACGTTGCTTATAAATATAGAAATGTAAGTGTAAATAAGCTTAAGGCAAGTTGTTGCAAATATTTTGTATTAGCTAAAGTCTGCAATTGATTCAGCATAAAAAGCACTATAGCTGAGGACAAGCAAGTTTATTAGCGCTAGTGTAAAGCAAACAAGATGTAAAGTGGTTCACACTAGAACTAGTGTTACCTCCACTACCATGATGATTACCCCGGGACTTCAAAACTGTGCCCTATTTTATCCAATGGTTACAAGATTGAAGCCTACACTTTTAGTCAAGTTTTTTCATAGTTGAAAACTTGAGTGCAATAACTATCTTGATCACTAATTGATCTTTAGAACAAATTTCTATCGTGTCAGAGCAATCAATAAGGCTTTCAAATACTATTAATTTGGAAAGTCATTCAATAATTGTTACAATAACAGTATGTAGGTGTGATCTAACTCTCAACAATGAAGAATGAAGTGTAGGATAATAGTTCTTTGACATAGATTTGGAATGGAGTAAATGCTCTTTGAATTCTGTGAAGCTATTGAATGTTCTTAGCATGTTGATCTCATTGGTCTTTTTGGTCAAGTTAGTCTAGTGTCTCCAATGCTTCAAAGAGTAGCTTCTGTAATAGGAGTCTGCTTCTACAATAGGAGTCTTGAAGTCGTTACAGAAGTAGATGGATTCAACAACTTTAGATCTGAATTTTGATTGAACTAAATACATATATTACTTAAATTGTTTGCAAATTAATTGCAAAGTCAAATTTACTCAATTTGGCGCAATACAACCTTTGCTATTGCAATCGTCCTTTCTGAATTGTTACCCAAAACAAGAAAGCACATCTTTGGAGACCATGTAATGGTAGAGGGACTTCGAAGTCAAACGTCTATGGAAGGATAATGTTTAAAAATCTTCATGAGAATCCACTTATCCATTCCACGTAGTTTTTTTTGACAAGTAAGTGCAGCTTAGTTGGTAAGACGCTTTACTTACAACCGATAGGTCGTGGGTTCGAGTTATCAGGGGGTAAGTGGAAAACCACTATTGATCCTCTTTGATAAAAAAAAAAAAAAAAAAATTCCACGTAGTTTTCAAGTTGAGCACACTTCGAGTTCCTCTTCATCAGCAAGCTTTAGTAAAATGAGTGCATACGTAGACTTTGCTTCATAGCACAAGTCTACTAATAGAACCACGTTGGCGACTTTGGTTCAAAGCACAAAGTACTTACGTGCTGATAGTATGAAGTTTGCTAACGGACGCTTGTATATGCACACCAACCTAACTAGATATTTCCAAGTCCTAATAGAGTTGTCTTTTTAAGTGTTGCATGCAGTTTACTTACAAGGTGGCTTATAGGCACTCATCTAAGACTGAATAATGGATATAAATGAATCTAAAGCAAATGAATATTCCTACTAATCTTAAATCTTTAAAAAAAAGTTAATATTCCTATTGGCCCGTGCGTGGGTAATGCATACCGAACCTGACTTTCGAGCTTCGGGCTTCGGGCTTTACATTATCATTAATCTCATTCTCTCTCGTCAATCAACACACACACACACACACAAACATACATACATATACATTGGGTTCAGATTGAATGAATATTAATTTAGTAAATCCACAACCCAATCCGTGCTTTGCAAATTTCCATAAACTGTTCATTTACCTTCCAAGTTACGGATTCAAGGTCCCAAATGTTGATCACTACTTCCAACTGTATACACTTGATGAGGTCAAATATGTGCGACATTAAAGGTTGATTTTACGCTTTTATTGGTTATAAATGTTGCACTTTTATGGGTATTCTTGTTTGTGATGTTTGCAGGTGTGGTGAAAAATTGAAAGTGAAAAAAAGATAAAGGAAGAAGTTAGTCCAGTACCGAATAGGCATTTGGTACTTGAGGAAAGTCTGTAGCAGAGAACTTAAAAAAAAGGTCACGTGTTGTGAGCTAAAGTCTGTACTAGAGGGCATTGTGGATATTTAATCAATTTCGGATTTGGGAGATATGTTAAACCCTTGTGGGTTAAAACATTATATGTTAATTTAATTCTTTCTATGTAAATGTTAGAGAGAATTAGTCAAAAGAGGAATTAGGGAAATTGACAAAGTCAGTAACGACTTTTGCTTATGGATGAGGAGAAGAGGTCGTGGCCTCTACTTTCGGGAGAAATGGCTGGAGCAACTTTAGGATCCTGCTATAAATAGAGGATGGCGCCAACCTACAGGACACACACAGAGGAGGCGCATAAACAGTACAAGTGGAAGCAGTTCTCTTCTTTGGGTTCGAACACTTGGTGATAGGTTTTCTTCATTTTATTTTGTAAGTAATTTTTCATTAAATTATGTTTAGTAGCTAAGTTCTCTCTTTCCAGTTAATGTGTGTAGAGTAATTCCCTAGGAAATTGCTATTGGGAGATTCTAATTTTTGGTTTTAAATTAATGACAAGTATTTGTTCATTCTCTGTTTTATTTAGTTGCAAGAATTTGCGATTCAAGATTGTTATGTTTAATTACTGTTTAAGGGTCCAAACTTTAATTAATCTAAGAGTCTATTACTAGTTAAACCCATTAATCCGTAATTGTCCTCGGGGATAACGAAGTAGAAAATAGCGCACCGATTAGGCATCACAAGCATACTCGGGTAGCGTTGTGGGGTTGAATAATCTAATTTAAAGGATGTTGCTTAAATATGCACTGGTTAGAATCGGGTTTCTCTTGTTTAAATGCTTTCAAAACACTAAATCCTAAGAGCGTCTCGGGGATTGTCTTTTGATTAGGGAATAATTATAGAGCTTCTCATAATTATCGACACAGTAAGGAGAAATTGGAAGTGTTAGGTCCGAGGGTTGCTCAGTGTATAGGCTAGAGGGGGGGGGTGAATAGCCTATACTTGGTGTAATAAAATTTCATCCAAATTTTACATTTAGATTGAAGAGTAGATGAAATGATTACTACACATAGATCATCTTCCTCATACTGAATGATTAGCTGAAGATAGAGTGATCGGACATCTTAGATCAGCAGATGTAGATCATGGACATCTAGGATCAGCAGATATGAAATATGCAGTTGGAAGATGTATGTTGAACTTAGCTGAGGGAAATGAGTTTGAGCAGCGGAAGAATAAACAGCATAAGTTTAACAATTTAGATTAAAGTAACTGTAAAGATTTGTTATGAAAGAGAGCTTGACAGTTGACTATAATCTGTATTAGATGCATCATTTACTTTCCTTAAACAGATTGCACAAGATAAAGCAAATTATATACGAAAGAGAAATCAAGGCTGAATGTAACAATTATATATATTATATTAAAATTCAGCAGAGGTTTGCTCAAAGGCAAACATGCTTAGTACATCAACCTAGACTCTCTATCCTAGCAATCTTTCCGGGGGGAAGAAGGAAAGTGAAATGGAATACCCCGAAGACTCATGTAAGAACTCTAATCCTAGCAGTTCCTAACAACCTTGGAGGTTAGGGAAGGAAAGTGTTAGTGTTAGAGTGATGTGAGAAGAGAATATTAGGAGTTGTTCAAATAGCATATATTTGAACAACTGAGTGCTAAGCACTCGACCAACAATGATGACACCTTATTGCACAATCGGCACAGCTTATAATGTAGTATAAGTCTGCCGATATGAATGCAATCTGGACATGTAAGTTCTGGCTCTTCATCGGACATCTTCAAGCTTGATCTGGCTTCAACGGTCTGTAAGATACTTGGTCTCTTTACTGGATAATGGAGTTGAGGCCACTGAAGAGACTGAGTTCTTCGAAGGAAGAAGAACTCAAATCAACAACAAAGTTGTTGATCAGCGAGCTTCTCGGCTTTTGGATTTTCTTCTCTCTCTCTCTCAAAGTGTTTGTTCTTACACTTGTGATTTCTCACTCGAGGAGTGGTTCGGATTGATGAAATGAAGATCAATACCACAACCTTTCTCAAGCATAAGCATACACAGTTTGTGTGTTCTAGTGCTTGTGCTCTCTCCCTTGTGCACTTGTGCTATTATGCTATGTGGTGCTCTCTGGAAATGAGAATAAGAGTCTTCTTATATAGCTGGAGAAGAAGAGGTGACCGTTGGTGTATTGAATAGGTTTATGCCCGTTGGTGATCTGAATCTCGTGATGTAGGCAGAGTACATCTTTGGATTTGTTGGGCAAAGACCTTCGATTAGGTTTAAGTCTTGAAGATGATCGTGACACAGTGGACATAGATGGACGTGTCGAGCTTAGCTGGATGCGGTTGATTGATGTGGACATATCATTGCTTTGGCGTAGTGCGGCGTCCGTGCTTGGCCTTTTAAAATGAAGCTTTGAAGACCGCGAGCACTTGTTCGAGAGAAATGTCTATTGGATAAACGTGAAGGTGCGGACATCGATGCGTATCTTGGTTTTGTCGACAGATCTTGTAACGGATCTATTTTGTCTTGAAGTGCATTGAGTAACGACCGATGTATCTCGTGATCTTACGGTTTCTGGCGGTTGTTCGATGAGGATTTGGCCGATTTCGAAATCGCCATTATAGAACTGCGATGTAGAAACCGCGATGGTCACGATGTTCCTCTTGAATAAATAGCTTCTCTGCAGTTGCTCGATGAAGTGCTTTGGCGGATACGAGAATCGCCGATATAGAACTGGCGATGTAGAGATGGCTATTTAGGCGATCATAGGCGAAGGAAAATGTCTGCTAGTGAGACATCTGCCGATAGTCACGTCAGCTGGCAATTTGAAGAGCTTGATTCATATGAAGGTTTGTCATCATTCTGGTAGGACAAAGACTTGGATATGTACAAAGACTTCCTAGTCTAGTGACCTATGCATTGTTTCAACAAGTGCCACACTAACCTGCGCGCCCTTTTAGCCACTTGTGAAACATGCGTTGTAATGGGAACAAGCAAATCACCGTGTTGGAATATGCATACATATATATCGGTGATTTACGAGCATATTCCTAACAATCTCCTCCTATTTGCTTGGGACCATTACTACAATTGACTTATACATATAACTCTTTAAAGCGGTTGTTCAATCCTTAGTAATAACATGCCACTACTGAATATTCAGTTTATATCAAGGCATGCCCTAGGTTGAACTTACAAGCGATAGCGTATGTATAGTCACCTATTGCTAAGTATTTACAGACTCAATAATTGAAAGAACAAATACGAAGCAATAATTGAAATGATTGTTTAGGCAAATGATAGTGTTGCCTTAAGAGTGTGTTTCTTGCATCGGATGATCTGAAGAATGTTGCTCCAGCAAGAAGTAGAAAGTATAGTTAACTTTTTATCTAGTTCTTAATCAAATTGATTAAGCATCTTCATATAGTCAGCGTATTATAATAGTCATATAGTATTTTGCTGTATGGGTAGATACACAACCTTACAACAGTCCTACAAGTTGTCTATCTCTCCTCCTTAATGTTTGTTTATCTCTTCTCCTTATAAGTTCACACTTTTCGGGAGGACATTACAACTTCATAATTTATCCTCCAGTGTTAATCCTACTATAATTTCTTAAGGCCTAACTTTCTTTATAATCACTTGGGGCCATTACTTGCAATTTTTGCAATCTCTCCTTTCTTCAATTTCCTCCTTAATATTTGTTTCTCTCTTTTCCTTCAATTTCCTCCTTAATATTTGTTTATCTCTCAATCTTACTAATTTTCCATCTCTCCTCCTTAATACTTCACACTTTGGGAGGCCATTACAATTTCTACTTCACACTTTGGGAGGCCATTACAATTTCTACTTCACACTTTGGGAGGCCATTACAATTTCTACTTCACACTTTGGGAGGCCATTACAATTTCTACTTCACAATTTCTTTTCCTTAATGACTAGTGTTCTGAATAGTGTCAATCTTACTGTAATTATAATTACTAGGGGCCTACATTTTCTTGTCTCCTTTCCTCCTTACTAGTTCTCTCCTCTTTACTAGTTGGGGTTATTACTACTTCACATATTATTACTTCACATTTACCACACTACTTCACAATTGCTTGGGGCCATTACTACTTCACAATTTCTCCTCCTTAATGGCCACAAGTTAAAGATAGATAGAGAGTTATCAATTGAATTATGTAGTGTTAGAAGCTAAATATGAGAGAGAACAGGCTAATGGTAATTCATAAGGTATGAATTTTGATAGGTAGAAGGAAGGAAGTTTGGTCTTGGTAAATGCTGTCTTTGTAGAACTGCAGAAGTGATTTGCAGGATGTAATTCTGCCGAGAATATAGGCCGTATCGAGTAAATACAGTTATTTGTCATATTGACAGATTCTTAGTGTGCACATAGCTTATGATACACAATTTTCATGTATGAGATATACATAATAGGATATCGAGGTTGGGAATTGTGTTTCCATTGCTTGTAAGAAGATTTTACAAGAATGTAAAGGGACAAGCTTTATTTTGTAATAGGAGTACCAAATAGGGTAAGCTGTTTAATTAGTGATACCAATTGGTGAGTAGTAAAGCATTCAAAATAGTTTCTTTCTTAAAGTATATCAAGTCGAAATATGCAAGTATGGTTGAGTCTTATGTTGACTTTTGTTGGATGCATGAGATATACATTTAAAATATGAGGTGTAAGGTCTGCCTACGAGGTATTGCTTTGAAGTTCATTAAGAAAGTAAACCAGCATAATGTATGTACCAGGACAAATTTTGTATATTTAACACAAAAGAGAATGTCAAATATAGACAGACAGACGTACACAAAACTAAACGCATTACATATTAATTTGATAAAACAGAGACCTAGCTAGTCATCCTAATGAGGTAGAGTTAAAGGATGAAGGTCTGCTGATTCTATTCGAAGGGAACATCGACCGCTGAATTTGACGAGTTGGCGTTTTGGTGAAGCTCCTCGAGATGATGGTTGCTCAAGGTGAGCATTTGAGGCGATGGGAGCAGGATCGTAGTAGCGGTATTGTCTCTTGTGGGAATCCAAGGGATGAAATTGGATACACTGTTCTGGGGTCTCGAAGACGATTCCTTACACGACGAGAGATTCGACGAGGTCGTTGAATCAGGTGGAGGAGGAGTGGCAAGAAAGACCATCATTCGATGACGCCATTCGGTGTGGGAGATGGGTCGATGAGGAGGACTAGGCGATTTGGTGAACACATGATGCAAATGACTTTATTGGTGGAGAAATTTTGAGATACGCAGTCGATTCTTTGTTGTTGGAGACTGATACAGATTTTATACAATTTTTGAATTTTTTTTTGAGAAGATGAAAGGGTTTCTTGATTAGAGGAATGGGAAAAGACATTTTGGGGGCTTAAAGAAGTGAGTGCATTTAATGACATAGTAATGATAGTTTGATTTGGGATTATGTCATCATGCTTTAGTGTAATTATGGCTAGTACTTAGGCGTCTAGAGGATATTAATATTATTTTCAAACAAGAAGTTTAAAATTAATACATAATTAGATTAATTTGATTGCCTTTATTGTGGTATTAATGGGTACAACGCTTCCAGAGATAATATAAGTCGTTATTTTACTTCAAGCGATTTGTTTGAGTAAATTAATCAACAATAGAACAGCATTGGTTGTTTAAGAATGAATTGGGAACAAAATAACTTGTCCAAGCCATATGGCACAGTTGTACATGACACATATGTGGAAGTTTTTAGATGGATGTGTCTTAAGATTGTCGATACCGCTTTTGAAGTCTGATACCAATTTTGAGAGATTTGATGAGTCTTTTAATGAATGAAGACACTATCAGCAGGTTGTATTAGGTATTTGCTAAAGTAGGAACTGCTGATATCAATTGTTGTGTCTATCATTTGTAGTGTGATTAATATCAGCTAAGGTAAGGACAGCTGATACCGATTGAGTAGACTCTATTTATAATGGACATCAATCTATTTAAGATTAATAAAGCTTAGTAAGAATATTAAATAGATCAAGTGAGATATTACATGTGTACCAAGTGATGTCCGTTCTTCTTTCTATTCAGAGATCTAAGCATTCTACACCAAAGGAAGAGATCTGAGACTAGACTTGTTCGAAGAGAGTGAGACGTAGCCTATATACGGCGGGGTCATATCGGTGTTCACTCTGAGGAAGGACTTAATATTTGAAAATATTAGTCTTCCCAAGATTTCTTGAATGTCCGATTATCTTGAGGATAGGTCGAGTTACTAGAGATTTTTAACTACATCCTTTTTAGCAAAGAATCACATGATAAGGTGTAGCGAGTGTTTTTGAATTCAATCGTATACCAATTAGTTTGTTGAGCCATTATAATGAGAACAACTAATTAAGCCTTTATAACCGCAATCTCATAAGGTACACAAGATTTTGTAGTTGTCGTAACTAAGAACACAAAGTCTTTGTTGAATTGTCTTGAAAGGTTCAATTTAGCGGACATCGTTGTTCAAAGCATTTACTAATAATCTTGACCTTTTAACCATGAAGGATAGAGATTGAGTAATAGCGATTCATTGATAGGTTGACATGAAGGTCATGAATACGATCTGCCTATTTGTTAAGAGACTATAGATTTTGGCGAACTTGAATTTACTCTTTGTGAAAAGATTAAATTCGAAAGGCAATTATCATGGTGTCTAAGGATGAAAGTTAAGCGGAGTAGAAGACCATAACTTGATTGTAGCGATTGTTCAAGAAAGGTTTGCTGATGGGATATCAGCAGAGTTTGTGTCTCGGTAGAGTGATCATTTCATTAAGAGCAAATCTTTTAATCACCAGAATAAAATGGAGATAATAAAGAATAATAAGTTTGATCAACACACTTAACACATTAGTTCATGCTATCAAAGGAATGCGAGACAAGTAGATGAGCATGAGAAAAGTTGCGAACTTGTATTCAATAATCCAAGTAGTTTTACACGGTATGATGCAAGGATCGGTGATTACAAGAACAATACAACTGGATTTTTGGTGAGCCGATTACATGAGAAAGATACAATGATTCTATTTACAGAAAGAAATACATGTTACAAATTTGTGTCCTATAGATCCTAATCCTAGACATTAGATTGGGAGTCATTGGTCAAGGATTTAGAAGGAGTTGGATGATAAGAAGATGGCCGTGTTCCCTTTTTGATCTCCTCCAACTCTCGGGAGGAGAACATCTTCACTTCTTCGGGTCATTATGAGAGCACCGAAGGGTGATGGCCGTCAAAGATGTCTTGCTTGGCCCATGAATCCCCTTTGATAGATGAGGGAATTGGTGGCGACTATTAGCGTTCATCATCCTCATCAATTCCATATTAGCTACTTAATTCATGAATTATCGCATCGGCCATCTTTGAGGTGATGGTCGGCATACCTACATATAACCAGAAGACTTGTTGCACATGGCAATATGTTAAATGTTTTCCAAACATTTGACATTTCTTTTCTGGGATCTTTTCTGTGAAGTTCAAGTATGCAAGCAGACTTCCAAAAGTGGAATGAGTATGTGCTAATTGATTTTCCCAGTGATTCATCTGTAGACATTTTTAGAGTATCAATGAGATTGATAGCTAAAAATTAGAAGAGAGAATGAAATCACTTTTACTGGCATTAATTGATGGTTTTATATCTTTCTTTTAAAACTAATTGACTAAAAGAGTTCTTAAGTGTTCTGACAATCATGTGTTGCAGCATATAAATTATGCTTGATGTCAACCTTCTATGATTATCGGACGAGACAAAAGAAGATCTCTTTATCAATTGTTTTCTCAACAAGATTTTGAAACCATAATTAATGATTTCTGGTACACAGGACTTGAAACAATTTCTCTCATATTTGTAAACTGTGTATTGAAAAAGATTTTGGGAAATAATTTTCACAGTTTATAAATGCTTTTTGGAAATACATTATTGAGAGAAATATAGATCAGCTCTTGTGAAGTAACAGACATAAAATCGAAACAACATTGAATGAATATGAAGGAATCATACCCTGTTGTTAAGGAATTGTCTTGATCCAATCTTAGGACTTGGATTTTGTAACATTTGTGAGATTTTGAATCATCGATTTGTAACTAGTGTAATCTATAGGCAGTTTGTGAGTTTTGACATGGTAGAGATTGGAATGAAGAAGGAGCTCTACTTATACTCACGGAGGTTAGGCGAAGGATACTCAATAATGAAGCATTACATTGTGTTGTCCTTCGATCACGCCATGGCAGGGATAGGTGTGAAGTCTAGATATTTTCAAGATTCTTGGTAAGGATTGATGTTGGTGATTTGTCGTTTTCCAAGATTTTGAAAATAGTCTTAACTTTAATCGGCGATCAAACTTGAAAAGTGTGCCTCCACCTTTAATAGACTTGAGAGAGTAGGTCTTTAAAGGATTTTACTTCTATAAGTCAGCACATAAAGCGAGCTTATGAAGTGTAGGTTGGCATGTGGAAATTCACCAACTACGGGGTTTCGAAAAACACTTGAAATCGGTGATAGAAAAGTCGATTTGTTTTTGAAAACCATTTGCATAAAACAAATCATACAATCAATGTATATTAATGAAAGTGCGGTATGACAGGTTATTATGCATTATTGTCGATGATATGTATAAGCATATTAGTTCGCAGACATGAGCACGTCATTGGAAAGCAAATAGCTAACTTTGTTATGTATAGGCATGAGAGAGGGTCTTTATCAACTCCTTTGGACTTATCGGCAAATTTTTCACTTTATTGTTGTAAAGTCCAGCGGTGAGGATTTTGACCTTGAGTGAGTGAAGGACATGAGTGAATTCTCATGAGTGATCGCGATCCTTCATATATCGGCAGCCATGTTACTATCTGCGATGGAGAGAGGTGTTGCATGATTGACCTTTTCTTTCATATGAGTTCTGCCCAAAGTACTCATAGAGAAATTAGCAACATTTATGAGCTAAAGATAGCTCTAGTAATCCAATAATGCAAATGAGACTTAATAAGCATGACAAAAGAATAATTATTCAAAATACAGCTTATAAGTGTAACCCAAAGAGTTAAGAAATTAGGAGCTGGGGTTACTTCCTCATTGAACTCTTTGAACGCGTCTGCTCATAGTCGTTGAAGCACCAGTTCTAATACTGAGCATAGGTTCCTTGAGTGTATTCTTGCTCGGCTGAGGCTTTTCATTGAAGAAAGACAAACTCATCATTGATGTCCTTAGGCCAAGAACTTACAATTTCAGTGATTTTGAAGATGACAGATCTTTGATTTCCTTTGAATTTCCTTTGAAACTCTTCTTATTTCCTCTGCTCTAAACTTTTATAAAAAGTTTTCTTGAGAAGGTGTTGGATTGGAACAATCGTTAGCCTTATGTCAAGAGAGCAAGTTTTTGGAAGGGATTCTAAGTTATTCATCCATCAAATATGAGTTTAACCCATTTGCCAAAGAAGATGCCAAGAATTAAGAACAGATTTATTAAACATGCATAATCTTTAGCAAGTCAACTTTCACTATAATACTTCTCTTCACAATATCAATGTAATTCTGATATATGATAAACTTTCTTATAGTGAACACATAGTCATCACAATATTCTTTCTCACATGTTTTTGAAAACAAAATTTATTTTGATTTGTAGATGGTTTTCAAAAGGCTTTCGATTCTCGGTCAAAAGGTTTTTGTGGATAAAAGATTTTGAAAAGACTCCTTTTGACTATGCATCTAATCGCGGCGGGATCTAAACTCTCGGTTATTAAGCCCGAAATAAGGTTCTGAGTACGCTCGATACCAATTGTTAGGTCCGAGGGTTGCTCGGTGTATAGGCTAGAGGGGGTGAATAGCCTATACTTGGTGTAATAAAATTTCATCCAAATTTTACATTTAGATTGAAGAGTAGATGAAATGATTACTACACATAGATCATCTTCCTCATCTTGAATGATTAGTCGAAGATAGAGTGATCGGACATCTTAGATCGCGAGATGTAGATCATGGACATCTAGGATCGCAGATATGAAATATGCGGTTGGAAGATGTATGTTGAACTTAGCCGAGGAAATGAGTTTGAGCACGGAAGAATAAACAACATAAGTTTAACAATTTAGATTAAAGTAATGTAAAGATTTGTTATGAAAGAGAGCTTGACATTGACTATAATCTGTATTAGATGCATCATTTACTTTCCTTAAACAGATTGCACAAGATAAAGCAAATTATATACGAAAGAGAAATCAAGGCTGAATGTAACAATTATATATATTATATTAAAATTCAGCAGAGGTTTGCTCAAAGGCAAACATGCTTAGTACATCAACCTAGACTCTCTATCCTAGCAATCTTTCCGGGGGGAAGAAGGAAAGTGAAATGGAATACCCCGAAGACTCATGTAAGAACTCTAATCCTAGCAGTTCCTAACAACCTTGGAGGTTAGGGAAGGAAAGTGTTAGTGTTAGAGTGATGTGAGAAGAGAATATTAGGAGTTGTTCAAATAGCATATATTTGAACAACTGAGTGCTAAGCACTCGACCAACAATGATGACACCTTATTGCACAATCGGCACAGCTTATAATGTAGTATAAGTCTGCCGATATGAATGCAATCTGGACATGTAAGTTCGGCTCTTCATCGGACATCTTCAAGCTTGATCCGCTTCAATGCGTAAGATACTTGGTCTCTTTACTGGATAATGGAGTTGAGGCCACTGAAGAGACTGAGTTCTTCGAAGGAAGAAGAACTCAAATCAACAACAAGGTTGTTGATCAAGCAGAGCTTCTCAGCTTTTGGATTTTCTTCTCTCTCTCTCTCACAAAGTGTTTGTTCTTACACTTGTGATTTCTCACTCAGAGGGAGTGGTTCTGGATTGATGAAATGAAGATCAATACCACAACCTTTCTCAAGCATAAGCATACACAGTTTGTGTGTTCTAGTGCTTGTGCTCTCTCCCTTGTGCACTTGTGCTATTATGCTATATGGTGCTCTCTGGAAATGAGAATAAGAGTCTTCTTATATAGCTGGAGAAGAAGAGGTGACCGTTGGTGTATTGAATAGGTTTATGCCCGTTGGTGATCTGAATCTCGTGATGTAGGCAGAGTACATCTTTGGATTTGTTGGGCAAAGACCTTCAGTTAGGTTTAAGTCTTGAAGATGATCTGTGACACAGGCTGGACATAGATGGACGTGTCGAGCTTAGCCTGGATGCAGTTGATTGATGTGGACATATCATTGCTTTGACTGTAGTGCAGCGTCCTGTGCTTGGCCTTTTCTGGAAATGAAGCTTTGAAGACCGCGAGCACTGTTCAGAAGAGGAAATGTCTATTGGATAAACGTGAAGGTGCAGACATCGATGCGTATCTTGGTTTTGTCAGACAGATCTTGTAACGGATCTATTTTGTCTTGAAGTGCATTGAGTAACGACCGATGTATCTCGTGATCTTACGCTTTCTGCGGTTGTTCGATGAGGATTTGGCCGATTTAAATCGCCATTATAGAACCGCCGATGTAGAAACCGCGATGGTCACGATGTTCCTCTTGAATAAATAGCTTCTCTGCAGTTGCTCGATGAAGTGCTTTGGCGGATACGAGAATCGCCGATATAGAACTCGATGTAGAGATGGCTATTTAGGCGTCATAGCTGAAGGAAAATGTCTGCTAGTGAGACATCTGCCGATAGTCACGTCAGCTGGCAATTTGAAGAGCTTGATTCATATGAAGGTTTGTCATCATTCTGGTAGGACAAAGACTTGGATATGTACAAAGACTTCCTAGTCTAGTGACCTATGCATTGTTTCAACAAGTGCCACACTAACCTACGCCCCTTTTAGCCACTTGTGAAACATGCGTTGTAATGGGAACAAGCAAATCACTGTGTTGGAATATGCATACATATATATCAGCTGATTTACAGGCATATTCCTAACAGGAAGTTAGGCGTTTGTCAAACTCCTATAACCGGTTTACTTGTTCATTCATTAAGATCAATATTGAATTGATGATCGGTAGAAGACTTTGGGAAATTATGTTGCACTCATTAACTGGACCTTTGCTCATATTCGAATTAAATTTATTTGCTATTAGCTTACTTTCAGTCCATAAATTTCAGTTTCTATTTTCGTAAATTAGTCGGTAGTTAGTTTAAAACCACAAATCACTGTTTTGGTTACTTCACAAAATTCTTAAGGGCATAAGAACATCGTTCCCTGTGGATACGAACCTTACTTACCTTATACTCGTTATTTGGGAAGGAGGAAAAAATTATTTTTGACGGTTTGACACCCGCCAAAATTTGGCGCCGTTGCCGGGGAACATTTGGTTATTAATCTCTTTAAGAATTGTTGCAGAACTGTCTTGTCTTCTTTTTATGCCTCGTTCTTCTCGTACAGGAAAGTTAATTTACGATCCAGAGATTGAGAAGACAGCAAGAAGGTTGACGAAGCAGACTAAACTCACCAAACAAGCAAGCAGCTCTTCACCGGGTTTAAATTCAGCATTTGAGCTAGCGAGTTCTAGTGAATCAAACGAGGAAGAGCGGGAAGGAATTGCAAAAGTGAAGGAAGAAGTGAAAGTTGGAGATAATACGGTTGAGGAGGACGAAGTCATGGCAGCCCCGCAACGTACATTGAGGGAGATGGCGACTCCTGATGTGAATCAACCACCCTTGGGCATCACATTCCCTGAAGTGAATGCCCCGTTTGAGTTGAAGCCAGTACTGATCTAGTTGTTGCCCAAGTTCCATGGTTTGCCGGGTGAAAATCCTTACAAACATCTGATGGATTTTCATTTGGCATGTTCGAGTCAAAGGGCACAAGGAATGACTGAAGATAATATGAAACTGAGGGCTTTTCCCCTCACATTGGTAGACAAGGGAAAAGGTTGGTTATTCGATTTACCTCCTGGGTCAGTCAGTACTTAGCCTGAGATGAAGAAGCAATTCCTTGAACGTGTTTTCCCAGCTTCGCGTGCAGCAAATATCCGTAAGGAAATTTGCGGGATAAGATAGTTGGTAGGAGAAACTTTGTATGAATATTGGGAGCGCTTTAAGCAGTTGTGTGCAAGCTTCCCGCAACACCAAATATCTGATCAACTGCTTATTCAGTATTTTTACGAAGGATTACTCATCGCCGACAGAAATATGATTGATGCAGCCAGTGGGGGAGCTTTTATGAACAACACTTTGGAAGAGGCTAAGCGACTGATTGTTGATATGGCTGAAAATGCACAATAGTTCGGGACAAGACAGGATGTTCCGAGCAAGGTAAATGAGGTAAATGTGTTCTCTATTGATCAACGGTTGAACACAATAACCTCTGTATTGGAAAGAATTGTCTCAGGTCAAGTTCAACAGGTGAAAGCCTGTGGAATCTGTGCAAATGTGAGGCATCCAACTGATGCATGTCCAACTTTGCAAGAAGATCTTAATGCACAAGTGAATGTAGTGGGAGGTTTCCAAGGGCAACCACAGAGAAAATATGATCCCTATTCCAGTACTTACAACCCAGGATGGCGTGATCATCCGAATTTTAGTTACGGGAATAAAAATTAGAATTTTTCTCAGCAACAAGTACGACCACCATTCTCATCACCTCTTCCAGTTCAGCCCAGTACTAGTTCCAATACACCATTGGAAAGTCTAATCAAAAGCTTAGCTGAATCAGTTCAGCAGGATAGACAGACCCAACAGCAAGATAGGTTAGAGACGAATGCCAGCATAAAATCTCTGGAAAATCAGATTTCCCAGCTCGCTGTCTGTAGGGAAGCTGGAAGCAAATCAAGGAAAACTGCCTTCTCAAGTAGAGAAGAATCCGCGAGATAATGCTTGTGCAGTTACCTTAAGAAATGGAAAAGAACTTCAGGAAGTTGAGCCGAAAAAGAAGATGGTTGATAGCAGTAAGAATAAAGAGGTCGTGCAAGATGAGGTTTTAGTAAATATAGAAGGTGAAGAGTCGAGAAAGCCAACTGAGCAGATTGTCATCCCGCCACCTTTCCCAGGCAGGTTTGCACACCAAAAGAAGGAAGAGGAGGAGAAAGCAATCCTAGACACTTTTCGCAAGGTGGAAATCAACATCCCTCTTTTGGATCCCATTAAGCAAGTGCCCCGATATGCAAAATTTCTCAAAGAACTGTGCACCAAGAAGGTCAAGCTGCGAACAGATGAGAAGGTGTTGGTAAGTGAAAATGTCTCAGCAATTATTCAACGAAAATTACCTCAAAAATGCAAAGATCCAGGTATGTACACTATTCCTTGCATTATTGGTAATAAAAAAGTTGAAAAAGCCATGCTTGATTTAGGAGCTTCCATAAATGTCATGCCTTTATCTATCTATAATGAATTGAATTTGGGCCCATTGCAAAATACCCGAGTGGTAATTCAATTGGCTGATAGGTCTGATTCATACCCCGAAGAAGTAGTAGAGGATGTATTAGTTAAAGTCAATGACTTGATTTTTCCGGTGAATTTTTATGTGATAGATATGGATGATTCATGTTCTCCTCACCCATCACTTATTCTGTTAGGGAGACCTTTCATGAAAACAGCAAAAACAAAAATTGAAGTGGATAAGGGTACTTTGACACTATAATTTAATGGTAATGTAGTTACTTTTAATGTGTTCGATGCCATGTAGTATCGGAATGATTCTGAATCTGTTTTTCATGTTAGTGTCATTGATTCTGTAGTGCGAGATGAATTTGAGAATCATATTTTTGATGATAAGATGGAATTAGTGCTCGTAAAAATTTTGATAGATAAAAATGCACCATTTCAAAACAATGAAGAGGTGCGAAAAAATATCATGGCACTTTATTCCACACCAGAAATGGTAGGCAAGTATGACTTTCAATCTCTCCCATTAGAGTTGTCAAATGAAAAAATTCTTCCTTCTCTAATTCAAGCACCTAAGTTGGAATTAAAAAAATTACCTGAGCATTTAAAGTATATTTACTTAGATGAAAATGAGACTTTGCCAGTCATTATTGCTAGCAATTTGACTGAGTTACAGAAGGAAAAACTGTTGAGAGTGTTGAAAGAGTTCAAGGGAGCCATAGGTTGGACACTCGCAAACATCAAGGGAATCAATCCTTCAATGTGTCTGCATCGCATACTACTGGAGGATAATTCCAAGCCTGCGAGAGATCCGCAACGGAGATTGAATCCCCCAATGAAGGAAGTGGTTCTTAAGGAAATCCTTAAGCTTTTTGATTTAGGGATAATTTTCCCTATATCTGACAGCAAATGGGTAAGTCCAGTGCATCTTGTTCCTAAGAAAACAGGGTTTACTTTAGTAGAAAATGAGAAGAATGAATTGGTTCCTATGAGATTGCAAAATGGATGGCGGATGTGTATTGATTTTCGGAAATTAAATACAGCCACCGGGAAAGACCACTTTCCACTTCCTTTCATTGACCAGATGTTAGAAAGGCTAGCAGGCAAGAAATATTTCTGTTTTTTAGATGGTTATTCAGGATACTATCAAATTTTGGTAGCTCCTGAAGATCAAGAAAAAACAACATTTACGTGCCCATTCGGTACGTTTGCATTTCGTAGTATGCCTTTTGGTCTCTGTAATGCTCTTGGTACTTTTCAAAGATGCATGATGAGCATTTTTTCTGACATGATAGAGACTTGCATAGAGATTTTCATGGATGATTTTACTGTGTATGGTGATTCTTTTAATCAAGGTCTGGATAACTTGTCTAAAGTACTTAAACGTTGCATTGACACGAACCTTGTTCTTAACTATGAAAAATGTCATTTTATAGAGCAAGAAGGTATAATGTTAGGTCATGTAGTGTCTTCAAAGGGAATTGAAGTAGATAGAGCAAAAGTTGATTTAATTGCAAAATTGCCTTATCCTACTAATGTCAAAGATATTCGAAGTGTTCTTGGTCATGCAGGCTTTAACAGGAGGTTTATTCAAGATTTTTCCAAAATTGCTCAGCCTTTAACAAGGTTGTTGCAACAGAATGTTCCTTTCGAGTTTGGAGAAGATTGCAAGAAAGCATTCGATTTGCTGAAAGAGAAGCTGACCTCAGCTCCAATCATTCAGCCACCAAAGCCATTAAGCAGTAGGAGCTGTTCTAGGACAAAGAGAAAAGAAGCAAAGTCATGTTATTTACTATACTTCCAAAACCCTGAATGCTGCCCAATGCAATTACACCACATCAGAAAAGGAGCTGTTGGCTATCGTATTCGCTTTTGAAAAATTCAGATCTTATCTTTTGGGATCAAAGGTCATAGTACATTCGGATCATGCAGCTTTCACATACCTTTTGGCGAAAAAAGAATCTAAACCTCGGTTGATAAGATGGATCCTCCTATTGCAAGAATTCACATGGGAAATTAAGGATTGCAAGGGAAAGGATAACTCCGTGGCAGATCATTTGAGCAGGCTGATGCGTGAAGAAAATTCCATTCCTATTTCCGAAATATGTGCAAGGTGAGGCAGATAATAAGCCATGGTACGCTGATTTAGTTAATTTCTTAGTGACCGGTGTTTTTCCACAAGGCATGAACGGTGCAAGAAAAAATAAAATTAGAAGTGACTCTAAATACTACATATGGGATGAGCCCTATCTTTGGAAGATAGGTTCTGATCAAGTCATTCGTATGTGTGTGCCTAACGATGAGATTCATTCCATATTAGTATATCGTCATAATTTTGCTTGTGGTGGACATTTTGGTTTTTATTGGGAAACTCTTTTCCGAGGTGCCTATCTATTTTGCAAAAGCTATGACCGTTGTCAAAAACTTGAAAATCTGACTTTGCGAGAAGAAATGCCCCAAACCCCAATTTTAATTTGTGAAATTTTTTATGTTTGGGGCATGGATTTTATGGGACCGTTTCCAAGTTCTTATGGGAATTTATATGTATTGCTTGCAGTGTGACACTCAAATCACACAACGGAATGCTACTACCATAAGCTTGCACAATGATCAAATCTCAACCACTAATATTGAGTTCAGATGTACCAATCCTAAGGTCTTTTAAAGGGTTGTAACGGTGCTTGGGTTAAAAGGTATGGTAATAAGGATATAAAGAGGGTTAATAATCAAAGAAGTTGCACAAGGGAATGACCACACGAAATATTGGAACTAGGCTTCAATTTGTAAGGACATGAATGCACTGCTCAATTGCTATGATTCAGAATCATCTTATTTTGAACAGCTGCATCTGCTTTCTTTCTTTCTCTTTTTTTTTTTTTTTGTCTCTTTTTGAACAAAATGAATAAATACAACAGCCCACTGAGCATTCTTTTCCCATTTTTATCCACTGCTTTCATTCCTAGCAGCTTCAATCCTCTTTACTAGCGCAGAACACTTTTACAACATTACAAGCCAACATTTCAGCTCAAAATCCATACCACACAAGATTCTAAATTTTCACATGGTCATTATGCACTTCTCGACATTGGGTTACAGTAAGGGCTAAAACAAAAAAGGCTCAAGGTTTAAATTGTGTGGTAAAAATCAAAAGAAAAAGTTAATGCTCAAAAGGGGTTAACTAGGGGTAAATTGAGGGTAGACTTAGAAAAGAAAGTCAAAAAAGGGTGATACCTAATTGCCTTAATCCTTTTGGTACACTGAACTCATTTTGTGATTTTGACAAGCATACATGGTGCAAGTTCTAGAGTAATCATCCGAGTGCGAAACAACGAATAACCGAGAGCAAAATTAATGAATGCTCCATTTTTGGCTCAAAAGCTCACTTGACAGGCTAAGAAGTTAAGACCAGCATACATATAGTCTGAAGGATTCGTTTTGAAAACAAGTTTTTTTTTTTTTTAAATCACAAAACGCCCATCATTTATCAAAGATTTCTACTTCAAAGTGAGAACGCACACTTGATCCAAATTTTGTCATACTATAAATTTTTTAATTCAACCTATCACAACACAACCTATCACAACAGCAATGCCCCCACACTTAAACCGGACATTGTCCTCAATATATAAACAACGCATGTTCAAAACAGGACAAAGATCAAAAATATGCACAAAAAAAGTGAGAGAGAGGAAACTGCCCTTTAAGCCGACCTAAAATGGGATGCAAACATAGACTGCACAGATGCAATAATCGAAGTAGTTAAATGTGCCAGCTCTTGTTTGACCTCGTGCATCGAACTCTCAAGAGCGGTCAACCGCGCAAGGACTCGTGCTTCGTGAGCCACACTTGGAGCAGGCTCGCTTTGAGCACCATTGTTTCCCGCAGTTCCTGCGATGGGCAAATTAAGCTCGGGTGGTGGAACATCTGGCTTGGGGTGATTTACCTCCTCATCATCAAAAATAACCATTTTCACTCGGGTGAGACATTCAATATTCAAAGGCTCACAACCACAAGCAATATGCATGTCATGAGAAGATAAATCCAGCACGCCTAAATTGATTGCAAGCATGGTAATGACGGACCCCAGAATCAATGGTCTTTTCTTCTTTTTAATTACACCCATAAATTGGCTTGCAAGCCAATATCCTAAATTAACCTTCCTACCATTCAACATACTCCACAGAAAAAATAATTCTGACTTGGAGCAAGTATTGGACCCATCCTTGCGTCCAGAAAAACTATAAGCCAAAAATTTGTGAATTATTTGAAAAGCAAGATCTTTGAGAAAAAGACTCTTTGCCAGATTGGGCTTGTAAGGCTCTGGATCAATGGATAGAGTTTTCCAAATTTTTATACACGAGGCTTCAAAGATTTCGGGGTATTCACAATAGGCATTGCGTCTTACCTCAATCAAATTATCACCACACAGAAAACCCAAAGCAGTATTGAAATCATTTAGGGAAAAATTGAAAACCCTGCCCATAAGTCAAAATCTGATTGACTAACGCAAATTCGGGTTTGCGACGGCAGCGGATGAAAATTCGTAAGTGCAATAAAATTCCCTAGTTAATTCAATAAAAGCCGGGAATTCGAAATTCAAAAACATTTCCCAGCCGATGGCATGCATGAAATCAGTAACTTGCATATTCAAATTCAGCAAAGTCAGAGTAGAAGTATCGAAATACTTACAGGGCACTATTTTCTTAGGGAAAAAAAACTTCCAGCGACTAATTGCCGTCTTTGATCGAAATTAAGTGCAACCTCCTAATTGATCACTGGTCGCTGCCTCCCCATGCGGAACTCTTCGGCGTTTACGATTGGCAAAAGGCTTCAAGGTTGATGCCAAATGGATAATTGGCAGTGGCTCTTGAATATGAGGGGCGGCCTTTTGTGAAGGGTTGGATGTAGCGGATGGACTGGCAGCCATGAAGGGGGCTGTTAACGGAGGTAATGTGGGGTTTGAAGGTTGGGCCGTGGCTTGGGATGGAGATGGTATGGGCTGGGTATCTGGAGAGTCCGAAGGTTCAGGGGAGGGAACATAAGACGCACTGCCAGAGCTCGAGGAAGATGGAGAAGGAGGGGCCGGAGTTGTCGGAGCCGGCGGTGGTGGAGGCTGAACAGGCGGAAGCGGTGGCTGGGAAGAGGAAGCCAATGAAGAAGAGATGTCCAATAGTTGCGTGCTAAAAGGTAGTACATTACGGCTGATTTTCGTGCACAGACGATTGGAACGTCGTGGCTTGGCTGGGACACGAGCAATGCTTCGCTTGGGAGCCATGGTTTAACAATGGCGGAGCTACACGGCAAAAGGGCTTTGGGGAGGAGCAAGTGAATTGGGTAAAAACCCCAATTGTTAATTTAGGGATTTTAACTTCTCCCTATTGTAACTTTTCACCCGCTTCCCTCCATCTTTCAACAATTTCCTGTTAACCCCCTTTTAGCTCTAAACTTAAAAAAAATCTTCAATTAGTTTCTCAACTCAGGGGCCCTGCTACTAACACATCATTATTTCCTTTCCTTTCTTCAAGTCCAACACTTGCTGCTATAAACAACAAAACTAAAAACAGGAAGAAAAACACAGATTAAAAAATTAAAATCCTATAAAAACAGAAAATAAAGCATGTAAAATTTCTGGGTTGCCTCCCAACTAGCGCCGCTATTTAACGTCTGTAGCTACCCCATGCCAACTTTTGATTACTCGTAAACAGGTAATGCCAAACTGATCTTCTCAATTGTTCCAAAAACAGGAACAAGCTCATAATACGGCTTTAAACGATTGTCGTTTACCTTAAAAATCTTATCAGTTTGCGAGCTCTTAATTTTAAACACCCCGTTTGAAAGAACACTCACAACAACAAACGGCCCTGTCCAGCGAGACTTTAACTTTCCTGGCATTAATTTCAACCTGGAGTTGAAAAGGAGAACCTGCTGTCCCACCTTAAAATATTTTCTTTTAATTAGACTATCATGGAGCTTTTTTGTTTTCTCCTTATAAAATTTAGCACAGTCGTATGCTTCCAATCTCAACTCCTCCAACCCCTGCAACTGCAACTTCCTTTCAAGTCCAGCGAGTGCAAAATTCAAATTGCAGTCCTTCACAGCCCAAAAAGCCTTATGTTTAACAGCAACCGGCAAGTGACACATCTTCCCAAACACCAATCGATATGGAGACATACCAATTGGCGTTTTGTAAGCAGTACGATACGCCCAAAGCGCATCATCCAACCTTGAACTCCAGTCCTTCCAGTTGGGATTCACCATTTTTTCCAAAATTCCCTTGATTTCGCGATTCGAGACCTCCACATACCCAGCCCATACCATCTCCACCATCTCCATCCCAAGACACGGCCCAACCTCAAAACCCCACACTACCTCCGTCAACAGCCCCCTCCATGGCTGCCAATCCATCCGCTACATCCAACCCTTCACAAAAGGCCGCCCCTCATATTCAAGAGCCACTGCCAATTATCCATTTGGCATCAACCTTGAAGCCCCTTGCCAATCGTAAGTGCCGAAGAGTTCCGCATGGGGAGGCAGTGACTAGTGATCAATCAGGAGGTTGCACTCAATTTCGATCGAAGGCGACAATTGGTCGCTGGAAGTTTTTTTTTCCTAAGAAAATAGTGCTCTGTAAGTATTTCGATACTTCTACTCTGACTTTGCTGAATTTGAGTATGCAAGTTACTGATTTCATGCATGCCATCGGCTGGAAAATGTTTTTGAATTTCGAATTCCCGGCTTTTATTGAATTAACTAGAAAATTTTATTGCACTTACGAATTTTCATCCGCTGCCGTCGCAAACCCGGATTTGCCTAAGTCAATCAAATTTCGACTTATGGGCAGGGTTTTCAATTTTTCCCTAAATGATTTCAATACTGCTTTGGATTTTCTGTGTGGTGATAATTTGATTGAGGCAAGGCGCAATGCCTATTGTGAATACCCCGAAATCTTTGAAGCCTCGTGTATAGAAATTTGGAAAACTCTGTCCACTGATCCAGAGCCTTACAAGCCCAATCTGGCAAAGAGTCTTTTTCTCAAAAATCCTGCTTTTCAAATAATTCACAAATTTTTGGCTTATAGTTTTTCTGGACGCAAGGATGGGTCCAATACTTGCTCCAAGCCAGAATTATTTTTTCTGTGGAGTATGTTGAATGGTAGGAAGGTTAATTTAGGATATTGGCTTGCAAGCCAATTTATGGGTGTAATTAAAAAGAAGAAAAGACCATTGATTCTGAGGTCCGTCATTACCATGCTTGCAGTCAATTTAGGCGTGCTGGATTTATCTTCTCATGACATGCATATTGCTTATGGTTGTGAGCCTTTGAATATTGAATGTCTCACCCGAATGAAAATGGTTATTTTTTATGACGAGGAGGTAAATCACCCCCAGCCGGATGTTCCACCACCCGAGCTTTAATTTGCCCATTGCAGGAACTGCGGGAAACAATGGTGCTCAAAGCGAGTCTGCTCCAAGTGTGGCTCACGAAGCACGAGTCCTTGCGCGGTTGACCGCTCTTGAGACTTCGATGCACGAGGTCAAACAAGAGCTGGCACAATTAACTACTTCGATTACTGCATCTGTGTGCATTCTCACTTTGAAGTAGAAATCCAGCACGCCTAAATTGATAGTATGACAAAATTTGGATCAAGTGTGCATTCTCACTTTGAAGTAGAAATCTTTGATAAATGATGGGCGTTTTGTGATTTAAAATAAAAAATAAAAAAAAAAAACTTGTTTTCAAAACGAATCCTTCAGACTATATGTATGTTGATCTTAACTTCTTAGCCTGTCAAGTGAGCTTTTGAGCCAAAAATGGAGCATTCATTAATTTTGCTCTTAGTTATTCGTTGTTTCGCACTCGGATGATTACTCTAGAACTTGCACCATGTATGCTTGTCAAAATCACACAATGAGTTCAGTGCACCAAAAGGATTAAGGCAATTAGGTATTACCCTTTTTTGACTTTCTTTTCTAAGCCTACCCTCAATTTACCCCTAGTTAACCCTTTTGAGCATTAACTTTTTTCTTTGATTTTTACCACACAAAATTTAAACCTTGAGCCTTTTTTGTTTTAGCCCTTACTGTAACCCAATGTCGAGAAGTGCATAATGACCATGTGAAAATTTAGAATCTTGTGTGGTATGGATTTTGAGCTGAAATGTTGGCTTGTAATGTTGTAAAAGTGTTCTGCGCTAGTAAAGAGGATTGAAGCTGCTAGGAATGAAAGCAGTGGATAAAAATGGAAAAAGAATGCTCAGTGGGTTGCTGTATTTATTCATTTTGTTCAAAAAGAGACAAAAAAAAGAGAGAGAGAGAGAGAGAGAGAGAGAGAAAGAAAGAAAGCAGATGCAGCTATTCAAAATAAGAGGATTCTGAATCATAGCAATTGAGCAGTGCATTCATGCCCTTACAAATTAAAGCCTAGTTTCAATATTTCGTGTGGTCATTCCCTTGTGCAACTTCTTTGATTATTAACCCTCTTTATATCTTTATTATCATACCTTTTAACCCGAGCCCCATTACAACCCTTTAAAAGACCTTAGGATTGGTACATCTGAACTCAACATTAGTGGTTGAGATTTGATCATTGTGCAAGCTTATGGTAGTAGCATTCCGTTGTGTGATTTGAGTGTCTCAATATATTCCCTCCATTAAACACTTTTGTGTGATTCGAGTGATACCGTGAGGATAGTTGAGGCTTACTTATAGTGTGTTTGAAGGATGGTTTTTGAAAACATGTGATTCAATCGGAAAAAAAAATAAATAAATAAAAATTATAAGATGCCCATCACTTTGATAGGATTTGGACTTTCAAAAAGAGAATGCACATGGAATACCAAGTTTTGAAACAATGTCAATTTTTCTGGGTTGGGGGGGATAGGAAAGGATGTTCAGGAATATTCAAGATGCTTGAGGACAAGCATAATTCAAGTGTGGAGAAAATTCGATGAGGTCAAATATGTGCGACATTAAAGGTTGATTTTACACTTTTATTGGTTATAAATATTGCACTTTTATGGATATTCTTGTTTGTGATGTTTGCAGGTGTGGTGAAAAATTGAAAGTGAAAAAAAGATAAAGGAAGAAGTTAGTCCAGTACCGAATGAGCATTTGGTACTTGAGGAAAGTCTGTAGCAGAGAACTTAAAAAAAAAGGTCATGTGCTGTGAGCTGGAGTCTGTACTAGAGGGCATTGTGGACATTTAATCAATTTCGGATTTGAGAGATATGTTAAACCCTTGTGGGTTAAAACATTATATGTTAATTTAATTCTTTCTATGTAAATATTAGAGAGAATTAGTCAAAAGAGGAATTCGGGAAGTTGACAAAGTCTGTAACGGCTCTTGCTTATGGATGAGGAGAAGAGGTCGTGGCCTCTACTTTCGGGGGAAATGGCTGAAGCAACTTAAGGATCCTGCTATAAATAGAGGATGGCGCAAACCTACAGGACACACACAGAGGAGGCGCATAAACAGTACAAAGTGGAAGCAGTTCTCTTCTTTGGGTTCGAACACTTGGTGATAAGTTTTCTTCATTTTATTTTATAAGTAATTTTTCATTAAATTATGTTTAGTAGGTAAGTTCTCTCTTTCCAGTTAATGTGTGTAGAGTAATTCCCTAGGAAATTGCTATTGGGAGATTCTAATTTTTGGTTTTAAACTAATGACAAGTATTTGTTCATTCTCTGTTTTATTTAGTTACAAGAATTTGCGATTCAAGATTGTTATGTTTAATTACTATTTAAGGGCCCAAACTTTAATTAATCTAAGAATCTATTGCTAGTTAAACCCATTGATCCGTAATTGTCCTTGGGGATAACGAAGTAGCAAATAGCGCACCGATTAAGCATCACAAGTATACTCGGGTAGCGTTGTGGGGTTGAATAATCTAATTTAAAGGATGTTGCTTAAATATGCACTGGTTAGAATCGGGTTTCTCTTGTTTAAATGCTTTCAAAACACTAAATCCTACGAGCGTCTCGGGGGTTGTCTTTTGATTAGGGAATAATTATAAAACTTCTCATAATTATCGACACGGTAAGGAGAAATTGGGAGTTAGGCGTTTGTCAAACTCTTATAACCAGTTTACTTGTTCATTCATTAAGATCAATATTGAATCGATGATCGGTAGAAGACTTTGGGGAATTATATTGCACTCATTAACTGGACCGTTGCTCATATTCGAATTAAATTTATTTGCTATTAGCTTACTTTCAGTCCATAAATTTCAGTTTCTATTTTCGTAAATTTCAGTCCACAAATCACTGTTTTGGTTACTTCACAAAATTCTTAAGGGCATAAGAACATCGTTCCCTGTCGATACGAACCTTACTTACCTTATACTCGTTATTTGGGAAGGAGGAAAAAATTATTTTTGACGGTTTGACAGCCGCCAACACTCAGCTGAAAGATGATAAAAGAAATTCAGTGTGAGCTATCAAAGTAGATTCAGAGCTCTTCTTTTTCCTTTGACTAGAAAACCTATGATTTAATACTTAAAAAGGGATAATGTAATTTTCATCCATCGTAATTTGGGCCAATTTCAACTTTTACTATTACATAATTTATTTATTTTTACTTTACCAAAATTTTCCTTTCTTTTGTAATACCAAAATCTAACACCGTCAGGATTTTTCGCTTGAACTTTCTTCACGTGAACTAATGTTTCAACCTTAAATAGCCACTTGGCTAAACCTGAAGGCACTCCAGCGTAAGCGATACTCTTACTGTTTGGTTTTGTGTAATATTTGTAGGATTACAAATGTTAAATTGACACTAATTTTCCTTCCAAAATGATCGTCTAGCCTTACGTTACACTTCACTTGCCTTCAGTTTTCTACTATGTTGCACGGACACGCCTCAAAGCCAGTGTATCGCGTGTCAGATACGTGTCGGACACGGATACGACTTGAATACGGGGGATACGGCTAGAAATACTTACCGGGGCCGAATTTGGATTTCGAAGAGTTTGGACACGAGACAGGACACGTATACCCCGAA
Organism: Platycodon grandiflorus; assembly: GCA_016624345.1. NCBI lineage: Eukaryota > Viridiplantae > Streptophyta > Magnoliopsida > Asterales > Campanulaceae > Platycodon > Platycodon grandiflorus. The sequence continues at coordinate 66,243,875 of CM028361.1, read as the reverse complement.
ATTGGATACGTATCACTTACCGATTTGCTTTATATGATCGACCCCCTTCTTTGTCTGTGGATTGCTTCTCAAAATGAACCCTAGCCGACTTCAAACAACCTCCGCCGCCGTCGATCTGCTTCCTTCATCGAAGCCGCTTCTCACAAAATGAACCCTAGCCGACTTCAACAACCTCCGACGCTGTCGATTTGCTTCCTTCGTCGAAGCCGCCGACAATCTGCTTCCTTCGTCGAAGCCGCCGTCGATTTGCGAAGCTTTCGTCAAAGCCAGGTAAGTCGGTCTTTGTTTTTTTTTTTCTTTCGAAGGCTTCGTCGCCTTATTCAACTATTTCTCCCCTTTGTGCGACTGACCTGTGCTTAGATTCTGTTATATTTGACACTATTTTGTTATATTTACATTTTGGTCCTTAAATTTTTTATTTATATTTTAGTCCTTATACTTTTAATATTTACATATTACCCCCCGTACCCGTATCCTATATTCTTCAAAAATCCCGTATCCCGTATCCGCGTATTCGTATCCACGTATCTGTGTCCGTGCAACTTAGGTTTTCTATATCTCGTGTAAAATGACCAAGTGGCTATTTAAGAGTATCACATCACCTCAAGCAATCAAGCGTTAAGAAAACCTAACGTTATTAGACTCCGTTAGCTTTTGTGACTATAGAAAAAAGAGAAATTTTGCTGATAGGCAAAGTGAAAATGAATAATAAAAGATTGTGGAATGATAAAAGTAATCGACCTAAAGTATGATGAAACGAAAATGACGTTAGACCTACTTAAAAGAGCAAGTCAATGTGTCTACAACTAAATACCTTAGGGAGCTCAAACACAAAGCATCCTGCGGGCACAGTCTTGGATAAGTAGTTTATCACATTGTCGGGCCAAGGCGAAACGGTAGTGGTCTCCACCATCAACTTTAGATTCTCCAAACTAGTAAATGGCAGTGGCTCACGTTCCTCTAGATCAGGGATCACGGAGAGAAGCTAGCAACATGAAATGCCATTAGATAAGTTGCTAAGACCGGAAATAAATATTAAGTTATGAGATAAAAAAGATATGGATCCTAATTTGAAACGAAGTGATGATTTAAGGGTATTAAAGGAAACACATAAGAAGTCAAATATGTTATTAAGACCGTGTAATGTGAAGGGGGCGTTTATTTTCATATGAAGGGAGTACAATTGAAGCATGAGAAATAAAGCAATCAAGTAGATATAACCATCTATATCTTCATGACAGGAAGAGAATGCAATTGTCTAAGTTAGTCGTGATCTGGATAAAAGCTACAGTTGATTACTATAGATGATATCAATCACACAGCTGGTCTCATTTAACACAGGCATGAAAGCTGAGAGTATGACTTTCTCTCGTAGTCTGGCTCTAAGTTTTGGGCAAAGAAAGGACTAGCTTTACAAGGAAAGTAGGTTTCTGAATAGGAAAAAACGTCAAACTTCATCAAAATAAAGAGAAACCGATTATTAGGTAGATGCTCCCAAACATAGACAAAATGGGTCTCTAACAATTCAGACAGGATACGTGTCTCAGCCCAGTTCGTACAACTTGCTGTCGTGTCCTCATCATCAAGGAATAATAGAAAATGTTGATTTTGAGAGTTAACCATATATGATCAAAGGATAACTCCTCCTCCATTGCATATTAGTTGCTGTATGTTAGGTAGAAATGCCCTCAGAAGTTGACCCAATTCCCGTTTCACTACCTGAAAGTTGACACCCATTTATCTATATTAATGAATAAGCACAAAAAAGCTACAAAATTACAGTAACCATTTCTCGTTAGACTAGGAGTTCTTCCCTCCCTCTCACACACTCTCTCTAACCTGAAACTCTTTTGTAACTGGTTAGTTTTGCTCCCAAAGAATTCCGTGACTATCAGTGCATAGTTGCTAGTTTAACAATCTCTGTCTAATAACCCTCTTCTGAGTCACGAAACTTTTCAACTTTGTTGACTTCAGGGTTCAGGCTTGACTACCTTCAAAATGTTTCCACCTTTCATATCATACCATGAAGCTGACCTCCCCCACATGTCCGTCATCATTTTTGTTTCTTCGTAATTCTAGAGTTCCTTCTATTTCACTCTCTTGTTGAATTTTCTCCATGAGCCAAAACAAATTAAAGCATGTATTTCTGTTCCTAACAGATGAATAATTCCTCCAGAGTAGGATATATGAATTCACATGATATCTATCAGTTAATTCCTAAATACAAAAGAACACAGTTGATCACTTGAAACAGGTTGTCTATTGTGTCCATATCCTGATAAATGCTCAATGCAAAAGATGTTACCATGAACCACCTTCTCCGATATAAATTTCAACATAACGTCTACTTAATCAACTTCAGTTATTTTTATCCTGCCCACTTTAATTTGTTGTGATCTTAAAGTAGAAAGAAAGCCAGCTCTCATTTGAGCATACCTTATGATCCTTCTTAGAGGACTACTCCAGATAAACAAACAGACACACCCCCACAAAACAGACAGACATACATAGGATTTGGTGGTTACTTTGCCCAATATGGTATGGAGGTTACCATTTATGTACACAGTTATTAGGAGAGGAGGGAGTATTATAGATCCCAGGATACGACCCCAAAAGGCTTGCTGTGACTCCATTCCTTAGCACTGTAAAGCTAGCCAAACTACTCAGATTCAACGGAAGATCAGCTAGGCAATAGTCTGGCTCGACTAGTAACAAAATGAGCCAAGTTCACATCTAAAACTAGGCACATTTTTTAAATCAAGCCAAATATGAAAATTATGAGCTTCGCCCTGTTGGCTTGTGAGCCTTATACTTTTAAGAGCTTAGCTGGAAATGCACTCGGCTAGTGACCCCAGAGAATTTGAAAAAGCTTACGAGTTACCAAACATTGTTGTAGACATATAATTGATATGTATCGTAGTTTCAGTCATCAACTTCCTTCTTTTCTAATTACATTCCTCCCAAAGGTCAAAATTTAACATGTGACGTTAGAAGTTTCAGAACCAATTTTTGTCGTATAACGGCAACTGGTGTAAATGTACGAGAGTTATTCAGTTGTGTGCTATTGCTCCTATCTTCCTATTCAATGGCTGCCTTCCTTGTTTCTTCTGATCAAGTGAGTTTCACTTTCAAACCATGTCAAATATGAGAATGATATTTTGAGCCAAGCTTGACCTTGGTGCTTTCATTTTCTTTCAATCCAAGCCAAATATGAGTCAATAACTGACTCAACTAACCCAAGCTTGGCAGCCACTACTCAGCTCAGCAAAACGACTTAGGCACTTAACAAGAAGGACCAGATTTCATACCTGACCTTGGAGGTTGATCTGGCCCTAAAGCCGTGGGGCCCCAATAATGAACTCTACAAGGAATTTTTCTGAGCCCAAAGTAGGGGGGCAAAACATACCAACGAACTGAAATGCTAAAAATGACCAACTTATGTTTAACTTACTTTCAAAATGTGGTTTGTGCCATCAACCCTTCGGTCTGAATGTCTTTTTCCTTTCTTACACCTCTCTGCCTCCATTGTTTCCAGCAAAGGCCACTCCCTCACCATCACACCCTCCCCCGACCACCCACCCAGTTCCACCAGACCCATGGTCAAAAATATGTTGTTGATGAATAAGGGACCATGGCCTTCAAAATAGTCCTTTGGGAAGCTGAAGGTTGTGGATATTTGGCATCAGACCATCCTTTAGCAATGGTCACAGCCAGTGAAGCTTAACAATCAATTTAGTACAAAAACCGTCTCAAAAGAATTAGCACAAATATATTGAAACCTATGAATTAGAAACTCCAAAATTCTGGGTATATGCTAGCGAATCAACATTTTTGAAGTGATTCTGTCATTCAAGAACCAGTGAAGGGAGAGAGGCGGGGGGAGGGCAGATGATATATTGGAGATTTTACATTATTGTTGTCAGCATACACTGGAATTGTGGAGGGTTGGTTCGAACTCTGCAGATCGACATACGTATCCACACACACACACACACAGAGAAAGAGAGAGACAGAGACAGAGATTTTGGTCTCTTGGGGGAGGTGTAGTTGGGGAATGATGTCCTCTGGAGAGGAAAAGGGCAGAGAGTAAGGACAGACGAATAGAATGTTAGCTTTCTGTTATTTATGCACACAGATGGTTGAAAGGTTCTTTTAGCACACTTTAGAAAATAATCAGTTATCTTGAGCATTTAAGAAGTTCGATGGTAAAAGGGAACCCTTAAGACAAAGTTTGTGGGTTAGTTTTGCCATTAAGCATATAAATTTCTTATTTTCATGGTTGCCTGGTAAACAAGGATCCAAATTTCAATCTTTCCTCAAATAATCAAAGGACTCGTAAGTTACAATGCTGGAGTGAATGACAAACCTTATGAGCTATACTCCTATATTTTGCCAACTAATTCTTATCTCATTTTTATTTTTTAGAGTTCTTTGCTTTGAAGAAAATTTTTCTGTGACTGTCTCTCCCTTCAATATGATTGATGGATCCTAGGATCCAAGGTAGAATCCTGATTTTAATGAAAGTTGCATGCTCTGCATCAGGAAGGTTCTTTCAGGAGCCACAGCAAGACAAGACTAGGAAAGTGCATTATGTCAGACTATATTAATTTTCTAAAGACAAAGAATAAATGGCAAAGAAAAGGCATGCAGATTAAATCAATTTCGTTTGTCTACAGAGAATATAAAAAGTGAAAAAATTAAAAAAAGGATTGGATACGCAACAACTTTCAGGTTTTTAATGCTTGCAGAAGCTCTGAATGTATACCGAGTGCACCCTGATTTTCGCTAAGCTGCTAGAAATCAGGAAAACATTATCCGTCTAAGTAGTAACCAATAAAAATGCATTGCAATATTCTTGTATCGCATTATTCAACATTCCAACTACAAGAGAAAGGGAGAAAATAACAGAATCTATATGTTCAGGCAAGAGTTGAAAAGGTAAGGAATAGAAATAAACAAGATAATGTTCTAGCCACTTCAGACCAACAAATAAAGAAAATGACAATTGCCACTCACCTGAACAGCCTTCAACGACAACGTGATGAACTTGGCCGTACAAAAATGTTCAAGGCTCTTAAATAGATACAGTGCCACCCTAACCTTGAAGTCTAATGAAATGTACGTTGAAAACTCAATTGGGAAGCCCACATCAATATCCACTGCACTAAGAGAAGGAAGTCCCCCTACCGGACAGAACTCCAAAAAACAACTACCTTTACACTTAAACGAAGAAAGCTTCGGCAGAGAAGCCACAACCTTGCGTACAAACGAGTTAGGGTTAGATAGAACATTGTGTACAAGGTCATTATCCCACCCCCTAAGCATATGTCTTTCGGGAGTAGGTTCAACATAGGAAATTTCCAGTTCCCTTAGATGAGGGGTCGAATTCGAAATATCCAAATTAGTGAAATAACAGTTGGTTAAAACCAAAACCTCCAAATTACCACAGCCTGATAAGATCCTCCCATCAAAATTAATATCCATAAATGAAATAGAAGAGAGATTCAAAGTCTTTAGAGCTTGCAAATTCAACACAGACGGTAATTTAATGTGTCCAACGTAATCAATCACTTCAAGTACTCTGAGCGATTCACAACTAATTACGCAACTAGGAAATTCGAGTACTTGATTGTCAACACAACATAAACGTAATCGAAGAATTTCGACATTATGGCGAACGGCATAACATATACAGTTGTAAACAAGTTTAGGATCGACGGGAGCATAAGAAGTGAAGTTCAATTTACGGACGTTGACAGGTTCGCGATGAGTCAATACATGATGAATAAAGCTAGTGAAATTAGGGATTTCATCAGGAATGTACCAAGGGTAGCAACAGAAGTTGAGATCGGGACTGGATATCGACAAATACCTAAATCTTCTTGACAAAACGCTTGTTTGAATCATGTGTGCAGAGTTGCCTAAATTAGAAAGTATTCGGAGGAGTATACCGTCGGGAAGACTGCTGATTCTGTCGACAGTAGAAGGTGTAGGTGAAGGTGAAGCAGTTCGTTCTTCAATAATCGCCGGAGAGCCAATTGAGAATTTTACCGGCTTCATTTTCTTGATCGGATTCGGGAGCTACGTCTGTGGTGATCAAATAATTCAACGAGAACTGCTATTCCCATACTCAAAATTGTCAAGTATACTCTTTATCATTATTACAAAATTGTCAGACTATATTACCCTTAAAATAATTTCATTACTAAGTCCACCCTCTCCTAATTTTTTAAAACCCTAAAACTACTAAGTATACCTCATCTCCTATTACTCTCACCCCCTTCCTCACCTTCCTCATTTTGAACAAATTTTCTTAAAACTCAACACCAAAAATTGATGCAAAAAATTCAAACTCTATCAATGGATCGATTCACATTAATAAAAAGGAGCACAAAGAAGTGGAAGAGATGAATTGTGTAAGTACTACAGCTCATTTTATAGTCATTTTACCATTTAATTTATGTTAAAAATAAAAAAATCAAAAAAATGCTGCTGGGTCGTCGTGTGCGACAGGACACTACCGCACAATCTTAAGACTGTGCGACCTGAACCTTCCGCACACTCTATAGAGTGTGCAACAGGGTCCTGCCGCACACTCTATAGAGTGTGCAACAGAGTCCTTCCATACAGTAACAAGATTTTTTTTTAATGTTTAACATGATTCAAACACGTTAACTACGGAGCCCAGTGTTCTTGGTCCTAATAATGAAGAGATTGTTGCATTTGAACATGTTGTGAACGACGAAGCCCTCGATGTTGATTTCACGGATGTGTTCACAACTCAAGAATGTTTTATATCTAGGGATAAATTGATTGAATGGGTGCAAGCTAGAGGACGGGAGCATGGCATTGTGATCATCATCAGTAGGTCGGACAGTGGTGTCGGTAAGAAACGAGCTCGGTTGTTATTGATTTATGAACGTAGTGGTGTATATAAAGAAAAGGTCAAGATTGGGTCATCGTCATTACGAATTGATAAGGAAGAAAAGGTTGAAAATATCGATGATGTGGTAGGTAAAGGGAAAAGGAAGAGAGAAACCGGAACTAAGAAGTGTGGTTGCCCATTCCGTTTGAGAGGGAAGCAAGTCTCGATTGATGAATGGGCATTAGAGGTTGAATGTGGTAAATACAATCATCCAACCGCTGATCACATGGAGGGTCACTCATATATAGGTCGATTGCAGAAATCTGAGGAGACCTTTGTTATTGATTTTTCCAAGGGCAATACTAAGCCCAAGGACATATTATTTGGGCTGAAACAAAGATTTGAGGAAAATAAGTCAACAATAAAGACAATCTACAATGCTTGGACAAAGAATAGAGTTAATGAGCGTGATGGTCGATCTGAAATGCAACAACCTATATTCAAGTTGAAGGAGCATGGTTATACCTTCTACGATAAACGCTGCGAATTGACTAACATTGTGAAGAATCTTTTTTGGGCTCACCCAAAGAGCATTGACTTGCTGAGGTGTTTTCCGAAAGTCATCTTCAATACAGATATGGGGCTTCCGTCACTAAATTCCGTTGCTAATTAGTGACGAAATTTTCGTATCTAATCCTGCGTAATTAATTAATCCATTCCCAGTCAAACCCCAGACTTCCCAAAGCCCCCTAGATCTGTCTCTCCCCCGTCTCCCTCTCGCTCTCTCTCTCTCTCTCTCTTAGTCTCCCCATCTCCCTCTCGCTCTCTCTCTCTTCTCTGATCTCATCGGAGACCTCCCCTGCTGTCTTACCACCACATCTCCCTCCCTCCCAGACACTCCCCCTCTCGCCCCTTCTCAAACACTCCCCCTCCCGCCCCTTCTCAAACACTCCCCTTCCCGACATTGGAGCCACTGCCTACCTCCGCCACCTATAGCCGCCACCACTGCCACAGGTAAAACATTGTTGTTGCTTCAATTTTTTTTAATTGTTTTAGTTTTTTCAATTTATTTGTTTATTTAATTTTTTTATATAGGATTTATGGCCACCCAAACGCTCTTGAAACCACCCTCTATTCTTCCCATTTCTAGGTAAATTATTTTGTGATCATTTTAATATTTATTCTGTATTTTATTTTTGTCTTTTATTTCTGTATATTTTTAATTCTGCATTATTCTATATTTTTCTTTCAAAGAAATGTGTTAAATCTATATTAACTTGTATTAATCTGTATTATTCTGCATTGGCACGCATTAGATTTTGTGATATTGTATTTGTTAATTTTAATGTTTGTATGATAATATGTTAATTTGTATGATATTATAAATTTTTGGCCCTTATTATGTTCATTTGTATGATATTATGATAATATGTTAATTTTTATAAATTTGTATGATATTATGTTATGATATTATGTTAATTTGTATGATATTATGCTAATTTCAATGTTTGCTTATAAATTTATATGATATTATGTTATGTGAAATTATAGTTGAGATATTTATGTTATTTTTGTGATTTGTATGCAGCATTTATGTTATAAATGCTTTAGTGTATCAGATTTATATGCAATTATTATTTAATAGGAATGTTTGGTGTCTTAGCATATCATAAGAAAATAAGATGCTAGAATAAGCGCGTATGCGAATTATATATTGAGAAGACTTGGACTTGTGAATAAACAAGACTAACACTACTAGGTTAGTTCAATTATTTATGAAATTGATCATTAGTTGCATGGTGATCAAGATTGTTAGTTGAATTAGCAAATCCTAAACCCTAAACAAACTATAACCCTATATAAACCCCAATTGACTCTAAACCATAACCCTAATTAATCCTAAACTCTAAACCCTAATTAACCCTAATTAACTCAAAACCATAACCCTAATAAAGCGAGGGAATAATCAGTGATGAGAATTTCCGTCGCTAATCAGCGACGAAAAAATTAAATTAGTGACGGTTTCCGTAGCTAAATTAGCAGGCTTTTAAATTAGCGATAGAATAACTTTCATCGCTAATTTAAGGAATATTCAAAGAATATTCCTTCTGTCTGTCGCTAAAAACTGCGGGAAAAATGCAGGAACATTAGAGACGGAGTTTCCATCGCTGATTTATGGCTCCATTGCTAATTAGTGATGGATCGTCCGTCTTTAATTACCATTTTAAATTAGCGACGAAACTTTTGTCGCTAATTATAATGAATGTCACACCAGTCAACCCCCCTTTTCCCCTTCCCTAGACAACCCTTTCCCTTTCCCTTCCCCAACGAAGCCCCCTCTCATCTCTCAACTAATCTCTCTCTCTTTCTCTCATTCACCCGTGCCCCGGCTGTAGTCACCGCCTTGCTTCTACCTCCGCTCCGGCCTACTCTCTCAAGACCCCCACTTTAAATTGTATACCCTAAACCTTAAATCATAAACCCTAAACAAAATGTAATCCTATCTGTTGTATCTTAGCCTAGATTTGCTTGAATCCATAACCTAAGTCTAAGTCAAGGTGACTAATGGGCCTGCGTGTCTATTAGAGTGGCAACTTGTACTTAGACATAGCTTGAATAGCCTAGGATTGCTTATTGTAAATTGCCTTGAAGAAGATAGCCTGTAAGGATATCGGCCATCCTCTATACATCTGCCGAAGTGTGCATCAGCAGAGTCCTTCAAGATATCGGACAAGTTCATCTAAGCCAAGCCTCATCAGCTAAGTTGAAGACCCCAAGATCGTCCGATATAGAACTGCCGAAGACATGTCCTGATTTGAAGCTTTCATTGACTTCGATGCAACGTTAACCTGCAAAACGCATTCAATGAAGCTTTCCATTCTTGGCATACAACTCAGAAAAGGACATTCTGCCTGCAAACACAGTCTACCTATTTTTGGCAAAATGTCAGGAGACAGACTGTAACTTGCAGAACCGCCTATCAGAGCTCAACAACACCATTAGAGCATTAAATGCTCTTGAATTCAAATTGAGCAACTCATGAAGATCTCCAACGGCTCCAAGGTCCCCCCTGCATATAAAAGGAGACTTCATGGCAGCATTTATCACTTCTTCAACAACTACAACTCGAATCTTCTTCATCTTCTTCAAGTGCATTAAAGCTTAAACGTCCTATCGTACATCCTTCTTTGAAGAGCTTCACACTAAGACGATCAGTCCATTAAAGCTCTTCATTGATTGCAACACCTAGCTCTTCATAGCTCACGAGAATTGTATCTGATTGATATCAATTCTCCCACACAAACACTTGGTCAACAAAATTTTTGTACACTATCCATTAGAGATTTAGTTTGTAAAATATCTAGTGGAAAAACTTAGTACACGATTTTCAAATCCAAAGTTGACCACTTTGGTTGTGGACGTAGCACTTATTTATAAGTGTGAACCATATTAAATATTCTGTCTATTTGTGTGTGATTGTGAATTGATTGTGTTGCTTTAAATTTCCGTTTCCAATCTTAAGAAGCGCTGATCTTGACTGCCAAGATCGGCCATTCTCAACTTGTCCTGTGCTTCACAAGTCTTCCGCCTGCAAAATTTTTTAAAAACCCTAGTGAAGTAAGATTTTTGAATCAATTTCAAAAATTGGACATAGGCTATTCAACCCCCCCCCCTTCTAGCCTATATAGAGCAACCTTGGACCTAACAATTGGTATCAAAGTTTAACTCTTTGAAAACCTGTTTTTCCGAGATTAACCTCTTGAGAGATTAAAGATCATGGCTGCTCACCAAATGTTGGAAACTTCAAACGTGAACCATTGTCCTGTTTTGGATGAAGTTCACTTTGACATCTGGAAAGATAAAGTCAAAAGACATATGAATTCAATTGATAAACGTTTGTGGAAATGTGTCACAGATGGACCCAGAATTCCAATGAAGCCTAATACACCGGCCGCGGTAGATCCAACTGCCGAAGTACCAAAGCCGGAAGAAGAGTGGGATGATGAAGACGAGAAGAATGATGCTCGGATGGAAAGGCCATCAACATCATTACCAGTGTGTTGATATAAGCACTTATCGCCAGATTATCAACTTGGACACAACAAAGGAGATGTGGGAAGCCATCCTTGAATATCTTGAAGGTGATGGCGAGACAAAGAACAACAAATTATATACCGCATCCGAAGTTTGACTCCTTCAAAAGGATCCCAAAGAGTCTCTGCGAAGTGCCTATGACAGATTCTATGAGGTAGTCAACTCTTGCTATTCCTTAGGAAAGAAGTATGAAAAGAAAGAAATAAACATGAGATTTCTAAATGCACTAGGCGGTCTATGGCATGTTAAAATCATCGCCATGAAAGAGTCAAAAGATTTAAACAAATTGACTCTTAGAAACCTTTATGCTAGTCTTTCGGTTTATGAGCTTGAGATCCAACAAGCTCAAGAAATGGAAAAGAGTTTTAAAAACTTGTCCTTACCACCATGTCTACGAACCTTCTGTTCAAAATCGATGAAACACCTTCTACTTCCAGTGAAGATGATGATATTCTTTCGACGAAGCCTTTGCTATGTTTGTAAAGAAATATCAACGTTTCAAAAGGTTTAATAAACCATCATCACATAGGCGGTCTTCTCACAAAGCTGTTCCTTATAAAACAAGCGCCAACCAAAAATTCTGCTCCTTATAAATCGGCAGACCATCAAAAGGATAATGAGCTAGTTTGTTTTAACTGTAGGAAACCAGGCCATTTTGCCTCTAAATGTCCAAAGCCAAAATATGAATTTTATAAGAAACGTCCGAAACTAAATTTCAAAAACAAAAAGGGATGGTGGTGAAGACATTGATGAAAGCAATCGCCTACATGGTGTGACACCGACACTAATGAGGATGACTCTTGTGACTTTCTTTGAAGAAGCCAACATATGCCTTATGGCCGGGAGTCACCACATGATTCAGTGAGGTCATTACCATTTCAACAAGATGACAGATGATGATGATGAGCTTAATGAACCTTCAAAGGAGAGCTCATCAAAGCAAACAAGGACATCTTTGGAAGAGTTTTCAAAATTCAAAGCGCCTATGTGAAATTAGCCAAGAAGCATGAACTAGTTGTCTCGAGAAATCAACCTTGATGTCTAAGATCAAAGATCTTGATAGACAAAGTGAAAGTATCAAATTGCAAAAAGAGAACAAAGCTTTGATGAAAAAGTGGACTTCCTACTTGAACACATCAAGAAGATAAATTCGAGAAAGATGACCTTCAAAAGGTTGTCAATACTTGGAATAACTCTAAAGGAAACTTTGATACCATTCTCTCAAACCAGAAAACTTTAGATGACAAAGCGGTATTGGTTTCCAAAGTGAGTTCAAAGTAGGTAGTTCTTCTAGGTTCTCAAAAGGATGAGACATCGAAGTAATTCTTTGAAGAATTGGTCGTAGAAGTTTCTTATGACCAGCGGTCTCCCAAAAGGCAAGGACTTGGCTTTAACAAAGTTCCTTTTGTTTATCCCAAGAACACAAAAGACAAGTCCAAAAAAGCAATGCGCCAATGACTCGCTAATAGGGAGTCGAGCAACTAAACCTGCCATTAGTCACCCTAAGGAAACAGGATGACTAATAGCAAGTCTAGGAATTCTCGGCTCAAACCTATTAAATTTGTCAAAGGCAAGGCTGCGATCTCAACACCGCCTATAAAAGGGTAAAAGAAGTGAATTCGAGATAAAAAGCTTAAAGGACATGTGCTGTAAATACAAAATCTTTTGATAAGAGGTCTACCTATGGTAAACCTAACATCAACAAGAAAAGGCATTATCGGCCCTAAGTCCTATAGGCCAATTATCGCGAAAGATCATTCCAAAGACTGGCGATATTAAGAAGCCTCAAAAAGAAATCATTACTCATGTTGAAGGATTTCACAAATGCTCTTTCGCAAATGCCATGGTCATGAGATTCATGAATGCCTTTGAGATTCACACCTAAATCTAGAGGATTTACTCCTCCAAAGGTTAAACAGTGTGGATCCCAAAAGGTTGCTAACCTTGAGGACCCAAAAATAAAAGGGGACCATATTCTTAAATGTCTATATTTCGGAATGCTTTATGGTGTCAATGAAGAAGAGAAAGATCTATGGTATCTAGACAGTGGATGCTCAAAGCATATGATGGTGATCCAAATCTTCTCTCAAGCATTGTTGAAGCAAAGGGTCCCTCGGTCATATTTGGAGACAACTCAAAAGGGAAGACCATTGGTTATGGAAGTATAATCAGAGGCAATCTCTCTATCAACAAAGTCTCTCTAGTTGAAGGTTTAAAGCACAATCTGCTGAGCATATCACAATTCTGTGATAAAGGTCTAACCTGTCAGTTTTCCTCTAGTCAATGTCTCATAAAGGACAATGAGACATGTTCAACTATCTGACGGATTCGAAAAGGGAATGTCTATCTTTGTTGACCTAAATCTTTGTTGGAAGAAAATCAAATCTATGCTTGGTTGCTAGGTCATCAACCGACAACATGGTTGTGGCACAAAGGCTTAGTCATCTCAATTTCAAATACCTGGAGAAGCTATCAAAAGACAATCTAGTTGTTGGTTTGCCTAAAATATCAGCTGAATCACACAGTCTCTGCAGAGCATGTCAACTAGGCAAACTACACAAATCTTCTTTCAAAAGCAAGCCTTGCCTATCAACAACCAGACCTCTACAGCTCTTGCACATGGATTTGTTTGGACCTGTAACTACTACAAGTCTTGGTGGCAGCAAGTATACTCTTGTGGTAGTTGATGATTACTCAAGATTTACTTGGGTAGAGATGATGTCCTCCAAAGATGAAGCATATGACATCATTCGAACTCTTCGAAGACTACGGACTCAAAGCTGGATGATATCTCGATGTCGATCGTACAATGGAACGAGTTCAAGAACAATGGTGTAGCCAAATATTGTGATGACCATGGAATTGGTCACAATTTCTCTGCGGTTGGCACACCTCAACAAAATGGAGTTCTGAAAGGAAGAACAGAACTCTCATTGAAGCAGAAAGACAATGATTGCCGAAGCCAAACTACCTATGTATTTCGGGCGAAGGCGTGAACACCGCCGCTTCACACAAAACAGTCCATCATAAACAAATTTCATAACAAAACTCCATATGAAATATGGAGAGAAACTCCCAACATTGGATTCTTTAAAATATTTGGTTGTAAATGCTATGTTCTTTACAATGGTAGAGAACATAGAGGTAAATTTGAATCCAAAAGTGATGAAGGAATTTTTCAGGATATGCCAAGTTTTCAAAAGCATACGAGTTTACAATAAAACTTCACTTAGAGTTGTTGAATCGTACATGTTTCTTTTGATGAATTTGATTTCATTGGGCCACATTTGGCTCCTAAGGTTACTAATGATTCGATGAATATGAGGCAGTGCGAAGCCAAGTCCCGATCTGCTGATCCTCCTTCTTCACAAGATCTTCCAAGAGTCAACTGTTAGAATCCTCAAACGAACCAACAAATGAACACTCGAAAACCACGAATCCCCTTTGCCTTCCACACCGAAGTCATACAACCTACCTTGGAATTAACCTACCCTTTAGAAAACCAAGCTTACTTCTACTTCTCAAGAATCCAACTCTGCCGATGCAATAGGACAAGTTCAACTGCGAAGTTAGGGAAGTAAAAGATCATCCTATCACTCAAATCATTGGAGATCTTAATGCCGGTGTTCAAACTAGACAAGCTTCAAGAAATGAATGCATGTATTCTACTGCATTTGTATCTAACATTGAACCCAAAAGATTGATGAAGCTCTGGAAGATCCAAGCTGGGTGGAAGCTATGCAAGAAGAGCTAAACCAATTTGACAGATGCCAAGTTTGGTCACTGGTCCCTAGGCCCAAAGGACAAGCAGTCATTGGCACAAAGTGGGTTTTCAGAAACAAAATGGATGAAAACGGCAATATTACAAGAAACAAGGCAAGATTGGTAGCCCAAGGATATAGACAGGAGGAGGGCATTGACTATGATGAGACATTTGCTCCTGTTGCAAGATTAGAAGCTATCAGATTATTCTTGGCCTATGCCTCTTACAAAGACTTCAAAGTTTATCAAATGGATGTAAAGAGTGCTTTTCTGAATGGAGAACTTCAAGAAGAAGTCTATGTTGAGCAACCACCTGGGTTCATAGACTGTTCAAGGAGAGAAGATGTCTACAAGCTGAGGAAAGCCCTTTATGGACTTAAACAAGCTCCAAGAGCCTGGTATGAGACCCTTTCAAAGTTCTTGATATCTCAAGGCTTTGTAAGAGGTCAAATTGACACTACTCTTTTCATTATGAAGCATAAAGGTCATTCCTTACTTGTTCAAATATATGTTGATGATATTATCTTTGGTTCTACTAATGAAAATCTTTGCAAAAGGTTTGAAAAGCTTATGCGAGTAAATTTGAGATGAGCATGATGGGAGAGCTCAATTTTTTCCTTGGTCTTCAAATTCAACAAAGTTCAAATGGTATCTTCATCAATCAAGCCAAATATGCAAAGGATGTTATCAAGAAATTTGGTCTTGAGAATGCAAACAACTTCAAGACTCCTATGGCTACTAAGCGCCATCTTGACAAAGATGAGAAGGGCAAGAAAGTGGACATGACTCTCTGAGGCATGATTGGTTCACTTTTATACTTAACTGCTAGTAGGCCCGATATCATGTTTCTTTGTTTGTGTTTGTGCTAGGTTTCAAGCGATCCAAAGGAGTCTCACCTACAAGCAGTCAAAGAATCATCGGATATCGATAGATACTCCCAATTTGGGAATCGGTATCCTAGAGATTCATCTTTTAATCTTATAGGCTATTCGATGCTGATTTTGCTGCATGTAAAGTTGACAGAAAAGCACAAGTGGGACATGTCAATTCTTAGGAAATAGACTTGTCTCATGGGCCGCAAGAAGCAAACCTCTGTTTCAACTTCAACAACCGAAGCGAATACATAGGCTGCGGTAGGCTGCTCACAATTGCTGTGGATCAAACAACAACTAGTTGACTATGAGATCAAAGCGATGATTGTCCTATAATGTGCGACAACACATCGGCAATCTCGGTTTCTCAAAATCTGTCATGCACTCCAAAACAAAGCACATTGATGTGAGATATCACTTTCTCAAAGATCATGTTGAAAAAGGTAACATTAGCATGCAATATGTGCCTACTGAGAATCAGGTAGCAGACATCTTCACAAAACCACTTGATTCAACCAGGTTTGCATATTTAAGAGGAGAGCTTGGTATGCTTGACCTCAATCCTTAACCCTTTCTAGCAAATTCTTTAAGTCATTTTCTAAACTGCTGTTATTAAACTGCCTACGTGATCAGCCGATCGCAACTCTGCCGAGTACATAGACAACCTTGAGTAAGTATCTACATTCATATCGGCAGTCTTCTATAAAATAGGCAGACTTAAGTGCGCCAACGTACATGACTCATCGGGTAATAAATGCGGATTTCAAATTTTATCAAATTTCATTTATTGGCTGTCGAGGTATAAAAGGCAAATGTACGGTGACTCTTCACTTGCTCCATAACCGCCATTTTCAAACTTTCAAAAACCTCTCTACCTTCGAATCTACAATCTTACTCAAATCCTCTTAAACCTACAAATTTCTCAAGTTTTCAAGCTTAAAATCATCAATGGTAAGGATTTCTACACCTTCTTGAGTCATTTAAATCCAGTTTTAGGATCTTGTTTTGACCTAATTTAAGTTTTTAAAAGCGTCCGCCATTGATGAATGTGCTATCTTGCGATTGTTGCTTGAATCATGCTTCTTTGGTGTAAAATGTGTTGTAGAGATTCTGTGGTACTATGTTTTCGGTTTATATCGTTTGTTTGCTTGAATCGACAAACTCGGTGGATATTTTAAAACCCAGATGATGAACTGTTCTTATATTATGCTTCAAATTGTCTATATTTTGGGTTTTGATCTGAACAGTACCTGTTTATGTTAATATCTGCTGATTGCATGATTATCTGCTGTTTCTTGCATATCTGCCGATTTCTATATATGCTGTTCTCACATCTGCGATTGTGTAGGAAAGACTAAATCCTCAAAGCTGCCACTACTTCATCCTCCGCCTCTCCTCGCCAACCAGGGCGCAAAGGCCTTGAGCTCCCTATAAGGACCCTTCCCAGTCAAGTTATCACCCGGGATGACAATCGACAGAGACTCTATCATTAGCACATCTCGGGTGATGCCCTACTAAAAGATTTGGTGAATGTGGACTTCTTCCCTTGTTCCAACTAACGACACCCACTACAACAATTTTCTAGCCGAGGAGTTTTATACAAGGATGATTCGCCTCCTCCTCCGCTAATGCCTCGAGCCGCAACTTAAGCTACATCAAGGGCTACATCGAGAGGTCACTACATCAAGTTGACCTATAAGGATGTTGGAGAAATCCTTGACCGCTGTTGAAGGCAAATTGGACTTGACCGATGCGAATCGGCACTTGCTTGGGAGATGATGAGGGGCCCAACCGAGAGAGGTTTTCCGAGATGTCCAGGAACCTCTTCCCGTAAAACCCCTATCATATCGCCATCGCTCGACAAGAGCATTTTATTCAAAAATGGCTCGAGGGACATCTTCACCTCCCGTGATGTGGACCAAAGCGTGGTCCTTCGCAAGCAACTCAACCGGGCCAAAATCATCTTCTCAATGCTATCCCGAGCGTTGCGAAGTCCAAGCTCACCCTTCCATGAAGAGGCCCTTCGTGAGGGTCATTAATGTCATCCTCCCGTTATGAGGAGATTGATGAGCTAGTCGTCAATGACGACCTCATCAAGGTGTCTAACACCTACGTCTTCACGGTCAACAACATCACCCGCTATAGGGATGATATGGCCAAAGGACAACCAACGCGGCGAGGCCGCTGCTGCCGCTGCTGCTCTGCCGTGCTGCTGCACGCTGCTTCTTCTTCTGCTCTTGGTGGCCCCTCTCCCAAGCCGCAAGGGTAAGAGGAAGGTCACCTACACCGCCGCCGGGTTACCGAGGAGGAGGAGCCCACACCTATTGGGGCGAGCCGCTGAGCATTTTGACCTCGGCGAGTGGACCATGATCCATATGAGCCTGCGAGCCTCCATCCAAAAGCCCAAACACTCTCCTCTCTCACTCCAAAACTTAAACAATCCAGAAACTCGCTCAAAGCACTGTTGAGAAGGACACATCAACCTTCAAACCAGCTGACCTCTCCAAACCCTCTACAACTACCTCCCAATCCTCCAAACCCAAACCTAAACAAACCCTCCTACCCACAGACGAATCCTTTGGCCTTCCTAAGGTCTCATCCACCTCTTCCTCCACTCCAGCCGTGTCTGCACCGGCTGTTTCCACACCGGCCGTTTCCCCATCGGCTGTTCCTCCACCAGCAGTTCCCACCAAATCATCTCCACCACCTGCTTCTGCCTCTTCCACTCCTACTAAGTCCAAACATGGCAAACGTTATAAGAAGAGTGCCAAGAAGCAGGTGCACTTCTCCGGGACTGCTGATCCTCCCTCCTCTCCTCCACCTTCACCACCTCTGCCTACTACCACTACCACCTCACCTACTCCCTCACCTCCTTCCTCTGCTCCCATCCAAACAACCACCACACAAGAGCCATCTATCTCACCTGCCATCACCTCTCAACCACCATCCTCCAAACGCCCTATCTCTCCCTCTTCTGACCTGCTTACTCCCAAACGCCTCAAAACCAACCCCTATAACCACCTACACCCTGAGGTGCAGGCTCTGCTGTCCTTCAGAGACAGTAGGCCTAAACCCAACCCTGCTGATTCTGACCCCTTCCTCTCTTCCCTTGACTACCCTAAGAGATTTCCCTGCCAGCCTATGTCTGCAGGAGAAATTATCTTTAAGTGGGGTGCCTTCTATGACCCCCTTCCTCCCGCCTGGTCCCAACTCTTTTTCTCTCATAACTCAGCAGTTCAAGATCTTATGATCTTCAACCAATGGGTTACCATTCACAAGGACCTAGGCCTTCCTCTCCCCACAGAATCAGCCATCTCTTCCTTCCTTTCTCTGCCTAAACCTCCAGTCTTCACTCTTATCTGCCATCCTTCCATCCTTCTTCACCCTGTGGTCTACAACTTCATTGATGTAGTCACCACTTACCTTGGCTTCAACCCTCTCATCCCTATTCTCTTCCATTCTCCTAGCCTTTCCCCTTTCTTTTCTCCTCCTCCCTTCTTCATTCACCCCCTTTCCTATGTCATCTACATAGAAAGGCTCTTCCCTGTTCCTCGCGTTTTCCCTAGCCTTCCTTCACCCTCTACCAGCTATGTTTCCCTTTCCTCCTCCAGCCATTCTCCATCCTCCTCCAGCCACTCCCTGTCTTCCCCCAGCCATCCTCCACCCTCCCCTACCCAAGCCACCAGCCATCCTTCCCCCTCAACAGGTCCATCATCTCCTCCAGCGAGTCATCCTGACTCGTCTGATACCTATCCTGCTGAGGCTGTACATAAATTTTTGAAAGATTTTGAGGTCATCTCTGTTGACCTGACCAAGGCCCTGCACCAGCTCTCTGCAGATCAGTCTCACATTACCCATGTCCAGGCTGACTGCCTGACCCAAGTAATGAACATTTCAAGAGGTGCCAAGGCCGCTTTTGATGCCTGCCTGCGCTCTATCCCAGCGCTCTTGCCGGCGGATCTCAGCCTCTTCCTCCACGACCTCTGCCATCTTCAAAACCAATTGGGACAACATCGCCACAAAAATGATGCAGATCGTCGACATGGTTGAAGCTGGCTATAAGCTTGTGCTTCACTCCCAACGCCAGGCGAATCGCTCTGTTCACTCCTCCGTTCGAGCGACGCGCAATCTCACCTCCAAGCACTTGGCCTTCTATCGCAAGGAGCACATCACTACTTCCAACCGTCTTGCTCTCATTGATACATCGCTTGCGTCCATGAAGGAGGAGATGGCTAGACTCAACAATGATCAGCGGACTAGACTCATTGAGCATAATGCCCTACTCAAACAGAAAAACAGTGATCTGTCCTCTGCATTGGCTGATACAAAAGAAGAGTTAGCCGAGGTCAAACAGAAAAACAGCGATCTTTCCTACGACTTGGCCGACGCTAAAGAAGAGCTAGCAGCAGCAAAAGAAGAGATTGCAAGACTTAAGGCTGCTGCTGACTCTAAATGGACATCAAGAGGCCATGGGCAATCTTCATCAGGCAAAGGCAAAGGTCATACTGGCCGATGAATTCTGTATAATCTTTTTGGAAAACTTTGTAAATTAAACTTCTTGTTTAATGAGCAATGTTTGTTTTTAAATTTTTTCATGCTTTACTATGAACTGCTCATTCTGTGTGTGCATGAGATTTAAACCACTGGTTTAAAGACATGTCCTATAATGCCTATTCTGCCTATTCTGCATGTCTTTAAATTCAGTCTAATTACAAGTGTCTGATGCTTAATTTCCTGTTTGTAAACACTTTGTAATTCTTGAATACAATGACCTTTGTGTAAGTTCATCTAGGGCATGCTTATTTAATATATCAATCTTACAAGCATGTTATTACTAGACTTGAACATGGTCTGCTGATATTGTATTCGTAGGGTCATGGACTCAAGCAAATAGGAGGAGATTGTTGTATCTTAGCCTAGATTTGCTTGAATCCATAACCTAAGTCTAAGTCAAGGTGACTAATGGGCCTGCGTGTCTGTTAGAGTGGCAACTTGTACTTAGACATAGCTTGAATAGCCTAGGATTGCTTATTGTAAATTGCCTTGAAGAAGATAGCCTGTAAGGATATCGGCCATCCTCTATACATCTGCCGAAGTGTGCATCAGCAGAGTCCTTCAAGATATCGGACAAGTTCATCTAAGCCAAGCCTCATCAGCTAAGTTGAAGACCCCAAGATCGTCCGATATAGAACTGCCGAAGACATGTCCTGATTTGAAGCTTTCATTGACTTCGATGCAACGTTAACTGCAAAACGCATTCAATGAAGCTTTCCATTCTTGGCATACAACTCGAAAAGGACATTCGCTGCAAACACAGTCTACCTATTTTTGGCAAAATGTCGAGAGACGTAACTTGCAGAACCGCCTATCAGAGCTCAACAACACCATTAGAGCATTAAATGCTCTTGAATTCAAATTGAGCAACTCATGAAGATCTCCAACGGCTCCAAGGTCCCCCCTGCATATAAAAGGAGACTTCATGGCAGCATTTATCACTTCTTCAACAACTACAACTCTGAATCTTCTTCATCTTCTTCAAGTGCATTAAAGCTTAAACGTCCTATCTGTACATCCTTCTTTGAAGAGCTTCACACTAAGACGATCAGTCCATTAAAGCTCTTCATTGATTGCAACACCTAGCTCTTCATAGCTCACGAGAATTGTATCTGATTGATATCAATTCTCCCACACAAACACTTGGTCAACAAAATTTTTGTACACTATCCATTAGAGATTTAGTTTGTAAAATATCTAGTGGAAAAACTTAGTACACGATTTTCAAATCCAAAGTTGACCACTTTGGTTGTGGACGTAGCACTTATTTATAAGTGTGAACCATATTAAATATTCTGTCTATTTGTGTGTGATTGTGAATTGATTGTGTTGCTTTAAATTTCAGATTTCCAATCTTAAAATCTTGACTGCCAAGATCAGCCATTCTCAACTTGTCCTGTGCTTCACAAGTCTTCCGCCTGCAAAATTTTTTAAAAACCCTAGTGAAGTAAGATTTTTGAATCAATTTCAAAAATTGGACATAGGCTATTCAACCCCCCCCTTCTAGCCTATATAGAGCAACCTTGGACCTAACACTATCTAAACCCTAACCCTAATTAACCCTAACTAACACCTATACCCTATACCCCCTATACCCTATACCCTAAATATAGATAGACGCACCTTTACCAATAGTGGAGTATTCGAGCGAGAAATACAAAAACAAAACTGAACATTCTCAAAAGATCAATCATCCAAGTGAAATAGTGAACACAACTTGAAAAATGTTTTGGATTAAAGATGGGAGATCCTTCAATTAAAACTATAACCCTATCTAAACCCTAATTAACTCTAAAGCATAACTCTAATTAACTCTAAACCATTACCCTAATTAACTCTAAACTATAGCCCAAATTAACTCTAAACCATAACCCTAATTATTTCTAAACCATAACCCTAATTAACTCTAAACCCTAACCCTAATTAACTCTAAACCTTAACCCTAATTAATCCTAAACAAACCCTAACTAAACCCTAAATAATACCTATACCCTATACCCCCTATACCCTAAACCCTAATTAATCCTAAACCTAAACTCATACCCTAAAACCCTAAACTCATACCTTAATCCCTAAACTTAAACCCTAAACCCTAAACCCTAAAAGTTTTGGATTCACAACCTAAGGCATTCTCATAAACTTATATATATTGAGGTGTCACTTAGATCAATCATCCAAGTAAAAAAGTGAACGCCACTTGAAAAAAGTTTTGGATTCAAGATGGGAGATTCTTCAAACCCTAAATTTTTTGGATTCACAACCTAAGGCATTCTCACAAACTTTAAATATATATATATATATATATATTGAGGTGTCACTTAGATCGATCATCAAAGTGAAAAAGTGAACGCCACTTGAAAAAAGTTTTGGATTCAAGATGGGAGATTTTTCAATTGAAGTGCCGAGGTCCATTCGGCGTCGAGCAATTTCTTGATAAAGTCTGTGTACACCATTTATCTTCACCCATCCACATCGACACCTCTACAGGATGTGGATTTCACGCAGGGCTCCCCTGCCACACCCATATTATTGGTAGCGACCTCCACTGATGAGCCTTCCCAGTTAGACTCGGAGGGAAAAATTATGACGTCCATTGATCTAGCCTTTAAACAGTTATAAGTTTCTACCTATTTACACTTTTTCCTTTTGTTATTTTATTTCATAGTTAGTTTGTTGTATTTACAATATATAAGAATTGAAAATTGATTTTTTATTAGATTTTTAGGAGGCAGCCCTCATCCTTCATGTTGGTTTGGAGATATTTTCCGTTCCTCACAGCACACAGAGATCTGGCCACAATATAGAAGTGTCTCAGCGGCGAAAAAAGATGAATGGTGGGGTGAATTTAAGGTAGAAGTTGTAATATAATTACTTTATTTAAAATGTTTATTTATTGTATAGTTATTTAATCATGTAATTTTTTCTAGGCGAGGTATATATTCTTGGCCCGGGCATTCGAATGACGAGGCCTTGGCTCTGTTCAAAGATTTGTGTGCCGGTCGGTACAAGGACTTCGTCTAGAAGACGAAGTCGAAGTACTTAATGAAGGGGTGGCCCCCCAACATGACTGAAGAGGTTTGGGCTCAGTACGAAGCCTACTGGGGTGGGTCTGCCGCCAAGAAGGCCTCGAAGAGGGCAAAAAAGAACAGGGCTAGTCGGTCGGGGAATGAAACGAAGCACACAACGGGGTCCATCAGCGTCGCTGAGCAACAAGCGCGTATGGTAAGTAACTTTAATTAGTTTAAATAAAGATTAACTTAATTTAATGTTTATTCAGTTTATTGTTCTATATATATTAAAAGTAGTTAGGAAGCTATGTTGATGCTATGAAATCCATGGTAGTAGTTTAAAATTATTGTTAATTCAATTTATAGCTCTATATATGTGTTAAAAGTAGTTGGGAAGCCATGTTAATGCTATGAAATCTATGGTAGTAGTTTAAAATTATTGTTTATTCAATTTATAGATCTATATATGTTAAAAGTAGCTGGGAAGCCATGTTGATGCTATGAAATCCATGGTAGTAGTTTAAAATTATTGTTTATTCAGTTTATTGTTTTATATATATATATATATATATATTACAAGTAGTTGAGAAGTCATGTTGGTGCTATGAAATCCATAGTAGTACTTTAATTTAAAGTTTAATATATTAGATTTGAGTTAAGTAAGATAATTAGGGGGTGTTAAGTGTAAACAATTATAATCTATAGGGGGTGTTAATGTATTTTATTATTGTTTATTCAATTTATTATTTTATATATGTTAAAAGTAGTTGAAAAACCATGTTGATGCTATGCGATCCATGGTAGTATATTAGATTTGGGATAAGTAAGATAATTTGGTGGGTGTTAAGTGTAAACACTTATAATTTATAGGGGGTGTTAGTGTATATTTTCAATGTTTATTCAGTTTATTGTTCTATATATATTAAAAGTAGTTGGAAAGCCATGTTGATGCTATAAAATTCATGGTAGTACTTTAATTCAAAGTATAAAAAACTATGGGGGGTTAAGTGTAAACACTTAGAATCTATAATTCTATTTCATTTCTTATTTCTTAGAAATATAAAAAATTAATAGTAATACATACTGATTGTAGGTGGCTACACATGTACGCACATCAGGTAGGATGGATCCGGTCAGTGGGTTGATGCTCGGGTAGAGGCTGCGTATGTAAGTATTAAAATTATTGTTTACAATTAAATTGATATATGATTGTGTTTTAATAATTATCTTTTTTTTTAATGACAGATTGAATACGAGAGACGTATGAGGAACGAGCCTATGGGGAATGAGTGGAACCAACCATTATGGGAGGAGATCACCTCCCAAGGACAGGCGAAAAGTGGTGATAGGGTCTACGGGATGGGCGCACACGGGGGATCCTCGTACGTGCCAACCATGGCTTCACGTGCTTTTGGATCGACAGCACGAAGTTCCTTGGCCCAGGCAAACGTTGACCAGTCCCACGTGGTAAGGTTGGAGACCGAACTCACTGAAACCCGATAGACCGTGGCCCAGATGCAGGTCGCCATGGAACGAATTTTTCAGAGTCAACCCCGTCCGTCTGGTAAACAATCTCCTGATCATATCCAACCCCAAAATTTATTTCATAACAATTAGTTTGAATAGTTTTAATTATTGTAGTTTAAACAGTTTTAATTTATGTAAATAATTTTGTAATTAAATTGTTTTAATTAATTTGTGGTATTTTTCATATTTTTGTAGAGTTTTTATTAATATTATCTGTTGAAATCAGATACAAAAAAAAGAAGAAGACATTTTTGGAATATTTTTTTTACTTTTTTATTTTTATTTTTAGCGACGGAAGACTCCGTCACTAAAATTTCCGTCGCTAATATATATTTCACATATTCCGTCGCTGATTAGAGACGGAATAATCTGTGGCAAAATCCGTCACTAACCAGAGACGGGAATCAGACACGGAATATTTCGTAGCTAATTAGAGATGGAATATTCAGTGGAAAAATTCCGTCGCTAATTAGATACGAATTTAGACACAGAATATATGGTGGCTAATTAGCGACGGACGATTTTTAGCGACGGAACAAAACCGTTGTTAAATTCTGTCGCTGAAATTGTCACCGTCGCTAATTTTCGACGGAATAGCCTTCGTCTAAAATTTTGGACTATTTTTTTCCGACATAGTTCCGTCGCTAAATACCGTCGCTAATATGGATTTAGCGACGGAAAATTCCGTTGCTAATTCATGCTTTTCCAGTGATAGAATTTAAATAAATTCCTAATTTTTCTCCTCATCTCGTGACCTAGTCTTAGAGATATATGCAGGGACAGATTGTGTAGGTACACAAGAGCTAGAGTCCCCATCCCCCCTTGACATACACAGTACATACACCCTACTAAGAAATTTTCAAAGCTACAAGGCCTTTTTCCTTGAACCATTCGAACCGTCTTGCGACCATTTTCACAAGTCCTTACAACGTATATACCTTCATTGCATCATCGTAATCGGCCAAGGCATGAAAACAGGCGACGTGTTTACCACATCTGCTCTCAAATTGTCATTTTGGACGATAAATGTGTGATTTTAAGATCCTGAGTGCACATACTAAATTGATTAGTCGTATGATTTGAAGAGTAAAGGAACTCTAATTTAGTAATTAATAATTTATAACAAAATCTATGGCTTTTTCAAAGAAAATCATAAAAGATGTAACCAGTGAAAAAAAAAATTTAGATTCAAAAGGCTTTAGAGAAACTTACATTTTTCAATTGGATCGGAGATCGGCTAGAATATTTGCTTATTCCTTGCATCTACTACTTCCACCTCGTCGAATTCTCTGTCATAGAGATAAGTACTATGTGAATCATGAATAGAACAAGGATGAAACTAAATATATATATATATATATATATATATAGGAAAATAATTTACATGCATATAAACATTTGCAACAAAAAACGTGGAGCTTTAAACGAAAAAGGAAACATGATCGACATCCAAGGAAACACGTGGACTTTTAGGTAAATACGTAAAGTTTAATGTCAAAAATATATAGATTATCATTATCGTAAGGCTTACATACCATTTTCTAACTCTACTTTCACCCAAAATTCATTAAACTTTCTTTACTTTTTTTTGTTCTTTTATTTTTGTTTTGTTTTATTTTTTTTACACTTTAATCACTTTACTTGGACCGGAGAATCAATAAGCTCACTCAATCAATGAGATTATTGATTAAAAAAATCTAAGTAGAGTGATTAAAGTGTTTAAAAAAAGGTAAGTAAGCTTATTAAATTTTAGGGAAAAGTAAAGTAACGAAATTGATATTAAGCAAAATCTTAAATTGAAATTTTCTGTATGTGAATCATGAATAGAACAAGGATGAAACTACATATATATAGGAAAATGTTTTTCATGAATACAAACACCTGGAGTCTTATGCAAAAGAAATCACATGCAACAAAAAACGTGGAGCTTTAAACGAAAAAATAAAGAGGTTCGACATGCAAGGAACACGTGGTCTTTTAGGTAAAAAAGTAAAGTTAAATGTCAAAAATATATGGATTATCATTATCGTAAGGCTTACATACCATTTGGTCATTCAAATTTCAGCCAAAATTCATTAAACTCACTTTACTTTTTTTTTTTTACACTTTAATCACTCTTCTTGGACTAGAGAATTAATAAGCTCACTCAATCAATGAGCTTAGGGATTACAAAAGTCCAAGTAGAGTGATTAATGGGTAAAAAAAATGTAAAGTGAGCTTATTGAATTTTAGGGGAATGGAAAGTGACGAAAATGATATTTAAGCATGATCTTCATTTGAAATTTTCTATATGTGAATCATGAATAGAACATGGATGAAACTACACACACACACACACACACACACACACACACATATATATATATATATATATATATATGAAAATATTTTACATGTATACAAACACCTGGAATCATAAGCAAAAGAAATTACTTGCAACCAAAAATGTGGAGCTTTAAACGAAAAAAGAAAGAGGATCGACATGCAAGGAAACACGTGGACTTTACAGTAAAAAAAGTCAAGATTAATGTCGAAAATATATGGATTATCATTATCGTAACGCTTAAATTATTTTGTCATTCTACTTTCACCCAAAATTCATTAAACTCACTTTACTATTTTATTTCTTTTATTTTTTTTCATTTTATACACATTAATCACTCTACTTGGACAGTAGAGTCAATAAGCTCATTCAATCAATGAGCTTATTGATTAAAAAAGTCAATGTAGAGTGATTAAAGTGTATAAAAAATGTTAACGTGAGCTTATTAAATTTTAGGGGAAAGTAAAGTGACGAAATTGATATTTAAGTATAATCTTAATTTAAAATTTTCTATATGTGAATCATGAATAGAACAAAAATGAAACAACCTATATATAGGAAAATGTTTTACATGCATACAAACACCTGGAGTCTGAAGTAAAAGAAATCACATGCAATAAAAAACGTGGAGCTTCAAACAAAAAAAGAAAGAGGATCGACATGC
This sequence comes from Platycodon grandiflorus, assembly GCA_016624345.1. Lineage (NCBI taxonomy): Eukaryota > Viridiplantae > Streptophyta > Magnoliopsida > Asterales > Campanulaceae > Platycodon > Platycodon grandiflorus. The sequence goes on along the minus strand of CM028361.1, from coordinate 66,216,205 downwards.
AAGAAACACGTGGACTTTTAGGTAAAAAAGTATAGTTAAATGTCGATAATATATGGATTATCATTATCGTAAGGCTTACATACCATTTGAACACTCAACTTTCACCAAAAATTCATTAAACTCACTTTACCTTTTTTTTTTTTACATTTTAATCACTCTACTAGGACCGGAGAATCAATAAACTCACTCAATCAATGAGCTTATTGATTAAAAAAGTCCAAGTAAAGTGATTAAAGAGTGTAAAAAATGCAAAGTGAGTTTATTGAATTTTAAGGGAAACTAAAGTGACAAAATTGATATTTAAGCATAATCTTAATTTGAAATTTTTTATATATGAATCATGAATAGAACAAGGGTGAAACTACATATATAAAGAAAAATATTTAACATGTATACAAACACCTGGAGTCTTAAGCAAAAGAACTCACAAGGAACCAAAAACCTGGAGCATTAAATGAAAAAAAAGAGGATCGACATACGAAGAAATACGTGGTCTTATAGTTAAAAAAGTAAAGTTAAATGTCAAAAATATATGGATTATCATTATCGTAAGGCTTAGATACCATTTGGTCACTCTACTTTCACCCCAAATTCATTAAACACACTTTACTTTTTTTTCTTTTTTGTTAACTCTTTAATCACTCTTCTTGGACCAGAAAATCAATAAGCTCACTCAATCAAGGAGCTTATTGATTAAAAAAAAGTCCAAGTAGAGTTATTAAAGTGTGTAAAAAAACGTAAAGTGAGCTTATTGAATTTTAGGGGAAAGTTAAGTGATGAAATTGGTATTTAAGCATAATCTTAATTTGAAATTCTCTATATGTGAATCATGAATAGAACAAGGATGAAATTACATATATATACAAAATTGTTTTACATGCATACAATTATGCAAACACCGGGTGTCTTAAGCAAAAGAAATCACATACAACCATAAACGAGGAACTTTAAACGAAAAAAGAAAGATGATCGACATGCAAGGAAACACGTGATCTTTTAGGCAAAAAAATAAGTCAAATGTTGAAAATATATGGATTATCATTATCGTAAGGGTTACATACTATTTGGTCACTCTACTTTAACCCAAAATTCATTGATCTCACTTTATCTTTTTTTTTTAAACACTTTAATCACTCTACTTGGACCTGATAATCAACAAGCTCACTCAATCAATGAGCTTATTGATTAAAAAAGTCCAAGTAGAGTGATTAAAGTGTGTTAAAAAAGGTAAAGTGAGCTTATTGAATTTTAGGGGAAAGTAAAGTGACGAAATTGGTATTTAAGCATAATCTTAATTTAAAATTTTCTATATGTGAATCAAGAATAGAACAAGGATGAAGCTCCATATATATAAGAAAATGTTTTACATGCATGCATACGCCTGGAGTCTTAAGCAAAAGAAATCACATATAACCAAAAATGTAGAGCTCTAAACCAAAAAAGAAAGAGGATCGACATGCAAGGAACCACCTGGTCTTTTAGGTAAAAAAGTAAAGTTAAATGTCGAAAATATATGGATTATCAATGTCTTAATGTGTACATATCATTTGGTCACTCTACTTACACCTAAAATTCATAACGTTTACTTTTTTTATTTATTTATATTTTAAACATTAATCACTCTACTTGGACCTGAGAAATAAATAAGCTCATTCAATCAATGAGCTTATTTATGAAAAAAAGTCCAAATAGAGTGATTATAGTATGTAAAGAAAATATAAAGTGAGCTTATTGAATTTTAGGGGAAATTAAAGTGACAAAATTGGTATTTAAGCATAATCTTTGTTTCATATTTTCTATATGTGAATCATGCATACAAACACCTGGAGTCTTAAGCAAAAGAAATCACATGCAACCAAAAACGTGGAGCTTTAAACGAAAAAAGAAAAAGGATTGACATGCAAGGAAAAATGTGGACTTTTAGGTAAAAAAGTAAAGTTAATTTCGAAATTATATTGATTATCATTATCGTATGGCTTACATACCATTTGGTCACTCTACTTTCACCCAAAATTCATTGAACTCACTTTACATTTTTTTTTTTACACTTTAATCACTCTACTTGGACCTGAGAATCAATAAGCTCACTCAATCAATGATTATTGATTAAAAAAAGGTCTAAGTAGAGTGCTTAAAGTGTATAAAAAAAAGTAAAGTGAACTTATTGAATATTAAGGGAAAGTAAAGTGACGAAATTGGTATTTAATCATAATCTTAATTTGAAATTTTCTATATGTGAATCATGAATAGAACAAGGATGAAACTATCTATAATACAATACAGCTTGATTCTCACGAGTGCAATTGACTCAGGTCTCAAGTTAATGAGAGACCAAGATTTTTCCAAATTTTCCCATTTACTAAAATCCTACGGCTGTGATCTATTCTGAGAGTGCACATGTGCGAAGGTGGTTGTCCTCGGGAAAATTCTTTTCTTCCTCTCTCTCCCCACTTCTAAGAAGAAGGCCGTCGCTCCCACCCCAACCGTTTGCCACCATCACTCCCACGGTTTCTCCATCCTTTATCCCTATAATTCTTCAATCACTCCCATGGTTTCTCCATCCTTCATCTCGACTGTAATTTCTCCCCAAGCCTCCCCCCCAGCAACAAATCTACCATTAGAGTCCTAAGAGAGGAAGTGATGTGTAGTGCGCTTCAGTCACTCCCAGTTCATTCCCAGTTTACTTAATTGCTCCCGATTTTCTCCACCCAAGCCCCCGCACCCTGTTTTCTCCACCCAAGCCCCCGAAACAAATCCACCATTAGAATTATAATTGCAGTGAAACAACAATGAAGTTGCAGAAAGGACAACGAAAATAATAAATTCTCTTCGTCAATTGGTTTACGCTTGAATCAATCATTATCATGGATCGTCAATTTCCTTTGATTTGATATTTCCTCTGAATGCAAATTCAATTTTACATAGATCGTCCTATGTCTCTCTCAAGCTTATTGGTTTACTCTCTCTCGCACACAATCTCTCTCTCCAGAAATGGAGCAAGCATCTCTCTAGCGTCTGAAAGGATTGTGGTTTCTCAATTTGTTCCAATTCTCACTTCACCCAGTCAGGTTCGTCCTCTCTCTCAAAAATCAATCCATTTTCGCCTGCGATTTTCAGTTTACCAGCGCCTAAATATTTTCTGTTGTGATTTGTTCCAACTCTCAGTTCTTTTGTGGATCTAAAGCCCGTGGCAAAGCTCCCGGTCAATTTACTTCGTTAGGTTCGTCCTCTCATTATAATCTTTCCTATAAACTCCTTCCATTAACAATAGCAGAAGAGTTTTAGATATTGGTTTGAAAGCTTCCTTTTCATCTCCCTACAGTTGAGCCTTCCCAGTCACCATTCCGGTAAGGAATGAAGTTTATTATTGATTTCTCTCTCCATTTGTTCAAATCATAGAACCTTCATTGAAGCCCTTGCATCAAGGTGATTTGGGCAACACATTCTCAATTCACAATCTAGAAAGTTTTACTTAAGAGGTTAGGGTTGAAGTACCGGAGATGCGTAAGTTGTGATGGAAGCGCCGTAGAAGTTTCTGCCTGCGAATAATTCGATGCAGGTTAGTTTTGCTTCTTCTTTACTGTCTAAACCAAAGTGTATTTATTTTAATCCGTGGAATTGAGAATACTCTCTCTGTCGAACAACCATCATTTCAATTACGAACAAAATTATAATTTCCAAAAGTCTTCCGAGTAATTTGTTTGGGGTATAAAAGTCAAATTTCTCTTTGTACCAAAAAAAGTTTAATTTATTTTTTGGGTTTGAGCACACCAATTGTTTGATGAAATTGCTCTTAAGATAATGGAAGTTCGATGGCTCTCCCTTCACAGTCACTGAAGAAGCTCAATTTCAAAACATTAAAGCGTGCTCTCGATCTCTTCTATCCACTCCAGGTTTGTTGATTTTCACTCCATGAAAATTCCTATTTTCAATTTATTACCCATTATTCTTGATGATTGTATCTTTAGTTCGTCACTTTGATTCCAAAGTTTATTACTTTTGACATTATCTAATGCTTGATTTGTTTTTGGATTGCAGCAAGAAGATTTCGTTAAGCCATAAGGTTAGTCAGTCATTATCAATCTGCGTACATGTGTGTACATTTGGCAGTTCACACCTATAATTTTTTATTTTTAAATTTGATGTCTTTGGAAAAGGGGTAAATGGGTTATCACTTATCAGATATGAGTATGTGTGTGTGCATGAAAATGGGTTATCAGATATGAGTGTGTGTGTGTGTGTGTATGTGCGTGTTGGGGGGGGGGTGCTATTGGCAAGGAAATAAAAAACAAGGAAATTGAATAGTCGCATACTTCAAGTGGATTTTGAGAAGTCTTTTCCTTTTTTGGGCGGGAGGTAGTAGTTCTTTGTTATGCTTTAGATATAATTATCTCATAACACATGAACTTTTGTGAGTTGGTTATCTCTCTCTCTTTCTCTCTCTCTATTGTCCAGCTTGGCTTGCAGTTTTCTCTCTCTTGCACAATCTCTATCTCCAGTACAAACTCCCAGTCCAATTTATCTCAATCTCATTGTAAGTCCTCCTGGGTTGTAATTCTGCATAATTCACTGCATAATGCATCTAAATGTTGCTTATACTTTGGGGTGGATTGATTCACTCTTGGTTTCATAATATAATAAAATTAGAGTATGTCCACTCTTGGTGATTCACTGATTAGGATCTTAGATAATTAGTTGAAAATTCAATGCCAAGTATCTATACCGCATGTTGCTTATGAACATGTTTAGGATTCTAGGACAATCATTTATTATATAAGTTCAAATCTTTTTCCAATATCTGTTAAGGTTTGAATAAATTGTTGCTTATCCCTTTTCTTGGAATTTAAAATGCTTCATAAGCATAAAGGCTAAAGAACTTTCCAATTCACTGAAGCAAAATATAATTGTGATTGCTACCCTAACTTTGGCAAGTATATATTCTGCCAACAAGTTCAAGCTTAGAGGCTAAAAAACTTTGTTATATGTGAAACAGAAGAAATAATTGTAGCTACCTATTTTTTATAGCCAACCTGCATGCTGCCATGTAGAAAGTTGTTTCCTCAGAGTAGGCATCGCTAATATTACATTGTTCAAAGCTTAATTGACAATTTTGATCCTTCCTCCAATGCTCCCAGAATTTTAGGTCAAGCTCAGAGTCGAACCTTCAATGAGTTGAGCTGTGAGGTATCTGTTTTTAAAAGTGGCTTGTGTAATGTTCTTTCTTATTCTGGATTTGTCTTATAATTATAATTCGGAGGCATCTTTTACGACTATAGTTTCACCCTAATTGTACACATACTAACATACTTAAGCAATTATTCAGAAATGAAAATGGTAAAAACATGGACTTTTTTTTCTTCTGAATAGGCCTTCTTGGGATCAAAAGCTGGTAATTTCAAAGTCACAAATGTAGATTGTGTTGATAGAAACTTAATGGGCCAACGGTATTTGGATTCACATACTAGGAAAATGCACCCGATTCCCTTTGTCCGAGCTTGGATGGATTCTACTGTAGAATAAACGTTGTTCCAAAAACTAAAATATCTATACTTGGTATTAAATGCTTACTCCGTTCCAACCAAAATGTTAACTTTTGACTTTTGGGTCAACTTAATTAAAGTTTGACTAACGATTTGCATAAATTTATTTATTTGTTCAAAGTTATACAAGTTGTAATCTATCGTATTCCTGATATAGTTTTTATTGATTATTCAGTTTGGCTTACAATTTGAGGGCCAGTCTGTTCTATCCCATTTGCCGTCTAACCATATCATCTATTAACAACCACTTTCCTTCTCCCCCCCCTTTTTTTTTGAGTGGCCGAGTTGGAACGTGATTAGTACATGTACCTTCATGGTGGGCGTCTACAACAAGGTTTATTTTATGGTGAATCTGATCCCTTTCATCTCTGTCTTTCTTGAATGTTAGGCCCGGTCAAGCCATTGGAAAGAGGGACTCTCTCCGAAGAGAAGGCAGATTGGTTCATTTAGACTGTCATCTCTCCTTTCCCCCAACTCTAAGTCCTCCCAAATTAATTTTCCTTAATTTGATTGTTTTTTCTCCTCTCATTTCTTTTGTGTTAATTTTTGTTTTTGCTATGCCCGAATGTTTTAGGTGTTTTTAAGGTTTGATTTGGTTTGATTTGTATTCTGGAAATTTCAAGATTCTGTCCTATAGTATATCATGTTAATTTTATTTCTGGAATTGCATAACTTAAGGTTTTGTTTTTGTTTTCGCTATACCCGATTCAACTTGATTTAAAACAATGTTTTATGTGTTTTTAAGCATATGACTTAACTAAAAATTACCCGTGTCTTTTCTCTATATTGGATACTTTTTCGAGAGAGAGAGAGAGAGGTGTGTGTGTGTGTTTCTTGGTTGAAGGTTGTTCCCTGAGTTTGGTGGGTTGGGTCTTCTGTTGAACTTGGTTCTGTGCTTTGTTTAAGTTCCTTTTATTAATAGCTAAGTTTCGTCCTTACATACAATCTGATGATTTTGTTTGTTATATTAATCATTTTTCAATATGGATGAATCTTTATAAAAATGTACTTTTATATTTTTGTATAGTTTTGTCTGGGACAACTGGTTCTTTGGTGTTCCTGAGGATAGGTTGGTGTATGTATATGTCTCCCTGTTATTAATGATTTTTGACTTTGACATGATCTTATGTTTTAACTTTTTTATCTTATTTGTTTCACTGCAGAAATTTTATGAGAGTTATTCAACCAAGGCCCGACCAAAGCCCAGGAGTCAACAACAGCCTTCCCATGAGGAAGACGTTGGTCATCGTCTTAAGGCGATGCTGCACGCTACTGAGCAGAAATGGTTCAATTTTTTTGTCATTAGAATTGTTATTGTTTTTTTTTTCTTTCTTTTGAGTTATTATTTAGCTTCGCTGGTTGATCCAATTTGTTTTGCTAAAAACTGTGAATCTTTAATTATGTATGGCTTGTAGTACCTGTGTTGGTTAAGCTTTGATGAAGGGCCTTTCCATGGAGAATTTAGGTTCTTTGACAAATCAGGTAGTTCCTTATTTGGTTTTTGAAAAAGGTTTCATGTGACATGGACATCACAGTAATTTGACAACTTTTGTCTGGTATAACTATGTTTAATCTTATCATTTATCAAACTTTATTGATAAAATCTTCTTTCCCTATTTGTTAACATATTCTTCATTACTTCTTTTTTGGTTTGAGGCATTTTTGTCATTGGTTTAAGCTTTGGTTAACATGCCAAATAAAGAAATCGAAAGTTGACCTTATGGCAGTATGTTATCTATCCATGTTAAAAACTTTGATTAACATGTCATTGTTTTTGTTTTCTATCCAATTCTGACAACTCCTTCTCACTGTTTGGGGTTCACACTCCTTTGATGTAATCCTGCGTAACATCATGCCATACTGACACCGTGCCATAGGCACAGGCATAAAAACCTAGGGTAAATATATATATATATATATATATATATATATATAGGAAAATATTTTACATGCATACAAACACCTAGAGTCTTAAGAAAAAGAAATCACATGGAACCAAAAATGTTGAGCTTTAAACAAAAAAAGAAAGAGGATCGAAATGAGAGGAAACATGTGGACTTTTAGGTAAAAAAGTAAAGTTAAATTACAAAAAATATATGGAATATCATTATCGTAAGGCTTACATACCATTTGGTCACTCTACTTTCACCCAAAATTCATTAAACTCACTTTACATTTTTTTATTAGTATTTTTTTTTACACTTTAATCACTCTACTTGGACCGGAGAATCAATAAGCTCATCCAATCAATGAGCTTATGGATTAAAAATATGAGGTAATGAGGGAGTTGGGAGATAACAGAGAGGTCTTGATCATGGTTTTCAAAAACACTTTACTTTCCACTAATGATATATTAAGAACTGTGCCTCCTTTTGTTTCATCTTTGTTACAGGAATTTGAAGAAGTCTTTCTCGAGGATGAACCAAGCGGTTTGCCCCCTTTTCGAGGAATCGAGCACCAAATCGATTTGATTCCCGGTGCTACTTTACCGAACCGGCCAGCATACCGAGCCAATCCCAAGGAGATCAAATAAATTCAAAGGCAAGTTAAAGAGTTGCTTAAAAATGATAAGGTTTGTGAGTCTTTGAGTCCTTGTGCAGTTCCGGTCATTGTTGTACCTAAGAAAAATGGTGAATGGAGGATGTGTACCGATTGTAGGGCCATTAATTAAATCACTATTAAGTATCGTTATCCCATTCCATGATTGGATGATATGCTTCATGAGTTGAATGGCAATCTACACCCGAATTGATCTTAAAAGTCGTTATCATCAGATTAGGATTAGAGTAGGTGATGAATGGAAAACCGCTTTTAAAACCAAATTTGGACTGTATGAGTGGTTAGTTATGCCCTTTGGGTTGACTAATGCATCAAGAACATTCATCAGGTTAATGAACCAAGTTTTAGAGAGTTTATTGGTAAATTCGTAGTTGTGTATTTTGATGACATTTTGACTTATAGTAAAAGCATGAAAGAGCACATGATGCATCTTCGTTCTGTTTTAAGCACTTTGAGAGAACATTCTTTATATGCTAACTTTAAGAAATGTGATTTTTGTTTGGATAGAACTATGTTTCTTGGTTTTGTTGTAAGTCCTGCAGGTGTAGAGGTTGATGAATCGAAGATTGAAGTAATCAAGGAGTGGCCTACTCCTACAAATGCAAGTGTGGTTCGGAGCTTTCACGGGTTGGCAAGCTTTTACTGACGGTTCGTGAAGAATTTCAGCACGATCGCTGCTCCATTGAATGAGTTGGTTAAAAAGGAGGTAAAATTTCAATGGAGTGAAAAACAACAAGTTGCTTTCGAACTTTTAAAAAAAAGTTAATTTCTGCCACCATTCTTGCTTTATCGAATTGTGAAAAGATGTTTGAACTTGAAAGTGATGCTTCGGGTGTTAGTATTGGAGGTGTTTTGACCCAAGAGGGTAGACCTGTAGCATACTTTAGTGAAAAGTTGAGTGGAGTGTCCCTAAATTACTCCACTTATGACAAAGAGTTGTATGCCTTGGTGAGGTGCCTTAGAACATGGGAACATTACCTTAGACCTAGGGAATTTGTGATTCACATGGATCACGAGTCAATCAAGTACCTAAAAAGTCAAGGAAGGTTGAACAAAAGGCATGTTAGATGGGTTAAATTTGTTGAATCTTTCCCCTATGTAATCAAGTACAAAAAGGGTAAAGATAATGTAGTTGCCGATGCCTTATCACGTAGGCATGTTCTGATTACTACATTGCATTCTCGATTGCTTGGTTTTGCTTTCATTAGAGATTTGTATGAGAGTGATGTTGATTTTGTATCCATCTTTCTAGCATGCAAAAACATGGCAATTGGAAAATTCTATAGGCATGAAGGGTATCTTTTCAAAGAAAATCAGCTTTGTATACCCCGGAGTTCTATTCGTGAGGTACTTGTGTGTGAGGCACATGGTGGTGGTCTTATAGGTCATTTTGGTGTTTTTAAGACACTTGAGACACTAAAGGAACATTTTTTTTGCCAAAAATGAAAGTTGATATTGTGTGTGTGTGTTCCAGTTGCATTGCATGTAAGCATGCCAAGTCCCGAGTGGAACCACATAGGTTGTACACTCCTTTGCCTATACCAAATTTTCCGTAGATTGATATTTTTATGGATTTTGTACTTTAATTGCCTAGGTCTAAGCGTGGTCATGATTCAATTTATGTGGTAGTTGACCATTTTTTGAAAATGGCACATTTCATTGCCTGTCATAAGACCGATGATGCTAGCTACATAGCTAACGTGTTTTTCAAAGAATTTGTACGTTTGCATGGCATGCCGCAAACTATTGTGAGTGATCAAGATACTAAGTTTTGTAAGTCATTTTTGGCGTGTTTTGTGGAATAAATTGGGCACTAAGCTATTGTTTTCCACTTCGTATCATCCTCAAACGGATGGACAAACCGAAGTTGTGAATCGAGTCTTATCGCAATTGCTTAGGACTGTTTTGAATAAAACTTGAAAAGTTGGGAAGAAAGTCTTCCATTTATTGAGTTTGCATACAATCGTTCTGTTCATTCTACTACAAATTATTCTCCATTTGAGATTGTATATGAATTTAACCCTTGTAGTCCATTAGATCTTGTTCCTATTCCAGTGAAGGAACGTGCTAGCTTGGATGGAAAAGTCAAGGCGGAGGTAATTCAAAAGTTACATGAACAGGTTCTGTTGAACATCGAAAAGAGGATGGCCCAATACATCAAGCAAGCAAACATGGGCCGAAAACAGGTTATATTTGAACCGGGAGATTAGGTATGGTTGCATTTGAGAAAAGAGCGGTTCCCATTGAAACGACGTTCTAAGTTACATCCTAGAGGTGACGAACCATTCCAAGTTCTCGAAAGGCTGAATGACAATGCATATCGACTTGATCTCCCAGGTGAGTATAATGTGTCTACGACATTCAATGTATTTGATTTATCTCTTTTCGATGCAGTGATGATTCGAGGTCGAATCCTCTCAAAGAGGGAGGGAATGATGAGAATGAAGCTGATCATGGTTCGGGCCAAGCTAATGTGCATGATCTTTTGAGTATATCTGGGGGGCCAATGACTTGTGCTTGTGCCAAAAGGATTCGAGAGGCTTTCGTCACACTTTTGGAAGAGATTCGGAGCCAAAATAAAGCCAAGGTTGATCTAGAAGGTCAAGGGACGTTCATGTGCACAATCGGGGGCTTAACGACTTCAAAGATCAACATTGAGGATACTGACCCGCGCCCCAGCGTGCATTAAGCCACGCTCTAGCGTGCATCTCCTAGCAGTTTTCAGAAAATTAGAAATTAGCACTTCAGAAAGCTAACGCGCCTTAGCGCCCATTCTACGTGCCTTAGTGCGCCCAAAGTCGCACCCTAGTGCACAGCTCTTAGAAGTTTCAGAATTTCAGAGTTGCAAACTTCAGGCCGGTTCGCGCCTTAACGCGCATCTTCACGCGCCCTAGTGCCCTGCTCCGCGGCTTAGCGTGCCTTTGTGACCTTTGGACTTTTTTACGTGTTTTTTTGGGTTGTAAGAACAAATTCTGAAGTCTTGTTGTTCATGTCTGAACCTAGGAGGGGTATATATAAGTAGAGATGTTAAAAGGGCCGTAAACCGTAGGGTCGACTCGTTTAAACCGAAAAAATTAGGGTTAGGGTCGATTTTTTTTGGCCCATTTAACAATTCGGGCTAAACGGGTTGACCCTATAGGGCCACGGGTTTCACGGGCTGGCCCGCCGGGCTTTCGGGTTGGCCCGCGGGATGAAGGGCAAAATTATAATTTGGTGATTATTTTGAAACCCTAACTTTTTACCTCCATCCCCCGCCGGGCTTTCGGGCTGGCCCGCCGGGCTTTCGCTGTCTGTCCTTGAGAGACCTTAGCGCCGTTCTCACCTTTCACGCCTCACACCACACACAGACACTTAGTCAGCCTGCCAAGACCAAGAGCCAAGTGGCCCAAGCCCGTCACCGAGTACCGACTCACCGTCTCCTCCCGTCCAGCGTCCTCCGTCAGACCGTCCTGTAGCGCCGGTACGTCACTCTCGCTCTTCGTTTTGGCTCCCTTGTTCTTCGATTGATCACATAGAATTCACCAACTATTTTGTATCTATATACTCACAAACGTATACGCATCTCCATGATATTTGCTCTGTTTTTTCAGCTTTTTTGAATTTTCATTTCGCACACATGAATTTGCTTATGCTGTTCATGTCCCCAATCTGTTAATTGTTCAGGGCTATCTTTTTTTTTTCTTCCTTTTTTGGTTAGTTTCAAGTAATGAAGTGTTAGAATTATTTATTATATTCGAAAAAAGGTTGTAGCTTTAAGCCTAATTTGAGACTTTGATTCTGCTATTATGGCCTTGAAAGTTTGATATGAATTTAGAAAGTGTTTCCTTCAGTGTTCTTAGTGAGTCTGTAGATTAGTTAAGTAGCAAATGAATTAACTAAGTTAGCACATCCTGTTATTGATTTTGATTAGAGAATTTTATCAATGGTTTGTAATATGTGAATCTGCAGTAACCCAGGTTGGAGGCTGTTGGTCGTCGTATGCAATCCTGTTCAGTATGTGAATTTTGTTAAGAAATTTTTCACCTTTTTTTATTTGAGATTGTGATGTATTTATTTTTTTAGTCGTGGCCCGTTAGTGGCCCGTTTAGCCCGAAGCCCGCTAGGGTTAGGGTTAGGTCCGCAATATCAGTGGCCCGAAAAAATTGGACCGTCTAACCCGAAGCCCGCTAGGGCAGGCCCGAAACCGTTAGGGCCAGCCCGATTAACATCTCTATATATAAGATTGTTCTTTCATTGTAAGACAACTTTTGATAAGATTTTTATGCAATATAGCACTTTGGAGAGAATTTCTCTTTTCACAACTTAAGATTGTGAGCCAAATTCGGTTTCTTGGATTAAAGACCAACTTCTGAACTTATCAATCTCTTTGATTCGGGAGATTGTGGCGTTCCGTGATTCGAGGGTTGTAGGCAACGCGTCTTCGGTTCTCAACGCAACCCGATGTTCCTAATCAACGCGATTAGCGGGTCAAGGGTGACTCTCTATCAAATTTCGTTATGATTGCCTTAGAAAGCTGCTGCGTTATCTTTCTTTTGAAGTTTCGAGTTCATAAATTTTATGTATTAGTCGGGTGCGTAATCTTCGATCCGGTCTTGGATCGAATTCACCCCTATCAAACGGGCGAATTCACATCATAAAAACTCAACTTTTCCAGTCCTATGTGGACTAACTCCAAAAATTCACCTATATCAATCCAACACTTATACTAAAACACTCGACGCTAATCACTCACCCTGTAACCAAACAACCTAAGCTGAGGATCCTATCTTGGTGAACAACTATCTTAAGCTCTGATACCAACTGTAGCGTCCCGAGTCCGAGATCCGATGTTGAACCCCAACTCGGTATGCTAAACTCGTAGAAACAACTGAATCAATTGATAAGAGCGAGACATAACAGCTCAAACCAAAACTATCTGGTGGAATACTTGATAAAGTGTGAGTTTCAAAAACACGAATAATAAAATTCCAACAACTATTAATAATCTCCACGATCAAACACAAGCCGGAGATCGAACAATAATACTAAACCACCACGAGCTACCCGCTTGGGAAACAACTAATGTATAATCGGCCCGAAGCCTCAAAGTAACTAAATATGACTTATTCGAAGTTATAAATAAATACATTCGCACGACCCAACAAGTCGGCACCAGAATACAAGTCTACAAAAATACAAATATATCTACCTAACATACTAAGTTTCCATAACTCAGTTTTAACCCACAATCTCACAATATAATGAATACAAAATAAAAACTAAATACAGCTTGCTAAACTCCAAAACTAACGCCTTACTACGTTGGAACTCATAACCTGCATACTAAGGAAAACAAAGGGGTGGTATGAGACAAGGCTCAGTAAGTTACTAATGCAGCAATATGGCATGACATTATGCACATCAATATAGTAGAATAATAAACAGGTAATAACACATAAGAGCAACCAACCCTATACTAACGAGAGGCTCAACAGCCGCCAACTGTCCCATACTAGTTGGAGACCATGAGCAACATTCGCAAGTATAAGAAGCACATAAAGAGCTGTAAAGTAAACACATATGAGAGGAAATGGTGGATTGTGGTACACCTCCGATCCGAGACCACACTTCCGACCTTATCGCTCCATTAATGACTTAATAGGTAATTGTGCTGCTGCTCTAGAAAACCATAACAGATGACTGTGCTTCTGCTCCAGAGAACCATAAAAGATACTTGCGCTGTTGCTACAGAGAACCATAATAGATGACTGTGCAGCTGTAGATGTTCGTATCCAAAAATAAATAAATAAATGTACCCGATCGCATCAAGCACGATCTACAAGTACCCATTGTGGACCAATTTCTATATCCACGTCAACGTATGCGTTCGGTCCTCCTACGACCCGGGACACCATATTGATCTAGCCACTTATAAAGACCAAGCAACCGATGTTCGTATCCCATAATTCATTAAACTCACTTTATCTTTTTTTTTTTTGTTTACATTTTAATCACTCTTCTTGGACCAGAGAATCACTAAACTCTCTCAGTCAATGAGCTTATTAATTAAAAATGTCCAAGTAGAGTGATTAAAGTGTGTAAAAAAAAAAAAGTAATGTGAGCTTATTGAATTTTTGGGAAAAGTAAAGTGACGAAATTGGTATTTAAGCATAATCTTAATTTGAAATTTTCTCTATGTGAATCATGAATAGGACATGGATGAAACTACATATATATATATATATATATATATATATAGGAAAATGTTTTATATGCATACAAACACCTGAAGTCTTATGCATAAGAAATCACATGCAACCAAAAACGTGGAGCTTTAAACAAAAAAAGAAAGAGGATCGATGTTCAAGGAAACACGAGGACTTTTAGGTAAAAAAGTAAAGTTTAATGTCGAAAATATATGTATTATCATTATCGTAAGGCTTGCATATCATTTGGTTACTCTACTTTTACCCAAAATTCATTAAACTCACTTTGCCTTTTATTTTCATTTTTTTACACTTTAATCTCTACTTGGATAGGAGAATCAATAAATACACTCAATCAATGAGCTTATTGATTAAATAAGTCCAAGTAGAGTGATTAAAGTGTGTAAAAAATAAGTAAAGTGAGCTTAGTAAATTTTAGGGGAAGGTAAAGCAACGAAATTGGTATTTAAGCATAATCTTAATAAGAAATTTTCTATATGTGAATCATGAATAGAACAAGAATGAAACTACATATATATAGGAAAATGTTTAACATGCATACAAATACCTGGAGTCTTATGCAAAATAAATCACGTGCAACAAAAAACGTAGAGCTTTAAACGAGAAAAGAAAGACGATCGACATGCGAGGAAAGATGTGGAGTCTTAGGAAAAAAGTAAAGTTTAATGTCGAAAATATATGGATTATCATTATAGCAAGGATTACATATCATTTGGTCATTCTACTTTCACCCAACATTAATGAAACTCACTTTAAATTTTTACTTTTTTTTTTTACACTTTCATCACTCTACTTGGACTTGAGAATCAATAAGCTCACTCAATCAATGAGCTTATTTATTAAAAAACTCCAAATAGAGTGATTAAAGTGTGTAAAAACAGTTAAAGTGTGCTTACTGAATTTTAGGGGAAAGTAAAGTGACGAAATGACTATTTAAGCATTATCTTAATTTAAAATTTTCTATTTGTGAATCTTGAATAGAACAGGGATGAAACTACATATGAATAGGAAAATATTTTACATGCATACAAATAGCTGGAGTCTTAAGCAAAAGAAATCATTTACCACAAAAAATGTAATGCTTTAAACCAAAAAAGAAAGATGATCGACTTCAAAGGAAACATGTGGACTTTTAGGTAAAAAAGTAAAGTTTAAGGTCGAAAATATATGGATTATCATTATCGTAAGGCTTACATACCATTTGGTCTTTCTACTTTCACCCAAAATTCATTGAACTTACTTTACCATTTTTTTTTACACTTTAATAACTCTACTTGGACCGAATAATCAATAAACTCACTCAATCAATGAGCTTATTGATTAAAAAAGTCCAAGTAGAGTGATTAATATGTGTAAAAAAAAATAAAGTGAGCTTATTGACTTTTAAGGAAAAGTAAAGTGATGAAATTGGTATTTAAGAATAATCTTAATTTGAAATTTTCTTATATGTTAAGTCTCAAGTAGGTCATAATAATCCTATTCACATAATCAACCATCTCATAGTATTTACGAGAATTAAACAACAACATCATGCACAATTTCGGGTAACTAATTTTCCCGACAAAACTCTCGTATCACAACGGAATCCCCAAGTCACACACGTGGTCTCATCAATTATGAAAACCTATTTGACTCAGTTAGAGTCTTTATTCGTTCTAATGAGTTTGAATCGAAGAGAAGCCATTAATACTTCAATATTAACAAATGATACCATTTCTATGTGTATCAACCAAGACAAAACAAGTCTTTTAACATACAAAATATGTCATCCACGAATTTCACATGGCTCAACAACAAAACATACTCTAACATGTTGATTTCAACATATAAATGTCATTTGCAAGGCTAATATGTCATACAAGACATAAATAAAGGAGGAGAGGGGTAGTAGCTTACCTCTTGATGAATCCAACCAAGAAAATCTCTAAGAAACCCACATGCAAACCAAGGATTGCGTTCTCCTAGTTGGTAGCTCCACAATGGTGAAGTTGGATTGTGATTTGGACCACAATTGAGCTAACTAGCTCACTTTCTCTCTCAAGAACTCTCTCAATCTTCTCTCTAAGTTTTGAAGATGGCAATGGTGAAATGAGGAGAGTTTCATGTCTCCCATGGTGTTTTAAGGGTCCAAGAAGCCTGGTCAAAGAGGTGGAGGACTTGGCTCAACCCTAGCCAAGGATTTGGAGTCAAAATGGTCAAAACATAAAAATTCCGTAAGCTGTCATCGGGGTCGCGCTAAGGCGCTACAAAAGTGGCGCTAAGGCGCTGTGTCAGTTTTCCAAAATTCCAGAATGTTGCGCGCTAAGGCGCTGCAAAAGTGGCGCTAAGGTGCTGATAGGTGCTAGGGCGCTGCTACAGTGGCGCTAAGGTGCTGTTCCATCTTTCAAAATTCCAGAATGTTGCGCGCTAAGGCGCTCGCTAAGGCGCTGCGCGCTACGGCGCTGGGTGCTAAGGCGCGGCTCAGGATGAAATTTGCTACAAAAGTGTTCCAAAATGTTCCACGGTGATTCTAAGTTCAAACCATGTCCAAGACATAAAAGAAACCTAATTAAAACAACCTCTAACAAGGTTAGGAATGCGATCCAAAATGAGTACCAATGGTTGTAAGAACTTAAACACCAAACAAGGCATAAGAGGAATATGAAATCAACACAAATGCAAACACATTAGGATGAAGATGATACAAGAAATGACCATGATACTTAATAAAGTAAACAAACACGATGCACACAAATGTTATGAATGATGCGGGTGTTACATTGGATGGTTGGATTTGGAGATATAGAGTACACACACCAATTACACCTTTATCTCCCACACTTGTCTCTAAGCTACCATGGATGAGTTTTTTGTAAGAAATGAGAGTTCCTTGTCTCTCACAAAGATGGTGAGTTTATATATAGGTCAACAAGTCAAAGGCAAGTTTAAATCTCAGCCCTAGGATCAACATTGGAGAGTCAAACCATTTAAAATTCAGTCAACAAGGTGTTGCAGAATCCGTCGCTATGCGGCCGCACCATGCGGTCACATAGGTTCCATGCGGTTGCCTCGCGCGGCCGCTTACAATCCAGAGAGTTGATGCGTGGAAAAGGCTTGGCCTCATGCGGGCGCCTTATGCGGCTGCTTGGGCTTCTATGCGGGCGCTTCATGCGTTCGCACGAAATCCAGAAAGTTTGGGTTTTTGACAAGCTCGCATCATGCGGCTGCCTAGGGTCTGGTTCAGGTCAAAATGACTTCTAAACACTTCAAAATGATACTACAATGTACCCAAGTCACCCTAAGGTGATACCAACTTCAAATCAAGTTAGAAGTACACCCAAAACTCATTCTAAACAACATGTAACAATGCTAATAACAATCACCTCAAACTTAAGAGTAATCACAAGTACTCACACCAAGCAAATGCATCAACATGTATACCATCCTAACATACTTAAATGTATGTAAATAAGGCAAAACCATGTTGAACATGTTTATACAAGAAATCAAACACACATGTTAAGCACAATAACACAAATAATGTAAGCATCTTAAGCATATAAATTCAGGTTATTACACCCTCTCCCCCTTAAAAGAATTTAGCCCCTAAATTCCTTACCAAGTTCATCAAATAAGTGAGGGTACTTTTCACGCATCTCAACCTCGGTTTCCCACGTAGCCTCTTCGATCTCGTGGTTCCTCCACAACACTTTTACAAGTGGAATCTTTTTGGTCCTCAATATCTGCTCCTTAGTGTCGAGAATCCTTACCAGATGTTCTACATACGAAAAATCAGGCTCGAATGTGATTTCCTCATATCCTAACACGTGTGACTCATCTTTCATATACTTCCGAAGCATCGACACATGGAATACATTATGAATCTCCCACAAAGACGGTGGCAATGCAAGTCGATAAGCCAACGTGCCAACTCTTTCAAGTATCTCAAAAGGCCCTATGTATCTAGGTGAGAGTTTACCTTTCTTCCCAAACCTTTTAGTACCCCTACGCGGCGATACCTTAAGGAATACATAGTCACCTGCCTGAAACTCAAGGTCCCTTCTTCGGTTATCCGCATAACTTTTCTGTCGGCTTTGAGCTGTAAGTAATCTATCCCGAATTATCCTCACACTCTCAACCGACTGTTGCACCAATTCTGAACCCCAAATCTTAGCCTCACCGACTTCATCCCAACAAATCGGTGATCTACATTTCCGCCCATATAATGCTTCGTACGGTGCCATCTCAATGCTCGCCTGGAAGCTGTTATTGTAAGCAAACTCCGCTAAAGGTAAGTGCGAATCCCAACTTCCCTTAAAGTCTACTGCACACGCACGTAGCATATCCTCGAGTACTTGAATTAGTCTTTTCGATTGCCCATCCAATTGAGGGTGAAAAACCGTGCTAAAGTTCAACTTTGTTCCCATAGCCTCTTGCAATGTTCCCCAAAATCTCGATGTAAACCTTGGGTCTCGATCTGATACAACACTAACTGGTATTCCATGTAGCCTTACTATTTCTTGAACATACAACGCTGCCAACTGATTCAAAGAGTAGGTCATCGTAATAGGTATAAAATGAGCTGATTTAGTTAACCTATCCACAACAACCCAAACAGCGTCAAAACCTTGACGAGTACGCGGCAACCCTGTCACGAAATCCATCGTAATATGTTCCCATTTCCACTCCGGGATCTCCAACGGTTGTAATAACCCTGCAGGCCTTTGATGTTCAGCCTTCACTTGTTGACATGTCAAGTATCTAGATACATACTCTGCTATCTCTCGTTTCATACCATTCCACCATAATTGTTTCTTCAAATCCCTATACATTTTTGTACTCCCCGGGTGTATTGTGTACTTAGCCTTGTGAGCTTCATCAAGTACTTGCCGTTTTACCGTTTCATCCGACGGAACACAAACTCTCCCCCTAAAGGTTAAGATGCCATCCTTTTTCGTCACAAAGTCAAGTGTCTTATTTTCATTCAACTGTCCCCTCAACTTCTCGAACTCTGGGTCACTAACCTGAGCTTCCTTAATTCGTTGCAACAAAACTGGGGTAGCCCAGACATTCGCAAAGATTACACCATGTTCCGACTCACTAGGACTCCAATCCCTCAAGTCCTCTAATGTCTTCCATTCTTGAACCATCATGCACGACATGTACACCTTCCTACTTAACGCATCCGCGACTACATTCGCCTTTCCCGGGTGGTAAAGAATCGTGCAATTGTGGTCCTTTAACTTTTCCATCCACCGGCGCTGTCTCATATTCAACTCCTTTTGCGAGAAAAGGTACTTTAAGCTCTTGTGATCCGTGAAGACCTCAAACTTTGCCCCGTAAAGGTATTGTTTCCATTTGTTCAACGCAAACTTAATTACCGCCAACTCTAGATCGTGGGTAGGGTAGTTTCGTTCCGCATCCTTTAATTTCCTCGAAGCATACGCTATAACTTTCCCATTTTGCATAAGCACACATCCCAAACCTTCCTTGGATGCATCGCTATAAATCATGAAGTTATCCCCGCCGTTCGGTAAGGTTAACACAGGAGCCGTTGTCAATCGCCGCTTTAACTCCTGAAAACTGTTCTCGCACTTATCATCCCAAACAAACGGTGTTGTTTTCTTTGTTAAGTTTTTCATAGGAGTAGCAATCTTTGAAAACCCCTCAATGAATCTCCGATAGTAACCTGCCAAACCCAGGAAACTACGGATCTCAGTCACAGAAGTTGGTCTCTTCTAATTCGTCACTGCTTCTACCTTTGACGGATCCACCGCTATCCCGTCTTTTGAGACGACATGCCCCAGAAAAGATACTTCTTTGAGCCAAAAAGCACATTTGCTAAACTTGGCAAACTATTTCTTCTCCCGAAGAACTGATAATACCAACCTTAAATGCTGCGCATGTTCCTCTCGAGATTTAGACTACACAAGGATGTCATCGATGAACACTACCACAAAGCAATCCAAATACTCATGGAACACCCGATTCATCAAGTCCATGAATACTGCCAGTGTATTTGTCAACCCGAATGGCATAACTACAAACTCATAATGACCATATCTTGTGCGAAAAGTTGTTTTGGGAACATCTTCAGCTCGCACCTTCAACTGGTGGTAGCCACTCCTCAAGTCTAGCTTAGAATACACCACAGATCCCTGTAACTGATCAAACAAATCATCAATGTGTGGTAAAGAGTACCTATTCTTGATTGTTACCTGATTCAATTGCCTGTAATCGATACACAATCTCAACGTACCATCCTTCTTTCTAAAATACAACACCGGTGCACCCCACGGTGATACACTCAGTTTAATAAACTCCCTGTCAAGCAATTCTTGCAACTGTTCTTTCAATTCCTTTAACTCTGCCGGTGCCATTCTATATGGGGCTTTAGAAATCGGGGTAGTCCCCGGCAACAAATCAATACAAAACTCAATTTCTCTATCAAGAGGTAATGCATAATTAGAAGAGAACACATCTGAAAATTCACACACCACAGGAACTTCTTCTAACACAGGAGTAGCAATACTTCTATCAACCACATACACCAAATAACCCGCACACCCATGCGATAACAATTTTTTAGCTTTTAATGCAGATATAGCATGCAAACTACTCTTGACAGCATCACCCACAAACACAAATTCAGGCACACCCGGCATAGAAAAAGTAACTTTCTTTCTATGACAATCTACCAAAGCATGATATGCACATAACCAGTCCATGCCAAGTATCACATCAAAATCACGTATGGGTAACACTACCAAATCAGCATGCAAAGTGTGATCACCTACAAGTATATCACAAGCTCGGTACACATCCGAAGCCAACATATGCTCCCCCAACGGGGTTGACACCTCAAGCACAAACAACAAAGGCTGGGGCAACACACAAAAGTTGTTTACAAAATGGGATGCAACATATGAATGTGATGAACCGGGATCTATAAGAACTCGAGCTCTACTACTGAAAACAGAAAGGCTACCTCCTATAACCGACGTCGACTCGGGAACACCGCGCTGATCAAGCGCAAATACACGACCCTGGACCTTAGGTCTACCGTCACTGTCCCTCTTCGTTCCGCTAGACTGAACACTAGCGCTCCCAGCCTGACCACTCTTTAACTTAGGACAATCCCTCTTTTGATGACCAACCTCCTTGCAATAGAAGCACTGGCCCAACCAATTCCCTGTCTTACTATAACACTTATCCTCGGAATGCCCCGATTTCGAACAGTAACTACAAATTTGTGGGGTACCTCGTGGACCTTGTACAGACGCGGTACTATTACTCCTCCCACCGGATTGTTGCCCCTCAGATTGTCCTCTCTTCTGACTCCCCCTGCGGTTGTTGTTTCCACTGCTATATCGACTACCGAAACCTTGTCCTCGTCCCTGATTCTGCGATGCCTGTGGAGGGTTATTCAAATTCTTTCCCCGATTCTCCTCGATGTCACTCTGAATCCCATAAGCCCTATCCACTGCACTCCTATAGTCAGCAAGCTGCAAGGATAGCAATTGTTTTCTGTACTCTGTCTTCAGGCCCTTGATGAATTTTTGGGCCTTCTTTGCCTCCGTGGGAACCAAGTGACTACAATATCGGGCCAATTCTGTAAACTTGGCTGAGTATTGTGCCACTGTCATGCTGCCCTGCTCCAAGTCGTAGAACTCCCTCTCTCTTCTCTCCCGAACTACCTACGAAATATACTGTGCCTTAAACTCCCTCAAGAAATTAGGCCAAATGTGAGGTTCTCCTCGTAAATCCCAGCTCCCCTATAACACCTGCCACTAGTGCTCAGCCGCTCCCTTAAGTTTGAACACTGCTAGGTTTACATTCTCATCATTGTTGCAACCCAAGGCTGCAAATATCTTGATGATATGCTCGATCCACAATTCAGCTTTTTCGGCATCCGGTTCCCCAAGAAAAGTACGTGGTTTCATTTTCAAGAAACGTTCCAATGTGGTAGTATAATTCCTAGGCCTCAACTCAGGTTGTGGTACTTCGATTTCCGGTTGTGGAGCTTCAACTTCCGGAGTAGTCGTTGCTCCCCCATTCATTCGTTCAGTCATCTGATTCATAAGTTCCATCATCCGTCCCATCATCACTGCCATGTTTGTATTCGGATTCTCTTGGTTCTATTCAGGAGGGACATTCGGTGGTCGATTCACGTCATCATCTCTCCCATCATTCCCTCCGGCACTAGTACCAACCCTACTAGCACTCGCTCCGAACCTAGTCCGCACCATTTCAACCTACATAAAACACTCGACGTTAAAATCTCGATAACACACACCATACCCACCTAGGCCATGGAACCTATCCTGGCGAATAGCTAACATAAGCTCTGATACCAACTGTGACGCCCCAACCCGGATCTCTATACGAAATCCCAAGGTCGGGTCGCCAATACAACATAACAACATGGAAAGCACGTGGCGTAACCACCTGTACTTAAGACAAAACACAACTGATAACCTGATAAACTCAAGTATGAACAATCTTCGGCGATAACAAGGCCGGAAAACAACTATCAACAACCACGAGTTATAACTCGGGAAAAGAAAACAACTACTACATAAACATCGGCCACAACATGCCGGAACAAAATATAACCACGAGCTACAACATTCTCGGGAAGGAACTAATTCAACAACGCGACTGTACAAGAGCACGACATACATATGTCTGCTACCAAAAGAATATTTGTTTACAACACAACAATACTACCCAAGTAAAGTTTACGTAACTTTACAAATCCATCGTTCTTACCAAAATATAATAATGACTAAGGAATAGTTCCTCAATCTAACAAACGTAGACAACCGGCAAGCTAGCGTGATCCTTTCTCGACCTCACCGTGAACTCCGGGGTTGGCTGGGATCTAAGGAAAATAAATAAACACATAACGGGGTGAGTCATAATGACACAGTAAGTTACTAATGCAACTACATGGCATAGCATAATGCTCAAGCAATAAACATAACATGGCATTAACATTTATATACCACAACACAACATATATCATCATACTTGATATACCATCATTCAACTCACATAGCACTTTGGTTAACACATAAGTGCATATACATAAACCATGTTAGAGAAGGATATCATATCTCTTTCTTCAACCTTGTGTAGCTCCTGCAATACACAAACAACCAATAGTGCCTCGATACTCGTGTACGTAGTATCGACGTCCCCGACTAATCCCATCGGGTTCAACTAGTAAGCCAAAGTCATGCGTATTGCTACAACAGTGGGGCTACTTCTCAACTGTGGCCAACAGAAGAGGGTGTGTGAACTTCGGTACGGCGACTTATAGCGATCATAAACTTTAATTTGTGAAGACGATAGGTCGTCCTACCATGACATAAACAACGACGACGCCAACTGGACTTACACAACACACAAGTAGGTAATCTTACTCAACTTATGCAAATAACCGTCAAGTTCAAAAGTAGTGAACTTGACAACATCATGTAGATTATATTTTTCTACAACACTTAATTATCAAACATATTGTTCAAGATCACAAGACACAATTTTAGAGCTACTTTACAAGTCTCTAACATACCAGTATCAAATACTCGGAGGTCCATATTCCATACCAAATGAACCCTAATTTTCGTAGTACTTTAACTAGTGATTTAGGGAATTAGAATCTTTCCAAAAATCCACTTTTGGCGTCAATTCATTAAGTTCATAAAAATTGGGTACAATTGCTATATGCAATTTTTACCATTTAAAGGCTTCTAACATGTTCTTTAGTACAATCCATAGTTGAGCTCTTAAAACTAACATGCAACATCATCCAACTCAACAACTTAACACTTAGACATGTTATATATCTCAACATATCATTTAAACATGAAAACACCATGTATTCAAGTCATGCATGTGAGATTAAGAACAAGCATACAATAATTTCTAAGCATACAAAGGGGGTTTAGTAACTTACATGTAAAATGGAAATCAAACCAAGAAATTACAAATTTGAGTTTACTATGTTGGTCTCCAAGTCAGCCTCTACAATTTGATGGTCTTTGATCACAATTTGGATGGTTGGATTTGGAGATGTAGAGTACACACACCAATTACACCTTTATCTCCCACACTTGTCTCTAAGCTACCATGGATGAGTTTTTTTGTAAGAAATGAGAGTTCCTTGTATCTCACAAAGATGGTGAGTTTATATATGGGTCAACAAGTCGAAGGCAAGTTTAAATCTCAGTCCTAGGATCAACATTGGAGAGTCAAACCATTTAAAATTCAGTCAACAAGGTGTTGCTAAATCCGTCGCTATGCGGCCGCACCATGCGGTCGCATAGGTTCCATGTGGTCGCCTCGCGCGGCCGCTTACAATCCAGAGAGTTGATACGTGGAAATGGCTTGGCCTCATGCGGGCGCATAGGGTGTCATGCGGGCGCCTTATGCGGCCGCTTGGGCTTCTATGCGGGCGCTTCATGCGTCCGCATGAAATCCAAAAAGTTTGGGTTTTTGACAAGATCGCATCATGCGGCTGCCTAGGGTCTGGTTCAGGTCAAAATGACTTCTAAACACTTCAAAATGATACCACAATGTACCCAAGTCACCCTAAGGTGATACCAACTTCAAATCAAGTTAGAAGTACACCCAAAACTCATTCTAAACAACATGTAACAATGCTAATAACAATCACCTCAAACTTAAGAGTAATCAAAAGTACTCACACGAAGCTAATGCATCAACATGTATACCATCCTAACATCCTTAAATGTATGTGAATAAGGCAAAACCATGTTGAACATGTTTATATAAGAAATCAAACACACATGTTAAGCACAATAACACAAATAATGTAAGCATCTTAAGCATATAAATTCAGGTTATTACACCCTCTCCCCCTTAAAAGAATTTAGCCCCTAAATTCCTTACCAAGTTCATCAAATAAGTGAGGGTACTTTTCACGCATCTCAACCTCGATATCCTACGTAGCCTCTTCGATCTCGTTGTTCCTCCACAACACTTTTACAAGTGGAATCTTTTTGGTCCTCAATATCTGCTCCTTAGTGTCGAGAATCCTTACCGAATGTTCTACATACGACAAATTGAGCTCGAATGTGATTTCCTCATATCCCAACACGTGTGACTCATCTTTCATATACTTTCGAAGCATCGACACATAGAATACATTATGAATCTCCGACAAAGACGGTGGCAATGCAAGTCGATAAGCCAACGTGCCAACTCTTTCAAGTATCTCAAAAGGCCCTATGTATCTAGGTGAGAGTTTACCTTTCTTCCCAAACCTTTTAGTACCCCTACGCGGCGATACCTTAAGGAATACATAGTCACCTGCCTTAAACTCAAGGTCCCTTCTTCGGTTATCCGCATAACTTTTCTGTCGGCTTTGAGCGGTAAGTAATCTATCCCGAATTATCCTCACACTCTCAACCGACTGTTGCACCAATTCTGAACCCCAAATCTTAGCCTCACCGACTTCATCCCAACAAATTGGCGATCTACATTTCCGCCCATATAATGCTTCGTACGGTGCCATCTCAATGCTCGCCTGGAAGCTGTTATTGTAAGCAAACTCCGTTAAAGGTAAGTGCGAATCCCAACTTCCCTTAAAGTCTACTGCACACGCACGTAGCATATCCTCTTGTACTTGAATTAGTCTTTCCGATTGTCCATCCGATTGAGGGTGAAAAGCCGTGCTAAAGTTCAACTTTGTTCCCATAGCCCCTTGCAATGCTCCCCAAAATCTCGATGTAAACCTTGGGTCCTGATCTGATACAACACTAACTGGTATTCCATGTAGCCTCACTATTTCTTGAACATACAACGCCGCCAGCTGATTTAAAGAGTAGGTCATCGCAATAGGTATAAAATGAGCTGATTTAGTTAACCTATCCACAACAACCCAAACAGCGTCAAAACCCCGACGAGTACGCGGCAACCCTGTCACGAAATCCATCGTAATATGTTCCCATTTCCACTCCGGGATCTCCAACGGTTGTAATAACCCTGCAGGCCTTTGATGTACAGCCTTCACTTGTTGACATGTCAAGCATCTAGATACATACTCTGCTATCTCTCGTTTCATACCATTCCACCAAAATTGCTTCTTCAAATCCCTATACATTTTTGTACTCCCCGGGTGTATTATGTACTTAGCCTTGTGAGCTTCATAAAGTACTTGCCGTTTTACCGTTTCATCCGACGGAACAAAAACTCTCCCCCTAAAGGTTAAGATGCCATCCTTGTTCATCACAAAGTCAAGTGTCTTATTTTCATTCAACTGTCCCCTCAACTTCTCGAACTCCGGGTCACTAACCTGAGCTTCCTTAATTCGTTGCAATAAAACTGGGGTAGCCCGGACATTCGCAAAGATCACACCATGTTCCGACTCACTAGGACTCCAATCCCTCAAGTCCTCTAATGTCTTCCATTCTTGAACCATCATGCACGACATGTACACCTTCCTACTTAACGCATCCGCGCCTACATTCGCCTTTCCCAGGTGGTAAAGAATCGTGCAATTGTGGTCCTTTAACTTTTCCATCCACCGGCGCTGTCTCATATTCAAATCCTTTTGCGAGAAAAGGTACTTTAAGCTCTTGTGATCCGTGAAGACCTCAAACTTTGCCCCGTAAAGGTAATGTTTCCATTTGTTCAATGCAAACATAATTGCCGCCAACTCTAGATCGTGGGTAGGGTAGTTCCGTTCCGCATCCTTTAATTTCCTCGAAGCATACGCTATAACTTTCCCATTTTGCATAAGCACACATCCCAAACCTTCCTTGGATGCATCGCTATAAATCATGAAGTTATCCCCGTCGTTCGGTAAGGTTAACACAGGAGCCGTTGTCAATCGCCGCTTTAACTCCTGAAAACTGTTCTCGCACTTATCATCCCAAACAAACGGTGTTGTTTTCTTTGTTAAGTTTGTCATAGGAGTAGCAATCTTTGAAAACCCCTCAATGAATCTCTGATAGTAACTTGCCAAACCCAGGAAACTACGGATCTCAGTCACAGAAGTTGGTCTCTTCCAATTCGTCACTGCTTCTACCTTTGACGGATCCACCGCTATCCCGTCTTTTGAGACGACATGCCCCAGAAAAGATACTTCTTCGAGCCAAAAAGCACATTTGCTAAACTTGGCAAACAATTTCTTCTCCCGAAGAACCGATAATACCAACCTCAAATGCTGCGCATGTTCCTCTCGAGATTTAGAGTACACAAGAATGTCGTCGATGAACACTACCACAAAGCAATCCAAATACTCATGGAACACCCGATTCATCAAGTCCATGAATACTGCCGGTGCATTTGTCAACCCGAATGGCATAACTACAAATTCATAATGACCATATCCCTTCAACTGGTGGTAGCCACTCCTCAAGTCTAGCTTAGAATACACCACAGATCCCTGGAACTGATCAAATAAATCATCAATGTGTGGTAAAGGGTACCTATTCTTGATTGTTACCTGATTCAATTGCCTGTAATCGATACACAATCTCAACGTACCATCCTTCTTTCTAACAAACAACACCGGTGCACCACACGGTGATACACTCGGTTTAATAAACTCCCTTTCAAGCAATTCTTGCAACTGTTCTTTCAATTCCTTTAACTCTGCCGGTGCCATTCTATATGGGGCCTTAGAAATCGGGTAGTCCCCGGCAACAATTCAATACAAAACTCAATTTCGCTATCAGGAGGTAATGCATAATCAGAAGAGAACACATCTGAAAATTCACACACCACAGGAACTTCTTCTAACACAGGAGTAGCAATACTTCTATCAACCACACACGTCAAATAACCCGCACACCCATGCGATAACAATTTTCTAGCTTTTAATGCAGATATAACATGCAAACTACTCTTGACAGCATCACCCACAAACACAAATTCAGGCACACCCAGCATAGAAAAAGTAACTTTCTTTCTATGACAATCTACCAAAGCATGATATGCACATAACCAGTCCATACCAAGTATCACATCAAAATCACGTATGGGTAACACTACCAAATCAGCATGCAAAGTGTGATCACCTACAAGTATATCACAAGCTCGATACACATCCGAAGCCAACATATGCTCCCCCAACGGGGTAGACACCTCAAGCATAAACGACAAAGGCTGGGGCAACACACACAAGTTGTTCACAAAATGGGATGCAACATATGAATGTGATGAACCGGGATCTATAAGAACTCGAGCTCTACTACCGAAAACAGAAAGGCTACCTCCTATAACTGACGTCGACTCAGGAACACCGCGCTGATCAAGCGCAAATACACGACTCTAGACCTTAGGTCTGCCATCACTGTCCCTCTTCGTTCCGCTAGACTGAACACTAGCGCTCCCAGCCTGACCACTCTTTAACTTAGGACAATCCCTCTTTTGATGACCAACCTCCTTGCAATAGAAGCACTGGCCCAACCAATTCCCTGTCTTGCTATAACACTTATTCTCGAAATGCCCCGGTTTCGAACTGTAACTACAAATTTGTGGAGTACCCCGTGGACCTTGTATAGACGCGGTACTATTATTGCTCCCACCGGATTGTTGCCCCTCAGATTGTCCTCTCTTCTGATTCCCCCTGCGGTTGTTGTTTCCACCGCTATATCGACTACCGAAACCTTGTCCTCGTCCCTGATTCTGCGATGCCTGTGGAGGGTTATTCAAATTCCTTCCCCGATGCTCCTCGATGTCACTCTCAATCCCATAAGCCCTATCCACCGCACTCCTATAGTCAGCAAGCTGCAAGGATAGCAATTGTTTCCTGTACTCTGTCTTCAGGCCCTTGATGAATTTCTGGGCCTTCTTTGCCTCCGTGGGAACCAAGTGAATACAATATCGGGCCAATTCTATAAACTTGGCCGAGTATTGTGCCACTGTCATGCTGCCCTGCTCCAAGTCGTAGAACTCCCTCTCTCTTCTCTCCCGAACTACCTCCGGAATATACTGTGCCTTAAACTCCCTCAAGAAATTAGGCCAACTGTGAGGTTCTCCTCGTAAATCCCAGCTCCCCTATAATACCTGCCACCAGTGCTCAGCCGCTCCCTCAAGTTTGAACACTGCTAGGTTTACCTTCTCATCATCGTTGCAACCCAAGGCTACAAATATCTTGATGATATGCTCGATCCACAATTCAGCTTTCCCGGCATCCGGTTCCCCAAGAAAAGTACGTGGTTTCATTTTAAAGAAACGCTCAAATGTGGTAGTATAATTCCTAGGCCTCGCCTCAGGTTGTGGTATTTCGATTTCCGGTTGTGGAGCTTCAACTTCCGGAGTAGTCGTTGCTCCCCCATTCATTCGTTCAGTCATCTGATTCATAAGTTCCATCATCCGTCCCATCATCACTGCCATGTTTGCATTCGGATTCTCTTGGTTCTGTTCAGGAGGGACATTCGGTGGTCGATTCACGTCATCATCTCTCCCATCATTCCCTCCGGCACTAGTACCAACCCTACTAGCACTCGCTCCGAACCTAGTCCGCACCATTTCAACCTACATAAAACACTCGACGTTAAAATCTCGATAACACACACCATACCCACCTAGGCCATGGAACCTATCCTGGCGAATAGCTAACATAAGCTCTGATACCAACTGTGACGCCCCGACCCGGATCTTTATACGAAATCCCAAGGTCGGGTCGCCAATACGACATAACAACATGGAAAGCACGTGGCGTAACCACCCGTACTTAAGACAAAACACAACTGATAACCTGATAAACTCAAGTATGAACAATCTTCGGCGATAACAAGGCCGGAAAACAACTATCAACAACCAGGAGTTATAACTCGGGAAAAGAAAACAACTGCTACATAAACATCGGCCACAACATGCCGGAACAAAATATAACCACGAGCTACAACATGCTCGGGAAGGAACTAATTCAACAACGTGACTGTACAAGAGCACGACATACATATGTCTGCTACCAAAAGAATATTTGTTTACAACACAACAATACTACCCAAGTAAAGTTTACGTAACTTTACAAATCCATCGTCCTTACCAAAATATAACAATGACTAAGGAATAGTTCCTCAATCTAACAAACGTAGACAATCGGCAAGCTAGCGTGATCCTTTCTCGACCTCACCGTGTACTCCCGGGTTGGCTGGGATCTAAGGAAAACAAATAAACACATAACGGGGTGAGTCATAATGACACAGTAAGTTATTAATGCAACTACATGGCATGGAATAATGCTCAACCAATAAACATAACATGGCATTAACATTTATATACCACAACACAACATATATCATCATACTTGATATACCATCATTCAACTCACATAGCACTTTGGTTAACACATAAGTGCATATACATAAACCATGTTAGAGAAGGATATCATATCTCTTTCTTCAACCTTGTGTAGCTCCTGCAATACACAAACAACCAATAGTGCCTCGATACTCGTGTACGTAGTATCGACGTCTCCGACTAATCCCATCGGGTTCAACTAGTAAGCCAAAGTCATGCGTATTGCTACAACAGTGGGGCTACTTCTCAACTATGGCCAACAGAAGAGGGTGTGTGAACTCTGGTACGGCGACTTATAGCGATCAGAAACTTTAATTTGTGAAGACGATAGGTCGTCCTACCATGACATAAACAACGACGACGCCAACTGGACTTACACAACACACAAGTAGGTAATCTTACTCAACTTATGCAAATAACCGTCAAGTTCACAAGTAGTGAACTTGACAACATCATGTAGATTATATTTTTCTACAACACTTAATCATCAAACATATTGTTCAAGATCACAAGACACAATTTTAGAGCTACTTTACAAGTCTCTAACATACCAGTATCAAATACTCGGAGGTCCATATTCCATACCAAATGAACCCTAATTTTCGTAGTACTTTTTTTTTTCTTTTTTAGGAAAACAGGGGCGGCACCCTGCTAGATTTTATTAATATAGAAAAAAAATACAAACGAGAGGGGGACAACCAGCCTTGCCCTTATAAGAGGGAGGACGGAGGAGCCTGACCTCGAAAAGGAAATACAATAAAGCAAAACAATAAATAGAAAACTAAGAAACTCTAATATAGGGAACTCCTCACTTATCCATGGAAATTTGACCTCGAATGTTATGAGGGAGAGAAGAAACATGATTGAAGATATCATCACCACCCTTATCACACCCCAGATTAGCCAAGGCATCAGCCACTGAATTAGCCTCACGAAAACAATGAGAGAAGGAAAATTGCATAGAAGTCTGAATAGACAAAATAGCTCTAATCATATAAAGACAAGCCCAGGGAGGTTTAGCTTTCCCAAGCACACAATCCAAAAGAGCTCTAGAGTCAACTTCGATAATAGCACCACGTAAATCCTGAGAATTCAACCATTTGATGCCATGATAAAGAGCACGACATTCAGCAACAAAATTGGTAGAATAACCATAATACGAATGGAAAGCATAAATCAAGTCACTCGTAGAGCTGCGAACTACACCACCACCAGCACTCCAGCCTGGATTACCCCTACAAGCACCATCAGTGTTGAGTTTAACAGACCCCTCAGGAGGCTTCTCCCATTTTACAAGACGAACAGATTTATTGGAGATTTTACCCAATCTTAAGAAAGGAAAATGCCAAATAGATCTATTCTCTGTAGGATGGGGAGAAATACCAGAAGCAATAAGAATACTAGAGATTTCAAATTTAATACGAGCAATTAAAACCCAAGTAGGACAACGAACAGCATCATATAGGGCCTTGTTTCTAAATTTCCACAGAAACCACAGAATAACCGAAGGAGCAATCACATGAGGAGTAGAGTTTGACTTACTGTACCACCACGCAAAGCAAGCCTGAGAGATAGAAACCATGGAAGGGATAACCTTGCCTAGCTGATTAAAATAGGTCCAAATCACTTTAGCAGTCGGACTATCCAAGAAAACATGACTATAGGTCTCACTTTGCCAAATATCACAACAGGAACAACGAGAGGCCAGCGAGATACCTTTTTTGCAAAGACTCTCATTGATAGGCAATCTAGAACGCAGAAGTTTCCACATAAAGATACTAATCTGACGAGACAGGGATTTATGCCAAATGAAATTCGCTGAAGATAGAATAGGATAAGGAGATCTAATGAGTTGCCATGTCGAAGAAAGAGTGAACTGACCACTAGGCGTGGCACACCAGCAAGCTGTGTCTGGACCTTCGGACAAGGAAATACCGTGTTGAGCAACAGAACCGACAGCAGCTGGACCAAGAGCAGCTTGAGCAGAAGACAACATGGAAGAGTCTTAACTGAATATCTCACAAACCCGAGTAGATGGACTGTCCCTAGAGTTAGGGAGAGTCAAATCAGGCAGCCATTTATCTATCCAAACCAAGCATAGACCTTGCCCAACAATCCATCGAATATGAGGTTCAGCAATGTTCCTGATCATACACATTCTACGCCAAATATGAGAGCCCGCAGTGGAGGCATAAACAGGATGAATTCTAGCACAATATTTAGATTTCATGAACTTAGACCAAAGGTTATCCGTAGTTCGAAATCTCCACCATATTTTGATGGAATAAGCTCGAATAATATCAGAGATAGATTTAATTCCCAGACCCCCTTCCAAACTAGGTCTACAGCAAAGATCCCAAGCTATCCAATGGGCCTTATTCTTGTTATCAATAGAACCCCAAAAGAAATTAGCCATCATTCTATTGAGCGAATTAATGACTGAGATAGGGGATCAAGAATAGCAAGCTGGTACATAGCTATAGAATGAAGCACAGAATTGATTAAAGTAACTTTACCAGCTTGATTAAGGAGATGCCCACCCCAAGAGTTAATCTTACCTTGAAGTTTCAACATTAACAGGTCAAAAAGACTCCTCCTTTTGCGGCCTTCAAATAAAGGGCAACCAAGATAAGTAACAGGAAAGTCCTTATAGTTAAAGCCCAATCGACGCCGAATGGATAAACGCCGAGCCTCAATCAAACTGGAAGAAGTCATGAAACAACTCTTATTAGAGTTAACCAGCTACCCAGAGCATTTTTCGTATTAAGATAGAAACTCTTTATGACGAACCAGAGAGTGCCTATTACCATTGCAAAATATAATGACATCATTCGCAAAGGCAAGGTGGGAGACAATGGGACAGCCACTAGATGAAGAGAAGGCATATTGAGGATGCTCGGCTTGCAACTTATTAAGACCTCTACTCAGAACCTCCGCCGCAATAATGAAAAGACTGGGAGAAATAGGATCGCCTTGACGGATACCTCTGGAGGAGGAAAAGAAGCCAGCAGAATCTCCATTAACTAAAACAGAAAACCAATTATTCGAAATAATCCGCCAAATCATATCTATGAAGACTTCACTGAAACCAAACTTTCGAAGAACCTTAATCAGGAAAAGCCAAGAGACCCTGTCAAATGCTTTTGCCATATCCAGCTTTATGATAATATTAGAACCATTAACCTTCTTTCCCAAATGATGAAGCAACTCCTGAGCAAGAAGAAGATTGTCCTGAATGAGCTGACCCTTAGTAAAAGCACTCTGATTTTCTGAAATAATAAGAGGAAGGACTTGAGCCAATCTGTTAGAGAGGAGTTTGGTAATGATTTTGTTACAGAAGTTACAAAGACTGATAGGGCGCAAATCCTTAAACGATTGCACCTGGTCGGTTTTAGGAACTGTGACAATAAGAGTACTAGTCCAGGATCTGGGCATCGAAAATCCCGAGAAAAATTCCAGAATAGCTAAGAAAAGATCTTCTGAAATAATCTCCCAGAAAGAAGTGTAAAACTTTCCAGAGAAACCATCAGGGCCAGCTGCGCTATCACCACTCATAGAAAAAACAATATTCTTCACTTCCTCTAAGGAGGGAGGATTCGTCAAAGCATTATTCTGTTCTCCTGAAATAAGAGAAGGGATGAGATCCACCAAGTTAGAATCAGTACAAGAGATTTCTTGAAGTTGATCCTTGTAAAATTCAACAGCTGCATTCTTGATAGCTGGCTCAGAAGTTAAAAAATTACCACGAAGATCAAGAATTTGATGAATGTGCAACTTCCGATGAGCCTGTTTGACAGAAGAATGAAACAACTTAGAATTCCCATCCCTTTCTTTAAGCCATTTCATATGAGATTTTTGACGCCAAAATTCTTCTCAATCTTGATTTTTGATTTGAGTTGAGCTTGGGCTAAATGGAGAGCTTCTCTGTTAACTTCAGAATTGTGCAATTCATAGAGTAATTCTTTTTCAAGAACATTATCTTCAGCTTTCCTGAGGGCCTGAAATATATCACCAAAAGAATGTTTATTCCAAGCTTTAAGAGCTGCCCTTACCACCCTAAGTTTAGCAGAATATCGAACCATAGGACGGCCACTAGCGTTGGAGGTCCAAGCATTACGAACGACATTCATGAAATCAGGATGGGAAGCCCACATGTTTAAAAACCGAAATGAAGATTTTCTATCACCAGAATTTAGATGAATTGAAACACAAACTGGGCTATGATCAGAGCAGGTTCTGTTCAAGTGATCCACTGTGGTTGAATTGAATTGAGAAAGCCAGTTGGAGTTGCATACAGCCCGGTCAAGACGCTGGAAGATCGTAGCAGGGCCATCGCGGTTATTGCACCATGTAAACTGACTACTAGAGAAGCACAGATCAGAAAGGCCTGCTGCTGTCAAACAAGCTTGAAAGTCTGAAGCACCCATTCTATCCCAATCATTGCCTCCAATTTTCTCATGAGACCCAAGGATGATGTTAAAGTCCCCCCTACAAGCCAAGGGGAGTCTGATATAGAGTGTCCCAGATCAATAATGCTGTTCCAGAGATCATACCGCTCAATGGCATTGCACTTTGCATAAACTGAAGAAACAAAGACTGAGCAAGGCCAAGTAAAATGCCGAATCTGCATGGTTAGCTGTTGAGTAGAATCATAAGTAACCTGACAAGTGAAAGATGTTTTAACAAAAGTCCAAATAGTGCTAGAATGATTGGAGAAGAAGTAACGAAATTTAAGACGACGTGCAAGAAAAGGAATGTGAGACTTATCTATCATCGGTTCAAGAATAGAGAGGAAAAAAATTTGATGAAGCTTGAAGAGCCTTTTCAAACGAGAAATAGTGGAATCATTGCCCACTCCACGCAAATTCTAGAATAAGCAGTTAACAGCCATGAATACTGGTTGTGTTATTTAGATCGTTGGGCTTGATTTGAGCTTGGGACCGAGTAGTTCTATCTGTGAATGAAATATTTTTTGGCTTCCTTCCTTTCTGGCCAGGCTTATGAGATGCTAGGTTTAAGGCATCAATCTGGGAGGAATCATAATTCTCTAGAATCTCATCTTCGAAATCTTGGAGTAAGGCAAATCTGTTTGGGGAAACAGTAGACTCAACAAGAGCCTCAACCGGAGACTCAGCCAAATTCTCATTGTCTGCTTTATTTCCATCTTCATGAATCGAATCCAAAGTCCTCATATCAAGCTGTCTAGCATCCTCATCTATATTCTCATCTTCTTCTTCTATTATAATAGGCTGAGTAGTAACATCATCAACCATACCATTAATCTGATTAGCTTCATCAACAACTACTTCAATATTCTGGTTATTGTCTTCTTCAAATACACCAGTCTTGTCATGATTATCAATAATCGGGATATGGTTTATCTCAATCTGAAGCTGTGCATCACTAGTCTGATTATTTTCTTCATCAACTAAGGGAAGTTTTTCTTCAAGATGTGAAGCCAGATTAGGGTTTGTGCTAGTAGAGGGATCTTGAGGTTTCTTCACCCATTCTACCCTTTTTTCTTTACCCTTGTCTACCTTAGCAGATGTGGTTTTCCCCAGGGTTGGCACAGAAGGGTTTTTAATTTTACAATTAGATATGGAGTGACCTTGTCGCGAGCAATGGGTGCAATATTGAGGAAGCTTTTCAACATGAAGCTGCTGCCAGAAACCATTATATTTAGTCCCACAATCAACCCAAACCCTGCTTGGTATGTCAATAGTGAGATCAACCTCTACACAAATACGTGCAACACTAGGGCGGGAGAGATTTGCCGTAGGTTGATCAATCATAAGCGGTTTACCAATAAGGTTGGCAATCGAAAAAAGTGTAGATTTATGAAATAGATGGATAGGTAGTTCGGGCATTGAAATCCATACTGGGACAATGGGGATCTCAACTTCAGGCCGGAAATCCGGTGTCCACTTGAATACCCTCATAGGAAATCGACCCAAGTACCACTGATCTTTGATCCATAGTCGTTGATAATCGGCTTCTTAACCCGAATTAGAATATGTTTAGGATCGATATGGCCAATGGAGAAATCAGCTTTGAGCCCAAAAGTATGAAACACTTTTCTTGTATCTTCCATTGATGGCCTACCATGGGAGAACTTACCAATAAGCGTGTGTTTGAAAGGCTTCGCTAGAGCATCGATAATGTCGCTGGAAATTTTGATGGCGGGCTCTCCTTTGTAGGCTGAAGGAGGTAGTATGGGAATGGAGGAAGGGGCCATGTCTTGGGATGCTAGGACTGAAGCAAAGGATTTACGGGTGGAGGGATAATCAGGAGGTTGAGCGGGCAAGGCTGCCATGGCAGCCGCCATGGGTGGTTGCCCTAGCTAGGGCTAGGTTACGGGGAGAGGGAAAACGACTCTAGAGAGAGAAATTCACTGAAAAATGTTTGTAGTACTTTAACTAGTGATTTAGGGAATTAGAATCTTTCCAAAAATCCACTTTTGGCGTCAATTCATTAAGTTCATAAAAATTGGGTACAATTGCTATATGCAATTTTCACCATTTAAAGGCTTCTAACATGTTCTTTAGTACAATCCATAGTTGAGCTCTTAAAACTAACATGCAACATCATCTAACTCAACAACTTAACACTTAGACATGTTATATATATCAACATATCATTTAAACATGAAAACACCATGTATTCAAGTCATGCATGTGAGATTAAGAACAAGCATGCAATAATTTCTAAGCATACAAAGGGGGTTTAGTAACTTACATGTAAAATGGAAATCAAACCAAGAAATTACAAATTTGAGTTTACTATGTTGGTCTCCAAGTCAGCCTCTACAATTTGATGGTCTTTGATCACAATTTGGATGGTTGGATATGGAGATGTAGAGTACACACACCAATTACACCTTTATCTCCCACACTTGTCTCTAAGCTACCATGGATGAGTTTTTTTGTAAGAAATGAGAGTTCCTTGTCTCTCACAAAGATGGTGAGTTTATATATGGGTCAACAAGTCAAAGGCAAGTTTAAATCTCAGCCCTAGGATCAACATTGGAGAGTCAAACCATTTAAAATTCAGTCAACAAGGTGTT
This sequence comes from Platycodon grandiflorus, assembly GCA_016624345.1. Classification (NCBI taxonomy): domain Eukaryota; kingdom Viridiplantae; phylum Streptophyta; class Magnoliopsida; order Asterales; family Campanulaceae; genus Platycodon; species Platycodon grandiflorus. The sequence goes on along the minus strand of CM028361.1, from coordinate 66,178,574 downwards.
GCTGAATCCGTCGCTATGCGGCCGCACCATGCGGTCGCATAGGTTCCATGTGGTCGCCTCGCGCGGCCGCTTACAATCCAGAGAGTTGATGCGTGGAAAAGGCTTGGCCTCATGCGGGCGCATAGGGTGTCATGCGGGCGCCATATGCGGCCGCTTGGGCTTCTATGCGGGCGCTTCATGCGTCCGCATGAAATCAAGAAAGTTTGGGTTTTTGACAAGCTCGCATCATGCGGCTGCCTAGGGTCTGGTTCAGGTCAAAATGACTTCTAAACACTTCAAAATGATACAACAATGTACCCAAGTCACCCTAAGGTGATACCAACTTCAAATCAAGTTAGAAGTACACCCAAAACTCATTCTAAACAACATGTAACAATGCTAATAACAATCACCTCAAACTTAAGAGTAATCACAAGTACTCACACCAAGCTAATGCATCAACATGTATACCATCCTAACATCCTTAAATGTATGTGAATAAGGCAAAACCATGTTGAACATGTTTATACAAGAAATCAAACACACATGTTAAGCACAATAACATAAATAATGTATGCATCTTAAGCATATAAATTCAGGTTATTACAATTTACATGCAAGTAAACACGTGGTCTTTTAGGTAAAAAAGTAAAGTTAAATATCGAAAATATATGAATTATCATTATCGTAAGGCTTACATACCATTTGGTCACATTTCTTTCACCTAAAATTCATTCAACTCACTTTACTTTTCTTTGTTTTACAATTTAATCACTCTACTTGGACTGGAGAATTAATAAGCTCACTCAATCAATGAGCTTATTAATTAAAAAAGTTCAAATAGAGTGATTAAAATGTATAAAAAAAATTAAAGTGAGCTTATTAAATTTTAGGGAAAAGTAAAGTGACAAAATTGGTTTAAGCTTAATTTAATTTGAAATTTTCTATATGTCAATCATGAATAGAACAAGGATGAAACAACATATGTATAGGAAAATATTTTACATGTAAACAAACACCTGGAGTCTTAAGCAAAAGAAATTACATGCAACAAAAAACAAGGAGCTTTAAACGAAAAAAGAAAGAGGATCGACATGCGAGGAAACATGCGGAGTTTTAGGTAAAAAAGTAAAGTTAAATATCGAAAATAGATGGATAATATTATCATTATCGTAAGGCTTACATATCATTTAGTCACTCTATTTTCACCCAAAATTAATTAAATTCACTTCACTTTTTTTTTTTTAACTCTTTAATCACTCTACTTGAACCGGAGAATCAATAAGCTCACTCAATCAATAAGATTATTGATTAAAAAAGTCCAAGAGAGTGATCAAAGTGTGTAAAAAAAAGTAAACAGAGCTTTTTGTATTTTAAGGGAAAGTAAATTGATGAAATTGGTATTTAAGCATAATCTAAATTTGAAATTTTCTATTTGTGAATTCTGAATAGGACAAGGATGAAACTACATATATATAGGAAAATATTTTACATGCATACAAATACCTAGAGTCTTAAGCAAATAAAATCACATGCAAGCAAAAATATGGAGCTTTAAACAAAAAATGAAAGAGGATCGAAATGCGAGGAAACACGTGGTCTTTTTGGTAAAAAAGTATAGTTAAATGTCAAAAATATATGGATTAACATTATCTTAGGACTTACATACCATTTGGTCACTCTACTTTCACCAAAAAATTTTAAACTCACTTTTTTTGTTTTTATTTTTTTACACTTTAAACACTCTACTTGTACCTGAGAATCAATAAGCTCTCTCAATCAATGAGATTATTGATTAAAAAAGTCCAATTAGAGTAATTAAGGTGTGTAAAAAGGTAAAGTGAGCTTATTAAATTTTAGGGGAAAGTAAAGTGACCAAATTGATATTAAGCATAATCTTAATTTAAAATTTTCTATATGTGAACCATGAATAAAACAAGGATGAAACTACATATATATAGGAAAATGTTTTACATGCAGACAAATACCTGGAGTCTTAAGCAAAAGAAATCACATGCAACCAAAAACGTGAAGCTTTAAACGAAAAAAGAAAGAGGATCGACATGCAAGGAAACACATGTTCTTTTAGGTAAGAAAGCAAAGTTAAATGTCGAAATATAAGGATTATCATTATCGTAAGACTTACATACTATTTGGTCACTCTACTTTCACCCAAAATTCATTAAACTCAGATTAATTTTTTTATTTACACTTTAATCCTTCTACTTGGACCTGAGAATCAATAAGCTAACTCAATCAATGAGCTTGGTTAAAAAAGTTCATGTAAAGTGATTAAAGTGTGTAAAAAATTGGTAAAGTTAGCTTATTGTATTTTAGGGGAAAGTAAAATGACTAAATTAGTATTTAAGCATAATATTAATTTGAAATTTTCTATATGTGAATCATGAATAGAACATGGATGAAACTACATATATATAGGAAAATGTTTTACATGCATACAAACACCTGGAGTCTTAAGCAAAAGAATTCACATGCAACAAAAAACGTGGAGCTTTAAACGAAAAAAGAAAGAGGATCGACATGCGAAGAAACAAGTGGTCTTTTAGGTAAAAAAGTAAAGTTAAATGTCGAAACTATATGGATTATCATTATCGTAAGGCTTATATACCAATTGGTCACTCTACTTTCTGTCAAAAATCATTAAACTTACTTTTCTTTTTCTTTTTTTACACTTTAATCACTTTATTTGGATCGTAGATTCAATAAACTCACTCAATCAATGAGCTTATTGATTAATAAAAGTCAACGTAGATTGATTAAAGTGTGTAAAAAAAAAGTAAAGTGAGCTTATTGAATTTTATGGGAAAGTAAATTGATGAAATTGGTATTTAAGCATAATCTAAATTTGAAAATTTCTATAAGTGAATCATGAAAAGAACAAGGATGAAACTTCATATATATATATATATATATATAGGAAAATATTTTACATGCATACAAATACCTGGAGTCTTAAGCAAAAAAAATCACATGCAACCAAAAACATGGAGCTTTAAACAAAAAAAGAGAGAGGATCAACATGCGAGGAGGCATGTGGTCTTTTAGGTAAAAAAGTAAAGTTAAATGTAAAAAATATATGGATTAAGATTATCATAGGACTTACATACCATTTGGTCACTCTAATTTTACCCAAAATTTATTAAACTCACGTTACTTTTGTTTTTGTATTTTTACACTTTAAACACTCTACTTGGATGTGAGAATCAATAATCTCACTTAATCAATGAGCCTATTGATTAAAAAAGAAGTCCAAGTAGAGTGATTAAAGTTTGTAAAAAAAGGAAAAGTGAACTTATTGAATTTTAGGGGAAAGTAAAGTGACGAAATTGGTATTTAAGCATAATCTTAATTTGAAAATTTCTATATCTGAATCATGACTAAAACAAGGATGAAACTACATATATATAGGAAAATGTTTTACATGCATACTAATACCTGGAGTCTTAAGCAAAAGAAATCACATGCAACCAAAAACGCGGAGCTTTAAATCAAAAAAGGAAAGAGGATCGACATGCAAGGAAACACGTGGTCTTTTAGGTAAAAAAAAGTAAAGTTAAATGTCCAAAATATATGGATTATCATTATCATAAGACTTACATAAAATTTGGTCACTATACTTTCAGCCAAAATTCATTAAACTCACATTAACTTTTTTTTTTTACACTTTAATCACTCTACTTGTACTTAATTGAGAATCAATAAGTTCACTACATCAATGAGCTTATTGATTAAAAAAGTCCAAGTAGAGTGACTAAAGTGTGTAAAAAATGGTAAAATGAGCTTATTGAATTTTAGGGGAAGGTAAAGTGACGAAATTAGTATTTAAGCATAATCTTAATTTGAAATTTTCTATTTGTGAATCATGAATAGAACAAGGATGAAACTACATATATATAGGAAAATGTTTCACATGCATTCAAACACATGGTGTCTTAAGCAAAAGAAATCACATGCAACCAAAAATGTGGAGCTTTAAATGAAAAAAGAAAGAGGATCGACATGCGAAGAAACACATGGTCTTTTAGGTAAAAAAGTAAAGTTAAATGTCGAAAATATATGAATTATTATGGTAAGGCTGATATACCATTTGGTCACTCTACTTTCAACCAAAAATCATTAAACTCACTTTACTTTTTTTTTTACACTTAATCACTCTATTTGGACTTGAGAATCAATAAGCTAGCTCACTCAATCATTGAGTTTATTGATTAAAAAATTCCAAGTAAAGTGATTAAAGTGTCTAAAAAAAAAGATAAAGTGAGCTTATTGAATTTTAGGAGAAAGTGATGTGACGAAATTGGTATTTAATCATAATCTTAATTTGAAATTTTCTATATGTCGATCATGAATAGAACAAGGATGAAACTGCATATATATAGGAAAATGTTTTACATGAATACAAATACCTGGATTCTTAAGCAAAAGAAATCACATGCAACAAAAAACGTGGAGCTTTAAAAGAAAAAAGAAAAGAAAAATGATCAACATGCGAAGAAACACGTGGTCTTTTAGGTAAAAAAGTAAAGCTAAATGTCAAAAATATATGTATTATTATTATCGTAAGGCTTACATACCATTTGTTCACTCCAATTTCACGCGAAATTCATTAAACTAACTTTACCTATTATTATTTTTATATATTTTTAATAACAATACTTGGACACGATAATCAATAAGCTCACTCAATCAACGAGCTTACTGAATAAAAATGTCCAAGTAGAGTGATTAAAGTGCATAAAAAAAATAGAAAGTGAGCTTATTGAATTTTAGGGGAACTAAGTGACGAAATTGGTATTTAAGCATATTTTAATTTGAAATTTTCTATATGTGAATCATGAATAGAACAAGGATGAAACTGCATATATATATAGGAAAATGTTTTACATGAATAAAAATACACGGAGTCTAAAGTAAAAAAATCTCATGCAACAAAAACGTGGAGCTTTAAACGAAAAAGAAAGAGGATCGACATGCGAGGAATTAATAGAGAAATTTCCATAATTAAGTCTAATACCATAAATCTGGAGGAAGCTTGCGCATACCATTAATAGAGAAATTTCCATAATTAAGTTTAATACCATGGAAATTGGCACCAAAAGGATCTGTGGAGATAACTTTGGACTAAAGCAACAACGAGAATATCTTGACCGAATAGCACTATCAAAAACAACACGTTTCTACGCTTCCAAATATTCCAAAGGATCAAAGAAGGAAGAAGAGAGGGAACTATGGACTTAATACTAAACCACCAATCGAAACATCGTTGCTTGATTGTATAGCCCCAAATGGGAACACTCTGGGCGACATGGAATTGTTACCAAATAGCCGTGGCACTTGTGAGGATGACATGGGAAAAAGTTTCCATTTTATGAGAATTATAGCAGGAACACCTAGAAGCGAGCTGAAAACCTTTACTCCAGAGTTCTTCATCCAAAGGCAGTTTATGAAGAAATAACATCGGTTTCTCAATAGCCTCCTCTAACATCGGTTTCTCAACAGCCTCCCTTTGGTCAAGTCTTGGCTCTATGCATTCTCAAATACATTAGACTAGACTCCATGTATCTTGTATATATATCTCTGTAATGCATATGCAAAATTATCTTGGGCACACAATCTCTCTCCTATTCTTCATGGTGTTAGAGCCTTAAAGGCTCACACCATGACAGAGCCCTCACTCACCTTCACACCCAACCCAATCCATCTCAAACAACAATGGATATTCCCTACCAGTCTTCTTCAACCCCCAATCTCTCATGGCCAATTGTCTCCTAACCCAAGAAAATTACTTAAATTGGTCTGCTCAATTTCTATTAGTCCTCTGAACCTTCTCACTAGAACATGTCCTCACTGATAATAACCCCCCAAATGAAAAACTTAAAGATAAAGTGACTGATAATCCAGCGTATCTCAAATGGCTAGAAGCCACTAGCCTTGTGGTCGCCTGGATGCGGTCTTCGGTCACTCCCCAAATTCAATCCCATCTTGCCTCTGTCAAGATTGCACCCGTAGCCTGGGACATAATTTCCTAGAAATTTGGAGCTACCTCGGCAGCACATGTACGTAGCTTGCGGGAAAAATTGTACAAGCAAAAACGTGAACCCGACCTCTCAATCTCAGACTACCTCCTTCGCTCCACCACCATTCCTAATTCCTTGGCCACAGCTGGTGTTTTTTTTATCTCTAATGAAGATCTCATGGAACGAGTACTTCATGGTTTGTGACATGAGTACAAAGAGTTCTTAAGTTCCTACAACCAAAAGCCAATAACAATTTTTGACGATTTCTCGGATAGTCCCTTGTACGAAGAAACCCTTCAAAATAGATTCTTTACCCTTAATCTCAACCTTGGCACAGACCTTATAGCCAACAAAATCAACACCACTACACCCCCACAATCAAACCCGCAACATCCAACACAATCAAACCCAAGCCAACAGTCATACTCCACCTCAACTATAAGTACCGTGTTCATCACCCTAGGGGTAGAGGGAATTTTCATGGTCATGGCAAGGGACATGGATGAGGACGCTCAAATGGAGGCAGCAGAATACTGCCCAACGCACCTTATCAGCCTTCAACATTTCCCGCTCAAATTGATTCATTGCAGCCTTGCCAGATTTGTCACAGATTCGGACATGCTGGTGATACATGTTACCATCGACAATGCTGCTTATACAACATCATATTCTCCATATCCTAGTTCCAATTGGTGCCTAGACTTTGGCGTAACACACCATATTACATCCCAGCCATCCACTCTCCAGAAGACTACACCCTATCATGGACATGATTCGGATACCGTGGGTAATGGCTCTCAAATGTCTCTATCTCATATTGGTTCCTCTTCGGTCTCTTCCGGTAACAAAAACATTCTTTAAAACAATATTCTTTGTGTCCCCAATGCACATAAGTCACTTCTTTCAATTCGCCATTTTTCATATGATAATCATTGTTACTTTGAACTTGAGATGCCTTTGGTTTTCGTGTGAAGGACCTCCGCACCAAGAAGACCCGTCTTTCTGGGAATAGTTCAGGTGGTCTCTATCATCTTAGCTTCGATTCTTCAGTCCGAAATAGTCCTCTTGCTTTAGTCAAAGAACGGACAAACCAAGATGTCTGGCATTCACAATTGGGGCATGCATCCTCTCAGATATTGCAAATTTTATACAAGAAATTGAATTTACCTATCCATGGCCGCATCAGTCCAAATAAATTTTGTCAAACGTGTCTATTAGGGAAAGCATGCAAACTGCCATTTGTATTGCGTTCCTTTAAATCAACACAACCTCAGGCTTTGTTACATTTAGATATTTGGGGTCCTTCCCCCGTTGCTTCAATAAATCATTTTCGGCACTCTCTTTCAATTGTTGATGATTTTTCACGCTTCACCTGGATATTTCCTCTCACAAACAAATCTGATACTATTAATGTTTTTGCCAAGTTTAAACTAGAAATCGAGAATCAACTCTCACGTCGAATAGAGGCAATTCACACCATCAAAACTGTGCAAACAGATGGAGGTGGTGAATTCATGAGCAATGCTTTTCAAAAATTTCTTTCTCAACACGGCATTAAACATCAACTAACGTGCCCTTACACACCACAAAAAAATGGTGTTGTTGAGTGAAAGCATCGACTTATTGAGGAAATGGGCTTGTGTCTTCTTTCTCAAGCCAATCTTCCAATGTACTTTTGGCTAGAATCATGCAATACACCTGTCTTTTTAATCAATCGATTACCAATGAAACAACTAGGTTTCATTCCACCCCACCAGAAATTGTTTCACGGTTCCCCAGATTACTGGTTTCTCAAAACTTTTGGTTACTCTTGTTTTTCGTATGTCATCCCCTACAACAAACATAAATTATAACCAAAATCCATACACTGTGTAACACCCGTATCATTTGTATCATTTGCATGACCATTATTTATCACGTTTATGCGATGTTGGCCATATTTCATGAATATATTTACTTTGAGCATATTCTCACTCGTATTGGCTACATGCATTTTATATGCCTTAGAATTATTGTTGAATTCGTGTTACCAATCGTGTTAATCTTGTGTTATACTTCTAGCTTCGTTTCCAGACTTTTTGGGAACTTTCCGTGAGTATTTTGATCTCATTTTGGACTTAGATTCATTTTTGGTTCATTGAAAACCACTTTAGGAGGATTTTATAACTGTTTGGGACTTACTGGGCACAAAGCGATCGCCCTGCTTCCCTCCTAAGAGATCGCTCTCTAGGCAGTAATATCCTGAATCTGAAAACAAAGCGATCGCTCTGTAATCCTCGAAGCGATCGCTCTGTACCAAAGCGATCGCCCTGTCCCAACTAGAAGCGATCGCTTCGTTGGCAGAATGTTGGATTTTTCCTACGCGCCCTTGACAGCTGTTACGAGATTTTAAGTTATTGACCAACTTTGACTCTAAATCCTTGGCCAGGGTTGAGCCACGTCCTCCACCACTTTGACCAGACTTCTTGCACCTTTAAAACACCATGGGAGAGTCTTGAATACTCCCATTTCAACCATTAACACCCAAGAACACTAGAAAGAGGAAGTGAGAGTTCTAGAGTGAGAAAGTGAGCTAGTTTGCTCATTTGAAGTCCAAATCACAATCCGACTTCACCACTGTGGAGCTGCTAACTAGGAGAACACATTCCCTTGATTGCATGTGGGTTTCATAACTAGGAGAACACATGTTTTGTATGTTAAAAGACTTGTTTTATCTTGGTTGATACACATAGAAATTGTATCATTTGTTAATCTTGAAGTATAAATGGTTTCTCTTCGATTCAAACTCATTAGAAACAAATAATGACTCTAACGGAGTTGAATAGGTTTTCATAATCGATGAGACCACGTGTGTGACTTGGGGATTTCGTTGTGATACAAGAGTTTTGTCGGGAAAATTAGTTACCCGAAATTGTGCATGATGTTGTTGTTTAATTCTTGTAAATATTATGAGATGGTTGATTATGTGAGTAGGATCATTATGACCTACTTAAGACATTCAAGTAAACATCTACTTGTACATTTGTTATGTCCATGGATTATTTGTTGGCGATTTATTGACACTCGATTATTGGGGGAGCCGGGGCTACGTAATAATTGAAGGCCAATACACTGGGCCTCACATTACCGTTGGCCGCGGTAGGGGCATAGCGCCATTTTTTGTATGGAATAAACGCAACCTTGGTAAGCTATTCCGTGGATGATTCTTGGGTTGTAGGGACCAAGATCACCCGTCAACGTGAACACAGAAAATGGTTCACACAGTATTGGGTATTGGTTATTGGTTTTGTTAACGGTTTTGATTCGTCGATCGAGCACGTCAACAACGGCTCCTACATTGGTATATTATATGTTGGTTGGTTGGAAGTATTGGGTATATTGGAGGTGTACCTCAATACTGTATCCTTTTAAAATGTGTTTACATATTGCACTTTTGTGGTTCCTACATATATGAATGTTGGTCATGATTTCCAACATGTATGGGTCGGTTGGCGATTGTTGAGCCTCTCGTGTAGTGTAGGGTAACGTGTTATTCTGAGATGCTTATTATGTTATGCCTTGAGATTGATATATCTTGCTATAGCTTGTATTACTTGTTCATATTATTGTCTTGCATCTCGTATGACATATTGTTGCATTAGTAGCCTTTTGAGTTTTAAACTCACCCCGTTTAATGTTTATTTGTTTTCCTTAGATCACGATCCGGCGAGGGACCCTTAGTAGAGGTTTGCTTGGTCTTGGCGTTTCTGCAGGTTGTTCTTTTGGGCCTTTGTATTTATTTTGGTGAGGCCGAGGGTATACATTATTACTTAAACTATGTAATGTAGGGTAGTGTGTTGGTCTTCATGATTGTATCATTCTTTTGGTTATGTCGACATAGTTATCGTGCTTAATGTATTCATTAATATTCGTTACTTCCGGAAACTCTGATTTGGATATTGTTGTTGTTCTCCGAGCTTGTTGCTCGTGGAGGTTTATCTTACATGTTTGGTTTATATTCAAACTATGTTTTAAACAAGTTTAGTTTCCGGCTTGTTTTTATGCCAATGAAGTATTGTTTTGGTTTTAAAGAAAAGCTTTGCACGTGCATTACAGGATTTTATGCAATCGCTTTATACTTGCATCTTAAGGAATTTTTATGATGCGTATTTGTGTTGTTGTCTCATTCTCGCGGTCCGACTCGGGATTCCACGTAGGAGTCCGGGTAAGGGTCTCGACAGTTGGTATCAGAGCATAAGTTAGATAACCTGGAATGGATTCTTGGTTTAGGAGGGTAAGTTGTTTGAGTCGTTAACGTCGAGTATTTGTTACAGGTATTCGACGATGGTAGAGACACGTCATGGTACCACTACGGATGGGGTTGGTACAAGTCATGTTGGGGAAGCTGCTGGAGCTAAAAGCCATGCTTCACCACCTAGACCACCTCCTTATCAACCGGGAGTTCAGCCAACAGGGTAACAGAATGCACCACCCGAAGCAAATGTGAATCCAACTGAGGCTTTTATGCAAACTATGTAGGGATTTATGCAAACAATGATGGAAATGAACTAACAGACTATGGATATGCACAGACAGGCAATGGCAGGTCAGGGACAAGCCAGGGGAAATAGAGTAGATTAACCAGCTTGGGGTAATGGAGATTATCATCGTAGATTGGGGAGATTCTTGAAGATGAAACCTCGCATTTATGATGGTGAGCCAGATCCGATGAAAGCAGAAAGGTGGATTGAATCCTTGGAAAAGATTTTTGTGGCAATAGAGTGTACCGAGGAGGACAAAATCAAGTTCGTAGCGTTCAAACTGGAGGATGCAGCGGAGCACTGGTAGAAGGTACTAGAGTCAAGTTGGGTACAAAATCGTATGGCTCGCACTTGGGAGATATTTTTGAGAGAGTTTAGGAATCATTTTATTCCGGATGTGGTTCAAGCAAAGAAGGAAGTAGAATTTCTTAGTCTTGATCAGGGGATGATGATAGTGGCTCAGTACTCTGCCAAATATACCGAATTGGAAAGGTATTGTGTACATTTGATTCCTACAACGGAGAAGAAGATTTACCGCTTTATGAATGGTTTAAGGACGAAATACCGTAAACAACTCTTACCACTTGAGTTGCCAAGTTATCAAAGTGCAGTGGACAAGGCTTGTAAGATCGAGTATGATATAGAGAAGCACCGAGGCAGGCTAGGTAGTACAAGTGGGAACACGCAGGCATCACAGTTGTAATAGAGGAGATCGAGCTCAAGTGGGACTACTAACAGGGGGAGTAACACTAGCCGACAGGGAGGACAATCTCGATAACAAGCTGTGAATCAGGGAAATGTGGGCCATGGACAGCGTGATGCAAGGGTTACTTGTGAGTATTGCAAGAAGAGTGGGTATAATGAGGATAAGTGTTGGTTGAAACACGGGAAATGTTTATTGTGTGGTGATGGCACACACTTTCAGCGGAATTGTCCTAAGAACAAAGGGACACAACCGAGAGGTGTACAACAGAACGCTGGGGTTAAGAGATATAACGAGGGTCGCCCTAGAGTGCAAGGTAAAGTCTTTGCCTTAGACCAGAGGGGAGTCCCCGAGGCCCCTAATGTCATAGGGGGTACTTTAACCATCTCTAGTGAGAAAGTCTGAGTGTTAATAGACCCAAGGTCATCACATTCTTATATTGCATCACATTTTTCTCATCATTTGCATGCTATACCTGAATCGTTACCTTATGTGTTAGAGGTGTCTACTCCGTTGGGAGAGTGCCATGTAGCATTGGATGTCTATCGTGCTTGTGATGTGGTTATTGATGACCATCACTTACCTGCGGATTTGGTTATATTGCCCATACGTGATTTTGATGTTATTTTGGGAATGGATTGGCTACATGCTCATCATGCTATTGTTGATTGCCGTAGGAAATTGGTTACTTTTGAATTGCCAAATGTTCCTTCATTTGTGTTTTTGGGTGATAAGATAATGGGTGGAATTCAGTTTATTTCAGCTTTGAAAGCTCGAAAGTTGTTGTCTCATGGATGTTTGGGGTATTTGGTGTGTGTTTTTGATAGATCACAAAAGGTTGTTACGTTGGAAGATGTTCCTATTGTTCGTGAATTTTCGGATGTATTTGCAGCTGATTATGATTTGCTTCCAGACCGAGAGTTAGAGTTTTGCATTAAATTGTTACCAGGGACTGCACCGATTTCGAAAGCACCTTATCGTATGGCACCGGCTGAATTGAAAGAGTTGAAAGTCCAATTGGAGGAGTTACTTGATCGAGGTTTTATTAAACCGAGTGTATCGTCGTGGGGTGCACCGGTGTTGTTTGTGAGGAAGAAAGATGGATCTTTGAGGTTATGCATTGATTATAGGGAATTGAATCAAGTGACCATTAAGAACAAATATCCTCTTCCACATATTGCCAATTTGTTTGATCAACTTCAAGATTCCGTAATGTACTCTAAGTTTGATCTTAGGAGCGGTTACCATCAGTTGAAGGTTCGAGTGGAGGATATTCCTAAGACAGTTTTTCGGACTCGTTACGGGCAGTTTGAATTTGTGGTTATACCTTTTGGGTTGACTAATGCACCAGCTGCGTTTATGGATTTAATGAATAGGGTATTCCTACCTTACCTTGATTGTTTCATGGTTGTGTTCATTGTTGATATTTTGGTTTATTCTAAGTCTCGAGAAGAGCATGAGAATCACTTGAGGTTAGTTTTGACGGTACTAAGAGAGAAGAAGTTGTTTGCTAAATTTTTTAAGTGTGCCTTTTGGCTTGAGGAAGTGACTTTTCTGGGTCACATTGTATCGGGTGAAGGTATAGCGGTTGATCCGGCTAAGATTGAAGCAGTTGTGAATTGGAAGAGACCCGAGACTATGACGGAAGTTCGTAGCTTTTTGGGTTTAGCGGGGTACTATCGGAGGTTCATAGAAGGGTTTTCTAAGATTGCAACCCCGTTGACTACCTTGACACAAAAGAATAAGGCTTTTGTTTGGAACGATAAATGTGAAGTGAGCTTCCAAGAGTTAAAGAAGAGATTGACTACTGCATCGGTTTTAGCTTTACCGAACGGACATGATGGGTTTCTTATTTATAGTGATGCTTCGAAGGAATGTTTGGGATGTGTGTTGATGCAGAACGGAAGGGTTATAGCATATGCTTCTCAAACGTTGACTCAGTGTGAACAGAACTATCCGACTCATGACATGGAGTTAGCAGCGATCATTTTTGCACTTCACAAGTGGAAGCATTATCTCTATGGGGCTAAGTTTGAGGTATTTACTGATCATAAGAGCCTTAAGTATTTGTTTTCACAAAAGGAGTTGAATAATAGGCAGAAGAGATGGATGGAAAGGTTAAAGGATCATGATTGTACCATCTTATACCATCCGGGGAAGGCCAATGTGGTGGCCGATGCTCTTAGTAGAAAAACTTATATTTCTTGTTTGATAGCACGAGAATGGATGATGCTTGAGGATGTTTGGGATTGGAGTCCTTGTATGTCTAACCATGGGGTGATATTTGCTAACATTCGTGCTACACCGATTTTGCTTCAGCAAATTAAGGAAACTCAGGAGAGTGATCCGGAATTGAAAAAGGTGATTGAGGCATTAGAGGATGATGAGACCGCAGATTTTTCGAGGAATAAGGATGGTATGCTTTTGTTTCGAGGTAGAGTTTGTGTGCCGGCTATTGAGGATGTAAAATGGCAAGTGTTAGATGAGGCTCATAAATCTAAGTATACGATTCATCCGGGGAGTACAAAGATGTATAGGGATTTAAAAAAGAATTTTTGGTGGAACGGAATGAAAAGGGAAATAGTTGAGTTTGTTTCGAGGTGTTTAACTTGTCAAAGGGTAAAGGCAGAACATCAACGACCAGCGGGATTATTGCAACCGTTGGAGATTCCAGAATGGAAATGGGAGAACATCGCTATGGATTTTGTGACTGGGTTACCACGGACTCGACGAGGTCATGATTCTTTTTGGGTTATTGTCGATCGATTGACCAAGTCAGCTCATTTTCTCCCTATAGCGATGACTTATTCTATGGAGAAACTTGCTACCTTGTATATTCAGGAAATTGTGAGGCTACATGGGGTTCCGGTTAGCATTGTATTGGATAGAGATCCACGATTTACTTCGCGGTTTTGGCAGACGCTACAGAATGCATTGGGTTCAAAGTTGACACATAGTACAGCATTTCATCCGCAAACAGATGGACAGTCCGAGAGAACTATTCAAACACTTGAGGACATGTTAAGGGCTTGTTCAATGGACTTTAAAGGCATTTGGGATTCGCATGTACCGTTGATAGAGTTTGCCTACAACAACAGTTACCATTCAAGTATTGATATGGCACCATATGAGGCACTCTATGGAAGGAAGTGTCGTTCCCCGATCTGTTGGAATGAGGTTGGAGAAGCGAAGTTATGGGGACCCGATATGGTTCATGAGTCAGCCGAAAATGTAAAGATTATTCGGGAGAGGTTGAGAACGGCCCAGAGTAGGCAGAAAAGTTACGCGGATAATAGGCGACGAGACCTTGAGTTCGAGGTTGGTGATCGTGTTTTCTTGAAGGTGTCGCCTCGAATTGGGGTTAAAAGATTCGGGAAGAAAGGAAAATTGACTCCGAGGTTTATTGGACCATTTGAAATTTTGGAAAGAATTGGGAAATTAGCGTATAGGCTTGCATTGCCACCTTGGATGTCGGGTATTCATGCCGTGTTTCATGTTTCAATGTTGAGGAAATATTTGTCGGATGCATGCATCGCATATTTTAGAGTATGAACTGGTAGATTTGTCGACCGATCTCTCGTATGTTGAAGAACCTGTGAGGATACTTGACACAAAAGAACATGTTTTAAGGACCAAGACTATCTATCTTTTGAAGGTTTTGTGGAGAAGTCAAAATGTTGAGGAAGCCACATGAGAATTGGAACAAGAGATGCGTGAGAAGTATCTATCCTTGTTCAAGGAGATTGGTAAGTAAATTCGCGGGCGAATTTATTCTAAGGGGGTGAGAATGTAACACCCGTATCATTTGTATCATTTGCATGACCATTATTTATCACATTCATGCAATGTTGGGCATATTTCATGAATATATTTACTTTGAGCATATTCTCACTCGTATTGGCTACATGCATTTTATATGCCTCGGAATTATTGTTGAATTCGTGTTACCAATCGTGTTAATCTTGTGTTATATTTCTAGCTTCGTTTCTGGACTTAGAATCATTTTTGGTTTGTTGAAAACCACTTTGGGAGGATTTTATAACTATTTGGGACTTACTGGGCACAAAGCGATCGCCCTGCCCTCCTAAACGATCGCTCTCTAGGCAGTAAGTCATATCCTGAATCTGGAAACAAAGCGATCGCTCTATAATCCTCGAAGCGATCGCTCTGTACCAAACCGATCTCCCTGTCCTGACTCGAAGCGATCGCTTCGTTGGCAGAATGTCGGATTTTTCCTGCGCGCCCTTGACAGCTGTTACTAGATTTTAAGTTATTGACCAACTTTGACTTCAAATCCTTGGTCAGGGTTGAGCCACATCCTCCACCACTTGGACCAGACTTCTTGGACCTTTAAAACACCATGGGAGAGTCTTGAATACTCCCATTTCAACCATTAACACCCAAGAACACTAGAAAGAGGAAGTGAGAGTTCTAGAGTGAGAAAGTGAGCTAGTTTGCTCATTTGAAGTCCAAATCACAATCCGACTTCGCCATTGTGGAGATACTAACTAGGAGAACACATTCCCTGGATTGCAAATGGGTTTCATAAAGTTTTTCTTGGTTGATTTCATCAAGAGGTAAGCTACTACCCCTCTCCTTCTCTATTTATGTCTTGTATGACATCCTAGCCTTGTAAAATGGCATTTATATTGTTAAATCAACATGTTGGAGTATGTTTTGTTGTTGAGCCATGTGAAATTCGTGGATGACATGTTTTGTATGTTAAAAGACTTGTTTTGTCTTGGTTGATATACATAGAAATGGTATCATTTGTTAATCTTGAAGTATAAATGGTTTCTCTTCGATTCGAACTCATTAGAAACAAATAATGAATCTAACGGAGTTGAATAGGTTTTCATAATCGATGAGACCACGTGTGTGACTTGGGGATTTCATTGTGATACGAGAGTTTTGTCGAGAAAATTAGTTACCCGAAATTGTGCATGATGTTGTTGTTTAATTCTCGTAAATATTATGAGATGGTTGATTATGTGAGTTGGGTCATTATGACCTACTTGAGACATTCATGTTATATGATGTGGTGCTCCCTATCTTGGAATTTGATTTGTTGTAGAGAATTTCAAGTAAACATCTACTTTTACATTTGTTATGTCCATGGATTATTTGTTAGCAGTGTATTGACGCTCGATTATTGTGGGAGCCGGGGCTACGTAATAATTGAAGGCCAATACACTGGGCCTCACCTTACCGTTGGCCGCAGTAGGGGCATAGCGCCATTTGTTGTATGG
This sequence comes from Platycodon grandiflorus, assembly GCA_016624345.1. NCBI lineage: Eukaryota > Viridiplantae > Streptophyta > Magnoliopsida > Asterales > Campanulaceae > Platycodon > Platycodon grandiflorus. The sequence goes on along the minus strand of CM028361.1, from coordinate 66,162,085 downwards.
AATAAACGTAACCTTGGTAAGCTATTCCGTGGATGATTCTTGGGTTGTAGGGACCAAGATCACCCGTCGACGTGAATTCAGAAAATGGTTCACACAGTATTAGGTATTGGTTATTGGTTTTGTTAACGGTTTTGATTCGTCGATCGAGCACGTCAACCACGACTCCTACATTGGTATATTATATGTTGGTTGGTTGGAAGTATTGGGTATATTAGAGGTGTACCTCAATACTGTATCCTTTTAAAATGTGTTTACATATCGCACTCATGTGGTTCCTACATATACGAATGTTGGTCATGATTTCCAACTGCTATGGGTCGGTTGACGATTGTTGAGCCTCTCGTGTAGTGCAGGGTAACGTGTTATTATGAGATGCTTATTATGCTATGCCTTGAGATTGATATATCTTGCTATAGCTTGTATTACTTGTTCATATTATTGTCTTGCATCTCGTATGACATATTGTTGCATTAGTAGCTTATTGAGTTTTAAACTAACCCCGTTCAATGTTTATTTGTTTTCCTTAGATCACGGTCCGGCGAGGAACCCTTAGTAGAGGTTTGCTTGGTCTTGGTGTTTCTGTAGGTTGTTCTTTTGGGCCTTTGTATTTCTTTTGGTGAGGCCGAGGGTATACATTGTTACTTAAACTATGTAATGTTGGGTAGTGTGTTGGTCTTTATGATTGTATCATTCTTTTGGTTATGCCGACATGGTTGTCGTGCTTAATGTATTCATTAATATTCGTTACTTCCACAAACTCTGACTTGGATATTGTTGTTGTTCTTCGAGCTTGTTGCTCGTGGAGGTTTATCTTACATGTTTGGTTTATATTCAAACTATGTTTTAAACAAGTTTAGTTTCCGGCTTGTTTTTATGCCGATGATGTATTGTTTTGGTTTTAAAGAAAAGCTTTGCACGTGCATTACATGGTTTTACGCAATCACTTTATACTTGCATCTTAAGGAATTTTTATGATGCGTATTTGTGTTCTTGTCTCATTCTCGCGGTCCGACTCGGGATTCCACGTCGGAGTCCGGGTGAGGGTCGCGACATACTGTGTGTTCCTTGGTTACGATGGAAATCGAAAGGTTACCGCTATTACGATAAAACCACGTGAAATGTTTATGTTACATGACATGCTCTATTTGATGAAAATTCTTTTCCTTTTGCTATTGACAGGACAATTGTACATCAAAATACCAACATTCTCCAATCAAGTGCCATAGCTCCTTCAGCAATAGCACTACCCACTAAATTGGTTCGACCAGCCAACCCACATCTTCCCAATATGCCCTCTTCTGCAAGCACGCAGACACACCCACAAGATCAACTAGGCACCCAGTTCGACCCTTCTTTCCCTCAGTATGTTCAGAGCCCGGACTCAACAACCCCCTCGCGACTACCTCCAGACCAGCATACAACTACTATAACTCCAAACCCAGCTCCTCCAGCACGCCCCAACAGGCCCCCTATCATACATAATCCCCTACATCTCAGCCCAAAAAGTTGACCAAAAAATTCCACCAGTAACAACAACCTCTCATCCTCCGCCAACTCCTCTCCACCTCTTCGTTACGGCAGCATCAACGAATTGGTTTATGGTTCTCCTCGTCACCCACTTTCTCATGCATATTTTGCCACCTCTATGGACTCCCGAGATTTTGAACCCTCCACTTACAAACAAGCCTCAAAATCTGATCATTAGATATTCGCAATGAATGAAGAATTCTCAGCATTACAAAAGAACAACACTTGGATACTTGTGCCTCTCTCTCCTGCCGTGAATGTTGTTAGGTGTTGCTGGGTATACAGGATCAAATGGAAGTCCGATGGTACCATTGACTGATACAAAGCAAGGCTCGTTGCGAAAGGCTTTAATCAACAAGAGGGTTTGGACTACGATAAGACCTTTAGCCCTGTTGTGAAACTAGCCACAATTCGAACTGTGTTTTCCATTGCTCACTCTTGTGCTTGGCATATTAAGCAGCTTGATGTTCGCAATACCTTTTTTAATGGATTTCTTGTGGAGGAAGTATACATGAATCATGATTCTGGGTTTGTTGACCCAACTCGTCCTAATCATGTGTGTCGTCTACATCTTGTGTTGTATGGATTGAAACAATCACCTCGTGCCTGGTTCCATCGTCTCTCTGAATTTTTACTCCAGCACAAATTCTTTATAGTTGTTCTAACAGCTCCCTTTTTATTCGCCACGACAAATCCTCAACCATGGTTATCCTTGTCTATGTCGATGACTTGATAGTCACTAGATCTTCACCATCTACAATATCACAATTCATTGATCGCTTGTGCTCTACATTTGATAGTCGTCAGCTTGGAGATTTGGGCTACTTTCTTGGCATTGAGACCACAGGGACCGAGTCCTACCTACATCTCAATCAAACACGGTATACAATTGATCTCCTCACCCATTTTAACATGGACACGTGCAAACCATGTGCTACACTAATTGCAACTCAAACTAGACTATCACTTCATTCTGGTGATCCTCTTCCCAATCCTACGTCTTATAGGAGTATGGTTGGTGGTCAACAGTACTTAACCCTCACACACTCAGACATTGCCTTTGCCGTCAATCAAGTATGTCAGTTCATGCATAAACCCCGATCCACTCATCTCCAAGCTGCCAAACATATTCTTTGGAACATCAAAGGTTCTCTCGACAAAGGCTTGTTATTTCACAAATCCCATAGGCATACTCTGATGTTGATTGGGCAGGCGATCCTGATGATCGTTGTTCAACAACTGGGTCATGTATCTTTCTAGGCTCAAACCTCGTGTCTTGGTCAGCTAAGAAACAAGCCACTGTTTCCCGCTCAAGCATCAAGGCTGAATATCGTGCTCTGGCCACCACTACCGCTGAAGTTTGTTGGTTTTATTTTTTCTGTTTTGAGAACTCTACATTACACTTTACCAACCTCTGTCTCTCTTCTGCGATAATCTCTCCGCAGTTCAAATAGCTCGCAACCCCGTATTCCATGCTCGGACTTGCCATATTGAGATCGATTACCATTTTGTTCGAGAACTAGTTCAACAGCAGTCCCTCCGGCTCACTTATATCTCGACAAATGATCAACTAGTAGTCCTTTTTACAAAGGGCCTTAGTCATCTCCAGTTCAACCTTCTCTATTCTAAATTGCGTCAACAATTCCCTCCGTCTCGTTTGAGGGAGGGTGAAAGACTAAAAACTCGAGAGTAGCAGCTCTCCACCTCCAACATATGTTTCTTAACAGCCTCCTCCAACATCGGTTTGTCAACAGCCTTCCTTCGGTAAAGTCTTGGCTCTATGCATTCTCAAATACATTAGACTGGACTCAATGTATCTTATATATATATATCTCGGTAATGTATATGCCAAATTATCTGGGGCGTACTAATTTCTCTCATATTCTTCAACGCCCATATGAATTAAGGAAACATCCCTTCCATGTACCAAATTTTTTTTTTTGTTTTTTTGAAGTTTTAGAATAAAGGGATCAAAGATCTGCCTTTTCATTCAACCGTAGTACAATGGGCAGCCCAAATACTGAATTGGCAGATGGCCAACACTAAAATCGAAGACATATGCAATACTTCGAATGCGATCCGTAGGCAGATGCGGAGCAACATAGAATGAGCTCTCAGTAACATTGATTAACTGACATAATTATTCTCATAATCTGCTAGAAGGTGCTTATGCTTTAGCAGAGTATTACGACTTCCACTGTAGAATATAACCACATCGTTTGCAAAAGCAAGATGGTAAATGATAGGACAACCACTGATAGTAGAAAAGGATAAACTAGGGCTGGAAGCATGAAGATTATTTAGCTTTTGACTAATCACTTCCGAGGCTGTAATGAACAAAGACCACAGGAGGAGGGGAAGTAACCAACTCGCTTCCCAAGAGAGAATGGAAAACCAGTTATCCGAAATAATTCTCCAAACAAAGTCAATAAAAAGTTCATGAAACCCAAATTTGCGCAGCACTTAAACAAGAAAAACCCATGAAACTCGGTCTAATGCTTTGCCATGTCAAGTTTGAGAACCAGATTTGAGCCAGTGATCTTTTTCCCCAAATGATGAACCATTTCTGGAGCAAGTAAAACATTATCTTGAATAACCTGTCCCTTAGTGAAGGCCCTTTGGTTATCAAAAATTATGCATGTCAGGAATTTAGCTAGTCGCACCGAAAGAAGCTTGGATATAACCTTGTTATAGATGTTACAAAGGCTAATCAGTCTTAGATCTTTAAAGGAAGTTGGTTTATCAACTTAGGCGATTATCACATTCAAAGTGCTATGCTAGGAGCAGGGCATTGAGAAGCCAACAAAAAGTTCAAGGACAGGCTCATAAAAATCTTCCCCGATAATATCCCAACATACATTGAAGAATTTACCTATAAAGCCATTGGGGCTAGCCACGCTATTAACCCTGTGACCAAAGACAATATACTTAACTTCATCAAGTTGCGGATGGGTGATGAGAGAATCATTCCACTAATCAGTGACAAGTCTGGGAATCATGTCAAGAGCATGATTAGAGGGAGGACAATCTGCTTGAATCTGGCCTTGGAAGTAAGAAATAACAACCTTCTTGATATCCTCCTCTTTATCTAGTAAAGTACCATTCATATCTTTGATGGAGTGAATATGAAGACGATGCTGCGCTTGCTTTACAGAGGCATGGAAGAGCTTGGATCCAATTACCACTTCCTTCTCTCAACCATTTTGTTTTAGACTTTTGCTTCCAATACTCCTCCTCGCTGGTTAAATAAAGATAAAGATGGGCTTGTGCACAAAGAAGGTTCATACTGTTATCATCAGAACTATTAAGTTCAAACTAGAGCTCCTTCTCAAGCATATCTTCTTTAGCTTTATGGAGCAAGGTAAAAATGTTAACAAAAGTCCCTCTGTTTCATTGTTTTAAAGCACTTTTGACATTGCAAGGCTTATGAGAGAGAATACACATGGGCCAGCCTTAAGTTGGAGCTCTAACAGTTTCAAAAAAAATTTGGTGATTAACCAACATATTCAGAAAATGAAATGTTGCAGGCTTCGATAAGGCAGTGCGAGATATGTTGACGAGAAGGGGGTTGTGGTCTGAGAAAGTCCTATTAAGATGCAGAACTGTTGTTGAGCTAAAGAGATCAAGCCAAGTTGAATTGTAGAGCATTCTACCAATGAACCTTCCCGTTTATTCTACCAAGTGTAGTCACTCCCGTTTAAATCAATGAGATCATCCCATAATGCTTGGCAATCCTGATTGTCACACTTAGCATATACAAGTGAAATAGGAAATATGCCAAGAATAATGTCGTATACTTAACGTTAGGTGTAGGACAGAAGCTTGAACAATAGTGCATGCATAGGCAGATTTGCAAGAACCCAAATTGAACTAGAAGAGTTGGAGAAGCATAGCCTGAATTTAAGCTTACGTTTTATGAGATCATCCTTATCAGAATACATCATGGGTTCGAATACTGCAACAAAAGAAATGTTATGGAGTTTAACCAATTGCTTCAGTATAGCAACCATGGGGTCATTACCAATACCACGAGCATTTCAAAAGAGGGCCTTAATATCAATGATAATGGTCTATTGACTCCACAGAATTGAGCTTGGCAGCTTTTGATCTTGTCAAATGATCTGAGATAGGGATAACAGGCTTCATCTTTGTAAGGCACAACTGAACTTGATCCTCTAAATTAAGTGCTTCCAAAGAAGAGATTTAATTCTTCAGCCTCTTCTTCCTTAATGACTTCAAGAACAGCGAAATGATTCGGGGAAGGATTTGTCTTATCATTAGAAGAGGAAATAGTAGGGTTGCTAGGCATCACGTGATCAACAATGCTATCCTGTATCACAGGCTCAGTATTAGGGTTAACAACACCTTCAGTTGCCTCATCATGCACAGCCTTACTCACATGTTTTGGATTTTGTTCTTCATGCGAATTAGGTGACTCATCTACCATAAGGCTATTTATATGAACAGCTGGGCTCCCATTTAATGGCAAATTGTATGCTTGTACTCCACACTTGAAGTTTCAACATCAACACCGACCTCGTATTTGGTAAATCGGACACTTCGATCCCGAAAGAAGGGTTTGTTTAATTGTTGGTGGGAATAGGAAGAGGATCGTTGTTTGTATTTTTGGGGATCTATATAGGAGCATGATTCATAATCTTCACCTTAGCAGCCTCAACTGCCGTTGTAGCCTCATTAGGACTTGGGTTTTTTGTAAACACGCTTATCGTAACCATGGCCGGCTTATGGGTGAAGATGGAGAAACAAGGGTTTTAGGCCTCCAAAAGTAATAGGCTTAAAAAAAAAATTACTACTATAATTATTTTTTACATATTAAGAGAGTAAGAGACTCTTAATTTTTCACTTCATTTCAAAAGTAGATTTGAACAATTTAAAATGTATCAAGATATTTTTGTTTTTTTTTATTTAGTATTGAGAAATTAAGGTTATTGGATAATGAAAATTTAAAAGAAAATTATCTTCATCTTAAACATTCATTAAAACATAATGACAATTCTCATATTTGATATATTAGATTTATTCACAAAACTAAATTTTTTAAGAGAAATTATACAAGTAAAAAATGATACACTAACTGACATACTTAATTATATAATAAGACTTAATTATTTTCTAAATGCGTATATCGCTTATGGAATAATGTTAACGATTCGCGTAACTGTTGCTTCTGCAAAAAGAAAATTTTCAAAATTAATACAAATAAAATCTTATCTAAAATCTTATTTAATAAATGATTTTGCATCCCAAAAAGAAGGAAAGATAAACTTTAAATAAAAATATAATAAATTTAATAAAAATTTATTATTTACTTCAAAAAGGCCTCATTATAGAGTTCGCTTTAGGCCTCCATAAGTGTTGGGCCGGCCCTGATCGTAACTTCTATGCTAAGGTTCATAATTCTACAAGCAGTCTTTGAATGTCCTTGGTGTAAACAATACCTGAAATAGTGGGGAAGACGTTCAACATTAACGTATTGCCAAAACCTTTCATATTTGGAACCAGAATTAATCCAAACCCTCTCAAGAGTAGGCTTCTTAAGATCAATTTCATTACAAATAGGGGCAACACTCGGCCTGGTCAAGGCTGTCGTAGGCTGATCAATTATGATGGGATTGCCAATGAGATTCGCAATAGAGAACATAGTAGACTTGTGAAAAAGGTGAATGGGTAGCCATGGTAGTGAGAACCATACTAGAACAATCGCGCTTTCGATATCCGACCAAAAATGAAGAGTCCATTTGAACACTCGCATAGGAAATTGACCTAGATACCACTGATCTTTGTTCCAAAGACGTTGGAAGTTAGCCTTATGATTGACTTGAATGAGGATATGTTTTGTGTCTAGATGACCCAAGGAAAATGCAGCCTTTAAACCAAATGTCTGGAATGCCTTCTGCGTTGCCTCCATAGAAAGCCCACCATGGGGAAACTTTTAATGTGTGTCTATAAGTTCATGAATTGGTGCCAATAAAAGCATCAGAGAGTTTAAGCGATGGCTCACCCTTGTGCAAAGATTGGGTAATTAGTGGAATGAAAGGAGTTGGATTTGAGGACGAATACATAGCATAGAGGCAAAGGATTTGTGAGCAGTTGGGGAGGTAGGGTTTGAGGCGTCATCCGACAGAGCTGGTGGTGGCGCTGGCATAGCAGCAGCCATGCAAACCCTAGGCTGGTAGGGCTAGGACTAATGCTTAGAGAGAAATATTTTTAGAGCATGATACCCATTCTCTCACAAAATTCATTGAATTGATCATTAACTTGGACGAAAGTTGACAAAGAGGATAAAAGCGAATGAAAAATGCATAAATTTAATAATCCTAAAAGTGAGCCCTAGAGTGGGATATCTATTATTATTGTTTAGATACCAATTATTATAAACTGATATTAAAAAGAGCAACAACAAAAAATAATAATAAATGAAACAACTGAACAAACACAAAATTTGGTAAGGCAAACTATCATTCTTCTCATTCCTATTTCCTACCAATCCATATTCCAAAAGCATAAGCACCGTGGTGATTGAATCGCCCGTGATAAACAACTTTTATTTTTGGTTTTCCAATTGTGTCCCTAGGCGTAAAAGTCGAAGACTAATCCTCCAAGCCACATCAAAGCACAAGGGTGATAAAGCTTTCCAAACAAAATTTTAACTCAACTACATTTCCATAAGTCTCGAACTCAAACATATGTTTAATCTAGACCAATCCCTCAACCTGCGAATCTATGTACTTGTTAATTATAAACAACCTAGTCATATCACTAATCATTAGTAATTTTCCAAAGAAGAATGGGTAGGAGGTCCAACAGAAAAGAATGGCTCCAAAAACATCTAATTCCAATGAACAAAAACTAAGATAGGAATTAGCTAATGGCCTGTGGATGATTGTAAGTTTTGGTAATAGATGATTTTCCTAAAATAAGAGAGGATATAAATGTAGATGAAATGGAAATAGACTTGGGCCTAGGACCAAAGAGTTCTAGCTCAACTGGTATTGCTCATTTCTTTTTACGGAGAGGTCGGGTGTTCAAGCCTCACCAGAGACACCGTTGTTGCTCAAGCCTCACTAAGTCCCATTTAGAACTGCTCATACTTCTCTTAACAGATAGGTTAAGTGTTAAAACCTCACTAGAGCCACCCTAATACTTCGCAAGTCGGGTGTTTAAAATCTCAAAGAGGCACATTTGTTCTAGCCACATCAAAGGCACCATAGAGTATTAATTGTAGCATTTCAAGACATCAAATAGTAATAAGGGTTGGGATAAGGTGTATGTGCCCTCCAACCTTGAAAAAAAAAAAGAAAGATCTGGGCCTATGAACGCTATTATTAGGGCCCAACACAATTATGAATAAAACTACCACATGTTAATCAAAGGTAAGAGACAAGATCATTATTGATTTGGCAACCGATATTATTTGTTTTGAAAATTTTAGGGGCTTACTTGTTCTAAGAGTTCTTTCAATTTAGTGTAATATCCAAACACCAATTTAGATAGATGTGAAAAAAAAAAAAAAACCTGGATAGCTTTATGTTTGGCCACGTACTACCAATAAGCATTAGTTATATCTTTTTATTTGGGTGGGCCTGTTATGTATAGGTTCTCTTCAGACCAGTGCATAGACATATTGATTTTGTAGAATGAGACCGCCATCTACAATCTCCCTCTACAATCTCACCCCTTGTATTTTATATATAAAACCACCTATTTGATAAACAACCTTTATTTTTGGTTTTCCAATTGTGTCCCTAGGCGTAAAAGTCGAAGACTAATCCTCCAAGCCACATGAAACCACAAGGGTGATAAAGCTCTCCCAACAAAATTTTAACACAACTACATTTCCATAAGTCTCGAACCCGAGACATATGTTTAATCTAGACCAATCCCTCAACCTGCGAATCTACGTACTTGTTAATGATAAACAACCTAGTCCTATCACTAATCATTAGTAATTCTCCAAAGAAGAATGGGTAGGAGGTCAAACAGAAAAGAATGCCTCCAAAAACATCTAATTTCAATGAACAAAAACTAAGATAGGAATTAGCTAATGGCCCGTGGATGATTGTAAGTTTTGGTAATTGATGATTTTCCCAAAATAAGAGAGGATATAATTGTAGATGAAATGGAAATAGACCTGGGCCTAGGACCAAAGAGTTCTAGCTCAACTGGTGTTGCTCACTTCTTTTAACGGAGAGGTTGGGTGTTCAAGCCTCACGAGAGACACCGTTGTTGCTCAAGCCTCACTAAGTCCCATTTAGAACAGCTCACACTTCTCTTAACAGAGAGGTCGAGTATTAAAACCTCACTAGAGCCACCCTAGTACTTCGCAGGTCGGGTGTTTAAAATCTCACAAAGGCACATTTGGTCTAGCCATATCAAAGGCACCATAGAGTATTAATTGTAGCATTCCAAGACATTAAATAGTAATAAGGGTTGGGATAAGGTGTATGTCCCCTCCAACCTTCAAAAAAAAAAAGAAAGACCTGGGCCAATGAACGCTATTATTAGGGCCCAACACAATTATGAATAAAACTACCACATGTTAATCAAAGGTAAGAGACAAGATGATTATTTATTTGGCAACCGATATTATTTGTTTTGAAAATTTTAGGGGCTTACTTGTTCTAAGAGTTTTTCAATTTAGTGTAATAGCCAAACACCAATTTAGAAAGATGTGAAAAAAAAAAAAAAAACCTGGATGGCTTTATGTTTGGCCAAGTACTACCAATAAGCATTAGTTATATCTTTTATTTGGGTGGGCTGTTATGTATAGGTTCTCTTCGGACCGGTGCATAGACATATTGATTTTGTAGAATGAGACCGCCATCCCAAATTGTATATGTGTAAAGAATATGCAAGTGGCTTATAAGAACTTTGATCTATATCCACTAACAATTTGGGTTTAAGCATTTTAATAGGTGATGCTGACCTATTTCAAATTTTTAAGTAAGTTGTTGTTTAGGGTTGGGGTATTCTAAATGGTATAAATGCTAACTTGAGACTGCTCTTTGTTATGGACCCTGGCCAACTAGAATTATAAGTTGGTGGATATATTAGTGATCACATCAACGACCGTTAAACAATGGTGGTGGGCCTCATAACACTTCACATTGACTTTCCATAGGGAGGCCTTGTGAACTATTTGGATATCTGATAAAAATGGATGTGCGAAAATAATGTAAGTGGCTTATAAGGGTTTTGATACTAGTAACTAACAACTTGGGTTTTAATTTTTTAATGGGTAGTGCGGCGAATCATTATAAGGTGTTGGCCAGTTGGTGTTCAAGTCTTTGACTCGGTATTTGGCTCTTTCAATAAATAGCACTGATAATTTAATGGGCTAGTGAAAAGATACAAATAGAAAATTTCAAATTAAGATTATGCTTAAATACCAATATTTTCGTCACATTACTTTTCCCTAAAATTCAATAAGCTCACTTCACCTTTTTTTTAAATACTTTAATCACTCTACTTGGACTTTTTTAATCAATAAGCTCAATGATTGAGTCAACTTATTGATTCTCCGGTCTAAGTAGTGTGATTAAAGTGTTTAAAAAATTAGTTAAAGTGAGCTTAATGAATTTTGGGGGAAAGTAAAGTGATCAAATGGTATGTAAGTCTTACGATTATGATAATCCATATATTTTTGACATTTAACTTTACTTTTTTACCTAAAAGTCCACGTGTTTCCTGGCATGTCGATCATCTTTCTTCTTTCGTTTAAAGCTCCACGTGTTTGGTTGCATGTGATTTCTTTCGCTTAAGACTCTGGTGGTTGTATGCATGTAAATCATTTTGCTATATATATGAAGTTTCATCCTTGTTCTATTCATGATTCACATAGTACTTTTCTCTATAGTTCACAATGACGGAGAATTCGAGGAGGCGAAAGTAGTAGATGAAAGGAATAAGCTAATATTCTAGCCGATCTCCGATCCAATTGAAATATGTAAGTTGTTCTAAAGCCTTTTGAATCTAATTTTTTTTTAATTGGTTACATCTTTTATGATTTCCTTTAAAAAAGCCATAGATTTTGTTATAAATTATTAATTACTAAATTAGCATCCCTTTACTCTTCTAATCATCTGACCAATCAATTTAGTATATGCACTCAGGATCTTTAGATCACACCTTTATCGTGCAAAATGACATTTTGAGAGGAGATGTGGTAAACAGGTGGCCAATTTTGATGCCATGGCCGATTACGATGATGCAATGAAGGTATATACATCGTAAGGACTTATGAAAAGGGTCGCAAGAGGGTTCGAATGTTTCAAGGAAAAAGGGCTTATAGCTTTGAAATTTTATTAGTACGGTGTATGTACTGTGTATGTCAAGGGGGGGGGATGGGGACTCTAGCTCTACTGTACCTATAGAATCTAACCCTGCATATATCTCTAATTAGACTAGAGAACATGGGATTTGGAGAAAAAATAGGAATTTATTTAGATTTTATTTTGGGAAAATATTACGTATCCAAAAATTCTAAAAATCTTAGATTTCATTCGGATTGGCACTAAGAGTCCAGGCCAAAGTGAACTACCTCCTAGTCTGATTAATGGTACCAGAAGGGGCACAATGTGTTGGTTCATGAGATCAGAAGTCGTTAGATTTGGTAGATCTGTGTGTTTTTTTTTTACTTCAAACTTCTTTTGGCTATACTTAGTCAATTCAAGGACAATAAGTATTTAATAGCAATAATCATTTTTCAGAAAATGGACAATTCTATTAACTCTAACTTGCTAAAAATGTTGTTGTTCATTTTCCATATTTATGGTATTATTTGTTAGACGAAAATAGTGTTTATTATTATCCTTCCAGATAATTAATACACACAAACACTCACACACACACACATACACTCACATATATATATATATATGTGTGTGTGTGTGTGTGTGCGTGTATGTGTGCGCATAAACTATTGATGACTTAAAAGCAATCTTTGTCACAAATTTTATAATAGGTACTTTACCTCCCCCACTATTGTTTCCTCATAATTTCTAGATTAATTGCTAACGTGCAAACATGATGAAATAGGAAAGAAGTATATTGATGTAATTTAAATTAGCATCCAACCATGATCAAAGCTAGCCTTTACAGTGCGTTTTATTTACTGGTTGTACGTTCCATGCATTTAAGTTGCACAATGTTGCTTGAAATTCAACTTACTCATGGTATTGACAATATTTCTTTGTGTGTTTTTATTAGGGCAATGAATCAACTTCCTAAATCATAATGATGGCGACATGGTTAATGTCTGAGTGGATGCACAACATGATATGGTAATTTGATAGGAAAATTGGCATTCCGTGCAAGGTTCTTTAGAGATGCCAGCAGTCAACCAAAACCCGAGGAAGTGCATGTAGCTCATGGAAAGATATATTGGAAATGTAATGGAAAGCTTACAAAAGTACCAAGATCCGAGGTTTGATGGAAGAATTCAAGAGTAGTGAGATCTTAGAAAGAAAAAAGAACATGTTTTTTTTGATGTTTAACAAAGCTTAAGGATCCCAAAATTTACTTTAGTTGATGGGATCCTTTAGCTTTATTGAACATGTGACAAGTCTTCGTCTTCTTTATTTGTGGCTTTAACCCCCTTTTGAATTCTTTCATCAACCTCAGGATTTTGGTACTTCTATAAATTGTCCATTATGTTCCTCAATATCTTTTCATGAGCTGCATGTTCTATCTAAATTGGCCTAGGTTCCCTGTTGGCATTTCAAAGAACCTCGCATTTAATGTCATATCTTATCATGGTTCATGGTAACATATTTTAGAATATAGTGGACAACATTCAAAAGCTCTAATATAAAGAGTTTTATAGTAGAAATCGAGAGTTGGATGATATGGCGAGACAGAAAGAAGAAGAGACTTTATTCGGCTTAAGGAATTTAGTCCAACTAATACCAGATCCTCGGTATGGTAAGAAACTTTACTTGATTAATCTTACTATTTTAATAATAATTATGTTTTATGCCATTTTGCTTTTTAAGGAAGGTAATTTCAAGAATGGATATCCATCGTGATGGAGTACAATCAAGTGAGGATTTACATGAATGATGAATGTGTTGGAGATGGTCCAAGAACAAAGAAAATAACTAGTAGTAGCCAAGGATGACTAGCCCAAGAATTCAACTTCTATCATCTTTAACTGTGGCAAGGCTTGGGAATGAGAATATATTGCCTTTAAAGTTTCAAGCATTTTTCCTAAAGCATATGGTCAAATATTATGTATTCAAGTTGCTTTTGTGTAGCATCATGTGTTGAGATGTGTATAATTACTAACGTATATCACAATTGAGTGTTACTTATCAGATTTTATTATATGAAATTTATGATATCTGTAATACAATTTGACTTATTAAAAGGTAGATATATTTATTTTAAATTATTATTTTTAACAAGAACTAAAGTGTCATAATAGATGATATCATCAAAATAAGAGAGGATATAATTTTTGAGGAAATGGGAATAGACTTGGGCCTAGGAACGATATTGGTAGGGTCCAACACCAATATGAATAAAACAAAAAGAGGGTCATCAACGGTAGCGGACAAGATAGTAATAGGTTTTGCAATCAATAGTGTTCGTTTTGAAAATTTTAGGTTTTTACTTGTTCAAGAGTTCTTTGAATTTAGTGTAAAAGCTTAATCCTAAATTAGATAGAAGGGGAAAAAAGTATATGTATAACTTTATATTTGGCCATATACTACCGATAAGCATTAACTATATCATTGGACTTTTAGGTGGAATTGTTGTGTCAGTACTTTAGACTAGTGCATAGGAATATTGAGGATTGTGATTGGGGGTTCGTGTTATTATAGATTGAGATCCTCGATCATCCCATATTGTGTATGTGTAAAGAAAATGCTAGTAGCTTATAAGAACTTGGAACTAACAACTAATAATGTGACGACCCAACCCCGAGCCCGAGAAGGAACGCGGGTCGTGCTGTCCAAATAAGGACTACAATCATGCAAGGACTCAATTATCAAAACTGACGTGATGCAACATTGGACACGTAGTAAAACTCGGCACTAAAATCCCGAAAATTTAGGACTTTAAAACCTGATATAACAATTAATAGCAAGTAAACCAAGTCATCGGCGAATTTACAACCGGAACCCAACACTAACAAATCATGGTAATATTAAACACCTCGACGGCTACACATGCCGGAGAAACTACACAAGTAATAAAGAGCTAAAGGGATGCTCAGCGGAAGTCTTAACAAGTGAACCATATACAAGCAAGCAAAGCTCGGCCAACAAGTGCCGGCAATTAACAAGAGACATAAGTAGTACTATTCATTGTCTACAACAAGTACAAGTTACTATGATTACACATTCCCAAGCGAAGTCTAAGTGACTTGCTTAAACCCAACGTCCTTGCAAAAGAAGAAACCAAAAGCCAATGCTACCACCTCTAGGCGAACGGTCACGAGCACGAGAAGACGATCAACCTCGAGAAGACGGACCTGGACGACTAGGATCTAAAACAGTAAAAGGGAGGGGGTAAGTCATAAAGACTTTGTAAGCAACCAATATGCATGACAGGATATAATGCAAGGCATACATAGCACGTATCAAGCAAGATCATGTTAGCACGTAGTTCTCATGTCGCGATGCACATTGTTTTCACATAAGTGCTTAATTAAATCACATAGGATAAGGATATGTTATAGAACCGGTGCCGCTTCGTAGTCCCTGAAATAGACAAGGTTATCACGATTGTATTTGTCGGATGCACGTGAATGATACATCGACCACGATTAGTATTGATCCAAGCGCCCTTTGGTTACGACAAGGTACTCTTCTCCACTGTGATCAGTAGTGAAGGGTGTGTGCGAGTTATGGTGTGGCGACCCATCATCATCATGAATCTCATGATTCATGACTATGACGCATCGTTAACCATCGAGACAATTCATGTAATGCCACTGGACTAATGGTATGTCAAGTATGTATTTACTTGTCATACAAATCAAGTAAGGAGCAAGTTCGACAAGAGCGAACTTGTCCGAGTCAAGTAGATGTTTACTCACGTAATAAATCAAGTAATGGAGCGAGGTCGACAAGAGCGACTCGTCCGATCAAGTAGGCATGTTACTCTACGATATACAAGTCAAGCATAGATCAATCATGTCAAGAATTCCCAAGAACCAATTTACAATTCAATTGAACTCTAAACGTCGTAGGGATTTATTTGTAGAGTCGGTATTGTTCAATGACTCTCTAAAGCAACTCCGTTGAGTTAATACTAAAATATTCCTAAGTAGCGAATGAATGCTATGTGCAATTCATGGCTCTTTTCTATGTTCTCGATTCATATATAATTAGACTATTAAGTCATTCATGACTTTTAGTCCATCAAGATGCAAGTTCCCAATTGTGAACCTTAACATGTTCATCACTTTTGAAGTTGTGAAATTACAACAAGTCCAAGAACAAAAGTCATTCCAAGTTCATCCTAGAACATTATTCATACTTGACCCAAGTCCAAATTATCAATTATGAGTCATTAACCCAAAATTTACAGAAATTTAACTTAAGGAATTTCAAGTTATTAACATGATGCATGTCTTCTTAAGCATGTAAACTAAGACTATCATGAAGGGAGCATACTTGATATTGAGCATACAAAACAAGGGATTGGGTGCTTACCTCAAACACACAAATCAAACCAACAAAAGAAGAATCAAAGCCTTCCAAGTTGTTTCTCTAGTCTTAAGGAACACAATTCGGCTTTGCATGCAAGTTTGAGTGGTTGGATATGGAGGAGATGAGAACACACGGTGATCTCACCTTGAACACACACGCTCTCTCTCAATTGCTCTAGAGTGGATTTTGGGTGAAATGGGTGTAAAGGGGTCATTTCAGTGTTGTGGCGTAAGGGAGGTGTGAGTGAGCTGGTCTCTCACTTAGGGACGTGTCCCAACCCAAACAAAAGGTTTACAAGTCAACTATTATAAAAAATAAAGCTTCGGCGCAGGCGATCGCTCTCCACGAAACAGGCGATCTTTGACATTCGCCAAAGCGATCGCTTTGTTAAGGACCAAGCGATCGCTTTGTACCCGCTCGATAGTTCATTCTGTCTACAAAGCGATCGCTCGTCCAAAAACAAGGCGATCGCTTTGTACCCGATATGCACCTCACTGAGTACAAAGTCATTTTAGTCACTAAAAATCATACCAAATCATTTTTGTATGAACAACACAAGTAAACAAAGCTAAAACAAGCGTAGTTACTCAATTACAATTCATTATACTAACATGGCATTTTTATTCATGCTAACAATATATATAACATGCAAATAATGCAATTAAGAGAACTAGGGTGTCACATCCTCTCCTCCTTAAAGGAATTTAGTCCCTAAATTCACTTACCATCTAATCAAACGGTATGGATACTTCTCACGCATCTCACTCGAGTTTCCCAAGTGGCTTCTTCCATCAAATGATTCTTCCACAAAACTTTCACTAGTGGTATCCTCTTAGTCCTCAAGATTTGCTCTTTGGTATCGAGAATCTTCACCGCTTCTCAACATAGGAAAGGTCGGGTTCAAAAGTAATCTCTTCATAGGCAAGAACATGTGATTCATCCTTCATATATTTGCGAAGCATAGAAACGTGAAACACATCATGAATACCCGAATAGATGGTGGCAATGCAATCCGGTAAGCTAAAGAACCAACCCTCTCAAGAATTTCGAACGGACCAATATACCTTGGTGAAAGTTTTCCTTTCTTACCAAATCTCTTAGTACCACGGCGGTGATATTCTCAAGAACACAAAATCCCCAACTTGAAACTCAAGATCGCGTCTCCGGTTATCCGCATAGCTTTTTGTCTACTCAGCCGTACGCAATCTCTCTCTAATCAGCTTGACACCCTCGGCCGATTGTTGTACCATTTCGGAACCCCATAACTTAGCTTCTCCAACTTCGTCCCGAGCAAATCGGTGAACGACACTTACGCCCATACAAAGCCTCATAAGGAGCCATCTCAATGCTAGATTGGTAAGCATTATATGCAAACTAGCGGTAGATGCGAATCCCAACTGCCCTTGAAATCCATGGCACAAGCACGAAGCATGTCCTCTAATATCTGTATCAATCTCTCCGACTGTCCATCTGACTGGGGATGAAAAGCTGTACTCAAGTTAAGTTTTGTACCCAAGGCCTCCTGTAATGAATGCCAAAATCTCGAGGTGAATCTGGGATCTTTATCGACACAATACTAACGGGGACACCATGTAGCCTCGATAATCTCTCGGATATACAATGCTACCAACCGACTCAAACGTAAGTCATCGCAATAGGGATAAAATGGGACGACTTCGTCAACCTATCAACAATAACCCAAACAGCATCGAAGCCTCTATGAGTACGCGGAAATCCCGTAACAAAATCCATCGTGATATGTTCCCATTTCCACTCCGGAATCTTAAGTGGCTGAAGTAGACCGGCAGGTCTCTGGTGTTCCGCCTTAACCTGCTGACATGTCAAACATCTAGAAACATACTCAGCTATCTCCCTTTTCATACCATTCCACCAAAACTGCCTCTTCAAGTCACGGTACATCTTAGTACTACCCGGATGTATCGTGTACTTGGCTTTGTGAGCCTCGTCATGGACCATACGTTTCACTTCATTGGAAGAAGGAACACAAACCCTATTCTGAAATGTCAAGATCCCATCACTGTTCATCGCAAACCCTGGTGTATCATTCTCTCCCAATCTATCAATAATCTTCTTCAATTCGGGATCGGTAACTTGAGCCTCCTTAATCAACCCAAATAAAACTGGCGTAGCACGGACATTAGCAAAGAGAACACTACGCCCGCTTACAATAGGACTCCATTCTCGGACATCCTTTAGCATCTTCCATTCCCTCATCATCATACAAGACATATAAGCCTTCCTACTCAAGGCATCCGCAACAACATTTGCTTTTCCGGATGGTAAAGAATAGTAAAATTATGATCCTTAAGCTTCTCCATCCAACGCCTCTGTCTCATATTCAACTCCTTAAGGAAGAGGTACTTCAAACTCTTATGATCGTATACACCTCAAACTTCGCTCCATAAAGGTAATGTTTCCACTTGTAAGCGAAAACAATTGCCGCCAACTCAAGGTCGTGAGTCGGGTAATTCTGCTCATATGGTGACAACTTCTTCGAAGCATAGGCAATCACCTTCCCGTTTTGCATAAGCACGCAACCCAAGCCTTCTAATGAAGCGTCACTATATATCACAAAGTTATCACATCCACTAGGCAATGCTAAAACAGGAGCTGTGGTCAATCTTTTCTTCAACTCTTGAAAACTAGCCTCGCACTTATCACTCCAAATGAAAGTAGACTTTTTCTGAGTCAAGTTAGTCATGGGAGTAGCAATCTTGGAGAATCCCTCAATGAACCTACGGTAGTAACCTGCCAAGCCCAAGAAACTACGAACTTCGGTCACCGTTCTAGGAGTCTTCCATTTAGTAACAGCTTCCACTTTAGAAGGATCCACAGCAATACCCTCACTAGAAACAACGTGCCCAAGAAAAGATACTTGTTCAAGCCAAAATGCACACTTGCTAAATTTCGCAAAAGTTTCTTTTCTCATAACAAGGAAAGAACCACTCTCAAATGGTTAGCATGTTCCTCTCGTGACTTTGAGTACACTAAAATGTCATCGATGAAAACCACAACAAAGCAATCCAAATAATCATGAAACACCCGATTCATCAAGTCCATGAAAACTGCAGGCGCGTTTGTCAACCCAAACGGCATCACCACAAACTCATAGTGACCATAACGTGTCCGAAAAGCTGTCTTTGGGACATCCTCTGCCCGAACTCTCAACTGGTGGTAACCACTCCTCAAGTCTAATTTGGAATACACCACGGATCCCGAAGTTGATCGAAGAGATCATCAATGTGAGTAAAGGGTACCTATTCTTGATAGTAACCTGTTCAATTGACGATAGTCAATGCACAACCGCAAACTACCATCCTTCTTCTTCACAAACAATACCGGTGCACCCCACGGAGACACACTCGGTTTAATGAACTCCTTATCAAGAAGTTCCTGCAATTGGTCTTTCAACTCCCTCAACTTAGCTGGGGCCATTCTATAAGGTGCTCTAGAAATTGGTGAAGTTCCCGGCAATAGCTCAATGCAAAACTCTAACTCTCGGTCGGGAGGTAATGCATAATCGGTCGAAAAGACATCCGGAAATTCATTAACTAGGTACATCTTCTATATTAACATTAGACATGCTAGTATCAAGCACACAAGCAATATGCCCGTACACCCTGAGATAGAAGTTTCCTAGCATGAAGGAAATAATATGTATACTATTCATGGCATGATCACCCGTAAACACAAACTCCGGAATACTGGGCATGGCAAAAGTAACTCTTTTACGACGACAATCAACTAGAGCATGATAAGTACACAACCAATCCATACCCAAGATCAAATCAAAATCCCGAATAGGCAAAACTACTAGATCCACATGCAAGACCCGTTCACATACAAGCACATCACAAGCCTTATAAACTTCTAACGCCAACAATTGATCACCCAACGGTGTAGACACTTCAAGCACATAAGGCAGCGAGAAGGTAACACGCACAAATGCTAATAAATGCGATGCAACATAGGAATGAGAAGACCCGGATCTATAAGAACTCGAGCCCTATGGCCGAAGGCGAAAGTACCTCCAATAACGAGGTCGACTTCGGAACACCACGGCGATCAAGTGCAAAAACACGAGCTTGCGCCTTAGGACGCCCATCACTATCCCTCTTGGTGCCCGGCTGGCTGAACGGAACCCACGGATGAGTAGTCTTAAACTTGGGACAATCTTTCACTCGGTGATTCGTATCTCCACAACCCAAACACTGCCCAAGTTTGCTACACTCATTATACGAATGCCCAGTTTGTGACAAAGGAACACTCAACGGGCTCACTCCGGCGCCTTGCGCCTTGCGAAGATGGAGTACGATTATCACGACCATCGGAATACGCCTAGAAGTGTCCATCCATTGCTTTGCCTAGGCTAGCCACCGTTACTACGGTTGCCTTGATGACTAGACCGATTACCCAGCCGGCCTCTCGAATCTTTGCGAGGTCACGAGATGATGGTGCGATGGCTAGCGTGCGAGGTGCACGGCAAGCCTGCTGTGCTCCTCATATCCCTCTCGATCTCATAGGCGCGATCAAGCTGCACCCTTATAGTCTGTCAAGCTGCAATGACAAGAG